>JAFMSR010000009.1:23887160-23917362 GCA_022818135.1 Saxidomus purpurata
TACCTGTTTATACTTGTATTGGTTACTCATTAGACTATAAATCTTTAAAAAAAAGGGATGAGCGTACGTCGAAATATCTCACTGGATTATCGCTTTACCTAATTCAGCATTTCACTGTCGCCTACAATAGGTGACAGTGAAATGCTGAATTAAGTAATGCGATTATAAAAGAGTATTTTATCACTGTTTTAATACGTCCCATGGCTGATTTTCGGGAAAGATTCTTCAAAGTTTTTAATGACCTTTTCGTGACCCTTGACAGGGAGTTTTAATTTTAAAACGGACATTTTGTTAAGACGAAAAACAAACAAGAGGGTCATAATGGCCCCATATCACTTCCTGAGTACAAGTGGACTTGCCTTGCGGGTGTGGTCAATTTTGAACACAGGGGCAGGATTTGAACAAAGTTGGTACATGACCACTTACAAACATCTAAGCTCTAGACCTTGTGGTTTCAGAAGGGAATTTTTTTAAAGGTTTTCCTATTCCAAATGACTCCCAGTTCAGGGTCAATTTTGACCCCGGGGGCATGATTTGAACAAACTTTGAAGAGAATTACTAGATACTGTTACACATTAAATATCAAAGCTCTAGACTTTGTTGTTTCGGAGAAGAAGATTTTCAAACGTTTTTCTATATATGTCTATGTAAAACAAGTGACCCTCTGGCTTGGGCCGATATTGACCACAGGGGCATGATTTAAACAAACTTGGTAGAGGTCCATTACGTAATGATGTACACTAAATAACTAAGACTTAGGCCCTATTGTTACAGAGAAGTTTTTTAAGTTTTTCCTATAGAAACCTATGTACAATCAAAAGACATCCCAGGCGGGTCAATCTTGAGTCGGCGGCTCATGATTTGAACAATCTTGTTAGAGGTCCACTAGGCAATGCTATATGCTAAAGATCTGAGCTCTAGACCTTGTGGTTTCAAGGTCGAAGATTTTTAAAGTTTTTTGTTGCCGTAGAATAGTTCTGCATAAAATGGAATTCTTTGAACAACTTTAGCAGAACTTTATGCAAGAAACATTCCTGCCAAGTTTTATTAAATTTGGCTCAGTGGTTTCAGAGATGTCGTTGGAAGGAAGTGGTGGACGTACGAGACGTACCACGGACGCCGGACGGTGAGGGATCTTAATGACTCACCCTGGCACTCCGTGCCAGGTGAGCTAAAAAGTTAAGAAAATTTGATTTCGTCAAAATAGCGAATAAATTATGTAATTCACCACGAAAAAAATCATTTTGTACATACATTGTATTTGCTATTATATTTTTACATTAACTGAAATAAATGATTTTAAAGTAGAAATGCTGTCCATTTTATTCATCAATTTTACTTTTTCCAGTACAACAGTACATCCATTGATATGCTTGAATGCGAGTACCCGAGCAGTGTTAAATCGAAAGTATCACCATCGTACAATGGGTTATTTAGATGTTGATCATCATTGATGTACTTAGTGAACTAGAGCCGGCTTACTTGCTCCGCAAACCCATGCTGTTTGTGTTTTCTGTTACTTTTGTCTGTGGCTGGGAATATGAGCCGCTTGTAGTGCTCTTGTACTGAGTCCTTTTACAGCAAAGTTTTCTCCAAGCATTTCGTATCTGAAACAAAATTTGAAATTGAAGTCAATGTAATTGCGCCGTGACATGACAAAACCAACATAGTGGTCAAATGACGTAATCGAGAAAACCTGACAAAAAGCTGACGTCAAAATCATGACGTTATTTTGAATTAATACACGACGCGTGCTTTTCTAATTAACGGTGTACAGTATAACAGACGTGATGTAAACAAAAACAAAAATGTAATGGGCGGATACAGTTTAAATACAAATATCTACATAATGGCAGAGGGCGGAGAGGAACTACAGATAAAGGTTTAATGTAAGTGTGCTACCAACAAAATTCCACAAATCGGGTGTCGGTTTTAGTTGTAAAGTTCTCCCGCATTGCAGCCGCCATGGCGTGGTAGCGCGTTCGAGTTACAAGCACGGGCCAAAAATTGGCCTAAAACGTACCGAACCCTTTAAATCATCAAATTTTTACGCTCCTTCAAAATAAACGACGTCACGAACGTCGTTTCTTTTATTGTATACCGCTGCACCTACTGAATTGAAAAAAGTTTTTGAGAAACTTCTAATCGACGTAAAATCATAAGACTGGTCTCAAAAGACTGATAAAGGATTGCACTTTTAAAACACTTAAACAGTGGGAAAAGTGAAATTTGACTACTATGTTGGTTTTGTCATGTCACGGCTTATATGCTTTTCGCTAGACGTGTCTAAAATCTAAAAAAAAAATGATAATGTTTCAACTGTAATAGGTAAGCTCATTTCAATTTAGTTTTCATCTAATGCATAATTGAAGTTGGACAAAACGAAATCATTTATGTTACATGGACAAAACGAAATCATTTATGTTACATGGTGATCAATTTTTTTCACGATTACCTTATAAATATACTGAAAGTGTTTTAGTCTGCAAAAAATGAACTTCCTGGACGTTGAATCTCAGTAAGAGGAAAGATTAACAAAATAAAAATCAAGTCATAAACGGTATGATAATTCAAATTTGTGACAAAATCATTGTTTGAGATGGTAACAAGACAACAACCAACCTGTTTCTCCCTGGCTGTGAACAATAGGAAAATAAAGAATCCCTGGAAGGCGTTAAATATTGCAAAAAGGTAATGGAAGACAATCCTGGTATCATCTATTGTTAGGAATCCAAATACCCAAGTCAATCCTGTAAACAGATGAAGTATAATTACGTTCCAAAAGTAAGATCAGCATCCAGATCAGTAAAATATAGTCTGAATCGGTCTAAATATCAAGACCTTTTTATCATAAAATTGATCTATGGTTTCTAACTGTTAGGTCTTTATAGCGAGGGTGTTTTTAATTTCGGTTTGTTTTAATAACTTTTCTACATATCATAATAAGATGCTTATATGGTATTGATGAAATAAATTACTGTAAAATCGAGGATTTTCGTGAGACAATAATTTCACCATTTGACAGCAGACCGACTTTTTCTCAGATTTAGAGAGTTCAAAAGAAGAAATTTCAAATCACAAATCCATGTAAGGAATCTTTAGCGAATTGTTTTTTGATAGTGAAACCTGGAATTCGCCAACAATGTAGTCATCGCGAGTATCATGCTATGTGCAATTTATGCTATACAGTCAAACTTGCCCATGCGACCACGTGTATTAAGCGACCTTTGTAGTAAGCGACCGCTTTTGAATCCCCCCGAGAGTTTTCACACTGTTTTCTTATTGCATTAAGCGACTTTTGTCTAACGCGACCAGCGACCAGTATGTAGCGACCCATAATCGGTCTTTTGTTCATATTAGGCGACCATTTATGTGCAAACAGATCATTTCTATGGAAATTGACTGCTTTAAAGTTGCATTTAATGTCCCAATTAGACACGGAGGTGTAAAATTTCATAAGGATTAGTGTTCATCCTTATGTCCGCAGGTTGTATTTATCAACTTTAGGTACTTTCATGTTCAAACTTTTTGCTATTTTTGGAAAATTACCACGTGACATAAGTAAAATTGTTATGGGTAACGGTTGTCGTCCCCGGTGTTGCTTTGTATTAAGAGACCATTTTATTAAGCGACCGGTTTTGGCCTTTCCCTTGGGCGGTCTCTTAATACAAGTTTGACTGTATATAGCCAAAATTCGTTTTCTTATTGTAAACAAATCAAAACAAATCAAATATGAAGATCAATATTTTTAAAAGGTATAGGTAAAATTCGCTATTTGTGTGCGTTTCATGTTTATATTATGGTTGATTGTTGTGAATTTCACGCATGAATGAATTCGTAAAGGGTACCAATGTGACAGGTTAAATGTATGCTAAATACTTTAGTCATATTTTTCTGCTTTGAAATGTTATAAAGATGAAAATTAATAACGATCTCATTTGAAACAGATACGAATATCGAATTGGATCTATATCCACACAAAAATAAATTTATTTATGTTCTATATTGAAATAAATACATGTTATTTTTGATGACCCACTCTAGTGGTTAATCCTTCCGATTTAAGTTAGAATATAGTTCGTCTACATGTTAGCAAATCCTTCTGTTACAAGATCGGATGTTATTCGTCAAAAATTTGGACAGCTCCTAAATTTGTTACGAATTTCGTGATTTTCATGGATTTTAACGGTAAATTATGTCCATTTCTGCCCAACGAATCGTAGTGGACACTTCGATTTGGAAAATTCCCCTCCCTCCCAACCCAGCTAGTGTATACACATTGTACCATACATACTGCTGTAAGTTTTATGTTTCAGAGATTTCCACCACCTGTTTCATGGATACCAAACTGCAACATGTGCAAGAGTGATGTCTTCACCACAGTAGTGGAACAGTGGATAGAACATTAAATCGCGATAAAAACTTAAGTGATAAGTGGTGATATAGACATCAGCTTTATGTGAATGATGAACAAATGCTTCATAGGACACTCTTGCGCTTAGTTAAACAGAAATTTGGTGAGAACCTATAGGTCATCATAACTTTCGGTCATCTTGTGTATAAGGAATTGCGTTCACCGTGTATGCACATATGTTTATAAATATTACACAAAAGTGTCTTAAGATTAACAAACCGTCGTGGCTTTAAACATTTAATTCAGGTTTCAGTCGCTTATGAGTAGCTGTGGTTGCCTATCATCTATAGCCTGTTAACTAAAAGCAGTAAGTTATTGTCTACTGTAGTGAATTTTAAGGTGAGCTTAATGTGAATATTAGTCCACAAGAAGTTCGTATTTGTGTGCTCACCGATTACTAGCTTGGCCATGACAATCAGCAGTTAGCCATTGATTGGCCATGTCTTATATTTGTGTTAGGGACAGTGTGTCCCGTAAACAGTTAGAGGGGGCTTTGTACCATAGTGGTCGGCCATTCAATAATGATCCTCGAACTGGCTGCTACTTATTTTAGCAGGGATGTTTCCACTCGCCGGCCAATTGGTCTTGTAGTACCGTTCGGGAGTGAAGAAAAGTTTGTAATGTGTATGAGTAGTGCCATACATATTGTATGTTTAACTGCGGACATCTTTGCTTCATACCTCTAACACCGGGTTCATTGTTAATGCTAACAATCATAACCCCCCTGCTATATGGATCCGTGTCCAGCTCATATTTTGTCTGTCGCTTAGTGCAGCCTGTTCTTGGGTCGTAAAGTTAATAACGCAACTTAGCGGCTTGGCACCGAGACCGACGCCGAATGGTAATGAGTTGCTACCACCCCTTTCTTTGCATAAGTCTGTTGTAATTACGAAAAACAAAAAACAAGGGCAACTTGGTTGTTGCTAAAATTTGTTTCGGAGTTTGTTTCGCAAAGTATGTTATCGTTGTGACTTTTTTGGTAGTCTTTGGCATATGGACCTTGGGCAGACACAGCTGCTCATTTCGGTATGGCATAATGTAATCAATTTCTAATATTTAGTAATATAATTGGAATGCCTGATAATGTCCGTTTTACTTGTTCTATTTTGCAAGAGAAAGTGTTGTGCAACTTCGCCTCCTTTCTCTTCAGCTAGAGATGCTTGACTCTCTGCAATATTGCCAGGTCATCTTCCACAGCTTATTCCGATAGCTTCTGCAACGTCGCGTTGTCTATCATATCTCTATGCATCTTTGCTAGTGATATCCTTCAATTTCTGGCGCAAATGTCTTTGGAATTTTTTAGTTTACATTATGCCATAAATCATCTGTATTATTATACGTTACTGAATTAAAGCCACGGCCTTTCTCCAATCATATTTGCATATTCGATTGCTCACAGAAATATATGTATCGACAAATCAATGTTGTTGTTTCAGTTTTAATTCAAACTTTTGTAAAATCCTGAAGCTCTGTCTAAATCTGTTTTATTCAGAGAAATGACACTGGAATCATCTGTCTATGCCATCACAATTGTAACTGGCCAAACAACAGCGGTATCAAGCTATCTAATAAGGCAGTTACAGTCCTGCTGTAATTCATAAGGGTCTCCAATAAAATAAAAACAAGTAAAGCAAGAGTTTCGTCCAAAAACATTCACAAATTTTAGCTTTAAGTGAAAATGTTACATATCTAATAATATCAAAACCGTTAAAAGAGTAGCTGCCACTTAAAGGGTGTATTTTTCCAACATTTACTAGAACCTGTTCAAAACTCATTGATAAAACTTCTGCTTAAATGTATTATTGATTGTGTTTCTTTATAAACTGCTAACACGCTAGCGTACATGACTTAAAGAATTCCATCCTCACCTAAAATGACAAGAATCGATACTCCGGCCTGGAAATGAAGGAACGCCATTTTTCTCTCCGACTGGTTTGACACCATTCCTTTGTTCTTTCGTCTACAACACAGGTTACACATGACCATTGTGAATACGATGATGTTGGCAAGTATAACCACGGCAACGGGTATGAGAAACGCATACAAGAAAGGCTCCCAAGACAGCCAGCAACTGAAAAGAAAAATATATTTCATGTGATAACAGTCACATGAATGTTAAAGGTTGGAAGGAAAAGTAGATTGATTGAACTATGCGCTGAATTATATTGGAACAACTGAGGAAGATTACACAACATGAATTTGAGTTTTCTTTGAACGTATAAATGTCTGCAACACTCAAACGATCGCTACAAACGATTGATGCTACATCAAGTAACATTAGTCATAAGATATGCTTCTAAATAGTATTAATCTAGAAGTTGGGCTTCTTAAACAGTGCATGTACTAAAACTGTTTAAAGTTTGATTGAATTACAAACTGTTCTTGCTGAGAAATAACGATAGTAAAATCGATATTATATATACTAAGTGCAGCAATAATCAAAGGGTCATAACTCCTAACAAATGTTCGAGACGCAGCATTTTGCTAATAAGAGCATTCCTCTATTAATTGGAGCTTAAAATACCATTGAGTTCCAGCGAGTGGTTCCTTACAAGTTATATGTTATATATACTACACGTATATGCTTTTACCATAAATTTGGTGGTTATTTTTTCTTTAATATTTAGATGAATTAAAGCTATGGCTGTTGCAAAATAACACTTGACAGACGAATACAGCGGCTGTGTTCTTGAAAAGAATAGCATGAATTATCAACCATATTAAATGTCATATACACCAAACAAAAGATGCACGCTGGTAAATTTTTTATATCAAACACAGGGCATACACAAGAAAGTGATACAATGAAAATAAATTGAACCACTTACTATCCGCTTCCTCCATAGTACATGTCATAATCTATGGCCATAATGATTATCACTGGTATCAGCGGTATACCTTAAAGAGATAGTAAATCATAACATATTCTTCTCTGAGAACTGAGAGTACAGACAAAATGATTAATGCAAAATGAATGAACCTGGATTCCGAATTACTTTTTAAGTATTCTGATAAATTATATTACATTTTGTTTATTAATGTTAAATGATGATTAGATTAGTATAAAAACTTACCCCACGCCGGTATCATTGACTTGATCATGAACTTTGGTATGTAAGTGCCAAGAACTTTGACAAATCGAAGGTACTGTAACACTCCCTCGACTAACATCCACATAAATGTAACAAGAATGAAGTAATGCAGTAATGCAGACACCGCAATACAACCTCCATAGGAGTCTGTACGATCAACGCCAACCAGAAACAGCACTGCTGAACACAGCATGGCAACGCTTAAATTGACAAGAACCTGTTGCCCACGTCCGTTTCGCAAGCGTCTGAAATGAATTAGATAAAGCCGAACTTTAATTATCTAAGTGGGTTATCTTATTTTATTTTTGTTTGTTTATTTGCTCTGGTAGAAACAATTTTGGCATCATAGTTATATATCAGGACAATTAAGCGTTGTCTTTATGTAGTTGACGTAGTAATATTTAATCTGCATAAATCACCTTTTCTGTTGCCTATTCTCACAGTTTGAGGAGTCTTTATCAGTGTGCAAGTGTTGCTGTTGGTAAGTGCTGTTATTCTATGGTGTTTTTAAAGCATTTCTTTACTTATTTAATCTGTTAAATGGTTGGTCACTTTGCATTCAGTAAAGGCTGACGAACGGTAGGGATAGTCCTAACTAAACCATGAATAGTTAGATGTTTTAACGATTTATCTACCATCTGTATGATTAAATTCTTTTGTGAGTAACCCACTATCAGTACTCTCAGAAAGTAACCTTGATACCTCATTAGGAATACTCTCCTTTTCACGCTACTTCGAGTACTTACTTGAATATTAGGAAAGTAACGATGGTAATGCCGAGACCAATGATAGAAATAATCAATCCGACTTTCGTTATAATACCAAGAACTAAATTGTTAGTGTCGGAAATAGTATCTGCATTCAGATCCTGGAAAATAATAAGCAAAAATGTTCCTTTTCATTTCGTTGTCTCGGATATATAGCAGTACAATAGTCTGCCTAATGGAACAGAACGTGAACTTGACTGTGGTGGTGTTGGAACCAACAGCGCGTCCGGTTCGACGACTTTCATAACTCCGTTGGAAGACGGAATCTGAATATCAATATGTAGGTTATTGCATGATTTATAAATTTTCTTTGGTCAATGAATTTATAAACTCATTCACAATGGTACTGTCACAATGGTAATGTCACAATGGTGTCACAATGGTACTGTCACAATGGTACTGTCAACGTTGTACTCCTACAGATATGCGAAGTTGTTATCCTATATGTTTATTTTCTAAGGCTCTCAGTAAGATGTCCAAAATTATTTACACATGAAGTTCATCGCCATTGTATAAATAAAATATGACATCTGCTTTAACTTGAGTTTAAACCAAAGCCAAACAGAGTTCAACTTTATAGAACAGACCAATGTAAAATGAAAGCTTAACTTACTATAAGCACGGCAAAATTTGTCAGGTGGTTACATTTGCAGACTACACGGCCTGATTCGGACGAGAACAACGTGCATCCGTTTGTATTCCAGTCTCCAGCATCCTCGTTCGCGGAGTAATTCCAGTACGCACAGACAAGATTCTTACTGTTCTGAAACATGTAAAAAGTTTTCTGTTACATGCATAAAGAAAAAGGTATTTAATGGAATTGAGCTTTGACCCACCCTAAGTGCAGTTAAATATGAAATAATATACTGTACTTCATTTAAGAAATAATAAATATATCTCTGTATTTATCATTGATAAGAATATAACCATGAGTTCGGATGCGTAGCAACACTTTATTGTAACTTACAAGCACGGAATGCTATTGGACACGTGCGTCTTTTGCCGCAGGAGTTGTTATGCATTTTTTTAAATGAATATATAGGCTTTATATAGGAAAAATGGCGGATCTTGTTAGCATTTTATCTATACACTGCGGGTCAAAAATATCGTGTATAATAAAACAACATAAAATAAAGCATCACTCTTTTGATGAGGCCACCGTAAGTATTTTGATAAAGACTTTTGATGCTGATTGATAATTTAAAAAAATGGAAACTATGTGGTGATCTTATGGTCAAAGGCAATGTCCTCTTTTTGGAGAGTTTTCACTCGTGATGTATCAGAATGTCTACGTGAGAGTTTACATCTACAGTTGCGATTGGACGCGTGCGTCACTTATCGCACGAGTTGCCTATGGAACACGTTAAGTATTGTATCGGTACGATACACAACCGTAACTGTAGGCCATGTAGTGTTGTTATCTAAATACTACAGTTTAAGTTTTTTTTCTGAACAAAAAGCACTTTTGAACACAACAATACATTTTCTACACATGCATTAAGTGTACTTATGAACCGTAACAATAAAAGTATTTTCAAGGAGACTTATACAAAGATATATCTGATACTTATATACTCTTACAGAGATAATTCAGATCCGAATGTTTAACTCCACTTCGTTTAACTACGCTTCATATTAATTGTAATAGATTCAAGTAAGCTACTAAGTGCTTAGCGTTGTCCTGTTTCGTTTCATTCTGTCGTCAGTTGAAAATATAATATTACTACCTCAAACGGGTAAAATACTGCTGTGACATATTCGTCTCCCAAATCGACAACCGGTGCATTGTTTTTAGTTAATCTTGCTGCCGCAACTTTACTGTTGACCTTGTATCTACTGCTGATGACGGAGAACAGATCAGGATTCCCATAGATGTGGAAAGTCAGTTTGGATCTGCTACCTGGAATAGTAGAATATATAATGACAAAAATAATAGGTAGTGTTGACGTACTATTTTCTTGTAAGCATTCTATGCTGACAAAGAAAGCAACAGTGGGATTAAAGTACAGATTGTTTCCTACGTGGTGGTGTCGGCGAATCATTATACACTTTAATAGCTCGGCTTAAGGAACCTGATGTTTTAATTATTTTAACAGTAAATCATGTTGATAAATCTGTACGTGCTTCTTTTTGTAAATTGACCTGTCCAGATGAATCTCCGACAAATTCTACCAAAATGTTGCAAAGGCGCATGCATTTTTTAATGTTTGTAGAATTGGAAAAAATAATGCATGCCGGCAAAAATAATATTCCAACGTGAGGCATAAGATGCTCTAATATACCTTTGAGCAGAGTTTCCGTAAGGTAAATCGACGTGTCTGTGCCCGTAACAACAACGTCTCCTGGTTGCAGTACAGAAGTTAACGCTTCTTTTTGTATGTCCGTTACGTCAGTTTTATTTAGATTGATACCAATCGTTAAATTGCCGTCGCCGGTTTGCTCCCAGATTTCGCTGGCGACAAGGTCTTGAATGAATTGGACATAGCTTTTGTTAAAGGACCCAAGGTCAAGTTTGTTTGAAAGTTCGTCCACTGAGAAAATGATTCTGAAGTGAAGATGTAATGTGTAACGATAATCAGTCAGATGTAATGCATATGTATCTCATTTAACTGACGTAAATTAACAATATTAAGCACGGAACTATATACACACTCGCGAGCAAGGACGTATATATATACATTCCGATATGTATATAGTCAACGAGTGTGTATATGTCTATGTAGATATTCACAAATATATTAGTAATCACAGGACAGTTTTATTTTACCATGCATCTGCTTTAACGTCTCGGCTTTCCCTGGACGATATGCGCACAGGTGAGTGTAGCGTACCAGGGACCCATACAGTGATTTTTAGTTCAAAATAGCCTAGTTACTATATATCAATAAGAAGGTAAACAACACAGTTCGCACATAGACCCAGTTTCAGCTTCAATTACTTCATACAGAATAGTGCATATTGATCAAAACCTATTGCATATATAGCATAAGTGTTTATCATTTCCGTAAAAGTTTACTTCAAGGCCCAAAAGCAAACCGTTTTGAAATAGCGACTGATAATTTCCGATTTTTTTTACATTTTTCGTCAACCCGAATAAATCTCACACATTTCTAACACTGAATTCTTCCCTTTTAACAAGCTTTTAAACAATCTCGCCTTGTGTCATCTAAATATTACACAACCGACGCTCGTAGAAATTGATTTGATAAATATTTCCACAAGCGTTCCAGTTTGAATACGATCCGTTAATACAGTATTCATTTTATTTCGTTGATATATTTTGTAAACATAACCATGCAGCCATACTGATAATGGGAAAAACTAGTTTCCATACCGCATCGATCGGCCAGGTCTTACCAAGTCTAGGTTACACATCACTAATACATGTCTATGGAATACTGAGCTCAAGTAGCAGTGTTGTGCCGTTCTTGTGTATGTCCACAGTGACGGTTGCGCATTGGAAAATAGACGTTCCCGAAATGTGTGAGATTTATTCGAGTTGGCGAACAATTTCGGAAACTATCAGTCGCTGTTACAAAACGATTTGCATTTAGACCTTGAAGTAAAAGTTTACAGAAAATATAATTACGTAGGCTATATATGCAATAGGTTTTGATAAATATGCACTATTCTATATGAAGTAATTGAAGATGAAACTGGGTCTATGTGCGAACTGTGTTGTTTACCTTCTTATTGATATATAGTCATTAGGCTATTTTTATCTAACATTCATTGTTTGCGACCCTGGTACCCTACACTCACCTGTGGATATGCGCTGTTATCAAAATACAGTAACCTTACAGCCTATCAGTTGTTTATTCTTTAATTTTAAGGGTTTATATAATCAAAGGCTGTCGTATGACAGCATAATCGACCATTCGAAGTGCTTGCCACAAAAAAGTAAGAGAAAAAAAGGCAAAAGAATTATATCACCGAGGTAGGCATTGACCGTGAAAGTATAGTGTTTATATATGTAGTACTCTATATGCACATTAAGTTTCCTGAAGACTGGAGGTGTAGTAGCAAAGATATAACAAGAAAACAAAGCTTGTCATAAAACGTTTACCTTACAACTCATTATATCACTCACGGTGACATTGGCCTTAGTGGACATGAGTCCAACCCCAATATATAGTTTTCATGTATGTCGCACTGTCCTTATATCAAGTTTCATTAAGATTAGCCTGTAGTTGCAAAGCTAAGCTTGCCATAAAACTTCAACCAATGAAGCCTACGCTGACACCGATGCGAGTAGAATATCCCTCATTATGTAAATGTAAAAACGGACTAAAGTTCATGCGCAAAAAACTTTAATAAAACGTAATCATTATTCGAAACATCAGTACAATGGCTTTCCATAGAAATACATGTAATGTATCTTATGTTTACCTGTGAGTTTTACAAAAACTACCTATTTGAATTAACTGCCGAATGTAACAGAATATTCAGACTAGTCTCATTGGCAAAACCAGAGTCACAGCAAGCTGTTTACCTGTTGGCCGCATTGGTGATTATCTGTGCGGAGTTAATGATATCTTCACCAGATCTCAAGACATTGTCAACCACTTTGAACACATTATTTATAACCTGAATGTAGAAGCATCAAATCAAACCACTCATTTAACAATGTCCAGGTAATATAGTATATGCAGAAAAGGAGTTAAAAACTGACGTAACATTACGACATACGTCGTCACATTTGGGGTTAATCACACCTTAAATATCAAGTATTTTTGGTGGTTACCAAATCTGTAAAAACATAATATGCAACATCGCCGAGCATGAGTGTGCGGATTGGTTCAATTTCTTTACATGTAAACGAATACAAATCTGTCTAACTTTATCTCCATGTGCAAAACATTGTTTCAATTCATTATAAAATACTTAAATGTATAACAGAGTTACAATCCGGACATGAACATGTGCATATAATACATGACTTTAAAATGTCTGACCTCTAAGTGTAGCATTGACCTTTACGGTAAGGATGCGATGGTGGCATGTGATATGTCACCTTCATGTGCAAGTATTTTAAAATACATCCATGTATGACAAAGTTACCATGCATACAAGATTCAATGATTTTTAAAGTCAAAGTTTGATTTTAGTTAAGTTTATACTAATTGATTTTAGCTCGATTGTGAAGAAAGCTTGTAGCTTATCGAATCATTATCGAGTCCGCTTCCTGGAAAAACTAGTACTGGTGTCATATGAGGAGGTACGGTCGTGACCCAAGTTGGTCTCGAACCCGCAACCTCCAGGATGAGCGGCAGTCCCCTTAACCTCTACACTACCAGTACCACCACCACCTCTACACCACCGCTCCCCTTAAGTGTGATCTTGACCTTTGAGGTCGAGTCGTTGATCTTGCACGCGACACATTAACTTGATGTGCTGAACCGTTGTGCCTAGTTATTTCAAAGTCCGTAAATGCATTACAACCCGAACACGAATGTGTGCATATACTAGTATATAAGATTCCATTTCCTTTAAATTTTAATTGTGAATTGACTTTTGAGGAAGGGGCGTGGGTCTTGCACACGACACATTGTCTTGTACATTTGTGCCAAGTTATCTTAAAATCCTTTCATGTATGACAAAGTTACAGCCCGGGCATGAAGCAAATTGAAGGCCTGATACACGGACGGACAGACAGACTGACTGACGGACGGTGCAATTTTAATATGCTCCCCTTTTGGGCAAAATAGTTTATCTTTGTAACAATAACAATATCTCTTAATTTGGATAGTATCATTATTTGTTCAAGGGGGGATAATATAACGAGTATAGATCTTGATCAGACAGCAGGCTAAAAGTCAAAAGTGCGCCTTATACAGAATAACATAGAATGTAAGGTTAACTGTTTTGTAATTTTGATATTTGCGACTGTATATACAGTTTGCAATGATCGCAAATATCTTTAATAGTGACGGAGCCGTAAAAACTGTTTGCAACCATTAAAAGCCGTGTATCATGTCGCAAATACGGTTAATGATTGTTCGATCTTTGCGACTCTGTATAATTTATTTAACCGCCTCAAATTCAAATGACGTAACCAATCAGAATCGACGTTGCAACCTTAATGCGTTACAATGAAAAGTAAACTACTGCAATGACTCGACGCACTGAGAGAATAACTGACTTTGATACATACGAATAGCACTTATTAACTAACCTCAAGTGAATACGCAAAATCAAGCTGTAGGTAATTATATAATATTTCTGCAGTGTAGATGACATCTCCTTCAGTGATGTTAAAGCTTGGATCGGTCAAATTAACTGTATCGTTGAGTATTTGCTCAATGTTGTCCGTTGTAATCTCTGTCTAAATATAGCAAACATACACATGTGTATAAGTAAGTAATAAGTTTTGATTAATCCAGCTTCGACAAGTACTTGATTTGACAAATAATTGTAACTTTATATTGAGATACGTCCTAACACCATACGAAATACATTTAGATATATTTGATAAGATATCATACCGAGATGTCTCTTTATTATATACCTATAAATATTCTGTCAAAAATACAGCCTATATTCAACCATCAAATACGGCCTGACAGAAAAAAAATTCCGAATTGTATGTACGTGCAATACAAATAGCGCGGAATAATGTGTAAGAGTGCATTTAATTGGCCCACAAATGCACATGACGTTAATACGTCGCTTTTGACTGGGTCGTTACTATTTGTTTATACGATGACGTCAATAAATTGACGTCGCACACTACGTATATTTCGCGCTAAAAAGGGTTTTTCTTCAATTTTATGCTTAGTATGTCATTTAAATTTAGTTTATCGCGCAGTAAAGTGTCAAATGGTATATAATAAAAGGGTTTTTAGTTTAGTAATGTGATCCATAAGCCGGATTGGCTCTCGTCGAGGTCGGATCAAACTCGTGCTACGCACTCGTATGATCCGGCGCTCGACTCGAGCAAATCCGGCATGCTGGATCACGTTACTACACTAATAACCCTATTATATCAGTCACTAAAACATATTGATCCTCAGTTGTTTAGTGGTCGTTAACATCTTACGCTACCCATTCCATAGTCAATCATGAGACGAATGTGAAAAGGTAATTCTCTTTCTATTAGGTAATCGGTAGATCTATTAACATAAATTACGCTCTAACTACAACGAATCAGTATAAAGAGATAAAGTATTCTTGCTGAGGTCATGTGTTCTTGGACCTATTACCTCCGAGATTGTACATATATACAGTGATCTTTGTCTAAATATGTGCAACACATGTATATAATGACCTCGCTCAAGTTTTTGACACTACGGAAAATGACCTGTATATGGGATGCTTACATGATGTAACCCCTGCTGAAAGGCTGCCTTTCCTATGATGAAATTCTTTTAACATTTTACCATTCTAACATATGCTACCAATATAATAATGCATTCACATCAAGGCATGTATAATAAAAAGAGACACTAATATAAAAGATCATATACATATATGTTGATATGACCATTATTTTGCTTTTTTGGGGGGCTTTTTACCTCTGACAGATTTTTCAAGTTAACGGTGCTGTCCGATTGGTTGTATTCAGGAACAGTGCCACAGTTGTCAGCTATTGAAATGTTTCCCCAGGTGGTACCACTGTCAAATCCTCCGGCACAGGTTGAGATGGCCAAGGCATTGTTATCTATTAAAAGTACATGTAAATTGAAACGTTTATTTCAATTTCAGTTCGAGCACTATAAAACACTTTATTCATCCTGATGACACATTTTCTCATTCTACACAATAAAATTATTTAGGCTTTCCTTGTTCCTAGATCTTATCATCACAGAAGTTTAAGGTAGTTCATCTATCAAATATAAATATCATTTACAACATAGGCAATATAGACGCATGGTCCGGCTATATCGATTGATGCTTTCATATATTTTTAAAATTTAAATGCCTATTTTTTTATAAAAAAAATTCCCAAGTTAACAAAACCATACAGTGTAAAAGTTTTTAATTTCGTACAGTTAAAGTCCAAGGACCACATTGACAACTAGCTCTTATTGCACCAAGAAAGATGTCTTACCGGCGGAAATGACCTTTATTTGTATCAAAAACATTCATGTTAGAAATATAGAGCAGTATTTTTTCAATGATATTGCTAAAAATAAAAAAGGCTTCCTGGCAACTCTTTTTCGGGAAAGGTGACTTGAATACAAAAGAAATGAATATGTCAACATTGTTCTTGAGTGAATAAAACATGGTTCTATCATTATCCTATCAGTATATTTGTTTTACAATATCAGTTCAATATCAGTACATTCAAAAAGACCCTTGGACTTGACAATGTCATCAAAACTGATTGGCCTCACAAACCAATAAATTGTATCACACAAAATTCTAGATATTTAGAAGTAGACAGGATTTCCAAACAAAGCATTTGCAAATGGAATGTAAGCTTTTGCATGATCTCTGCTGATAACAGTTTGTTACAGATACCTCGGATTATTTTACATTAGGAGTCCAGTTAAGGGCACAATACAGCCTTCAAACAATATACAATCAATGAAATATTATGATCTTTTAATGATCACGTTTTGTCAAAAACTGGTTGCTTAAAGTCACTTCTATCATGAGTTTCTGAGAACTTGACAAAATTCTATTGAAACATATATTGTATATTGTCATGGCAACCTATTGTTACAGCTTCTGAAAATTTTGAAATGTGACGGAGAATGATCGGTTGGTCTTAAATTGCTTAATCGTTAGACGGCCTAAAAGACTCATTGTTAGCAAAGGCATCAGTTACTGCACTGCTTCCATTTTACCCCAAATGAAAACGTAATGTTTAACTAATCAATTAAAATATAACTTCTGTTTTTTTGTGTCATTCCATCCCATGAAGACACTTTACATAGACTAACATGCAAACAAAGGTACAACTGAGCCGACTTTAACTAAATAATTCAGATAAGTAATTAGACGGCCGCTTGAAAAATCGTTGGAAAGGTCAATAATTTTCTAACTCCAGTTAAAGAAAGAAGAGGTTATTTACGAAAATGGTATTCAAAAAATAATGGCTACATTTCTTGATCGAACTGATCTATCGTTCACTTTCGACAGTACCATTTATTGTTAAAAGGGTTTCTCATTGAACATTTAATTACTGATAATGACTGGTTTTGTTCATGACCAGACTGAGCGGATTGGCACACTTATCATGATCTACACTGATCACAAAGGACAAAATTGTTTGCAGGATAAAAGTTAAATGTATCTAAAGAACATGAAATAATTTCAAGCCAACTGCTCCAGTCGAATAGAAGACCGTACTGTCAAACCTGTGAACGAACATCACTTGTCGGAAGACAAAAGCAGTCTTTCTTGAGAGGTGATCTTTATTTACAGGTGGGTTAGCTGCACATCGATAGTGCAGTGAAGGTCTTTATTCGCAAGCTGGTCTATGTTCAGAGATGGTCATTAAAAAAGATGTTAACACATTTACTTGGATAACACCTCTCCCAGCTGTAACCAGTTTCCCCAATTCTGACTGGCTGAAATGTTAGGTTCTTTCCCTCCACTGCAGTCTGTCTGAAAGGGCACATTACTGAAATTGAAAGTATGTACATTGCTAAGGAGGTACTTGGTAAACAATAAGATAATTAAACATCATGGTTGTAACAATTTTTATATACTTACATTATGTATTTATTTATTCTCGATTGCGAAACAAGCTCTTACAACTTAGATGAATCGCTCTCGACACTCATTCCAAATGGAATCAACTTCGAAGAGAGAGAGGCAATGTGGAATAATTTATGTCTTGCCTAAGGACATTACCGACATGGTTATGGTAGGAATCGAACCCGGGGCCCGTCGATTCCGAAGCGAACGCACTACCACTGCGCTACGGCAGCTCCGTATTTATCTATTTATCTACACTGTAAGGAATTAGAAAACAGAAGCTTTTGTGAAAGTCAATTAAAAAGTTTAACAATAGCTATGGTTTATAATAAAAATGAATATCAGTTTTGTTTTACCTGTGCTTCGAACCCGTAAAGTTGTCAAGTCAAAAAAGTTAGGTGGCAAATTTCGGCTGAAATGTTTGAAAACAGCATCCCTCACTGCAAGCTCGCTATTCTCAGCCAAATAACGGCCGAGCGTGGGAGCGACAAATACCCGGAACTTCATTGTGTTCTCTCTGGGAAATAAAACAAGGAGCTGTTAACCATGATCTTGTTAAAGAAACTTTTAGGACTATAATTAACTTAACCAGTCCATTATTAAATCAACAAAATTCAATTTTGAAAAGACGAGCAGAATATGGGTAAAACGTTTAAAGAATATGATTGGTCCGATATTAAGGGGAATCACTGGTGAGGTTTTGGATTTTTGCTCGGATATTTAAATTTGCTAGATTACAAAAATGATGACTTAACTAAGTCACAATAGGAATGTTTTAGTGCCAAAAAAATGAACGTTTTTGAGAAAAAATATTTTGACCTCACATTCTGTGACTTAATTAACAAATTTTGCCATATGCCAAAATGGGGGTGGGGGTACAAAAATAGTCATTTCTCAAAATTATTTATTTTGAATTTCAGCAGTGTCCCCCTTAATAGCTCTAAGTGAACCTAATCTGTAACAAGCTCTGTGTAAACTCCTATAAATACTTTTGCTAATCATACCTCACATGTCCCTGCAGCAGAAAATCTAGCTTGAAACAGTCTGTCACATAACGTGGGCAATTTTTTTCGACTAAATTAACATTACATGCCTTGTTATATTACTATTATTATTACTTACTGGAGAGACTCAATCTGTGACCTGTAATATCCGACAAGAAGATTGATATCCTCTGGAGTGGTGTATGAAACATTGGTCAAACCCATCTGTTGAAACACATCGAGATAACTTTCGTCTTGGAGAAGATTAAAGGAATGTACATCTTCTATACTTACAAAGGGTACTTCTGAGGATGGACCGATAACATTGTCTAGTAGATTGCAGTAGGCAACGTAAATGTAGAGATCTTTTTCTAGATAATGAAGCAGAAAATTGAAAACTTAATCTGAAAATGATAAAACTACTTTCACAAATATTGTAACCAACCTAACTCTCTCATTAAGAAACAGTCATTTAATAAGTCGGCCATTCACTCAATAATCAGCCAGTCATTAAATAGAAAATATTCCGATCATTCCTTTGTTCGTTCATTGTGATCTTAGTTAATATTTGTATATATGTTTCATACTATATTGTTCATACATGTAAGTAAATTCATTTTTACAATTTGTTCACTGTGACTAGTGCACTTACCTGAATACCGCACCAGTTGCGGCGGTCTTTGCTTGTATCTGGGCGGGTTCGTATTGTATATACCGAATGTATAATACCCCGTAGTCTGACGGATGTTGTCAAAGTTTAGGAATCTAAATAAATCTTCTCCTTCTTTTGGTAAAATATCACCGGGCGTAGTGAATTCGCCTGTAAAGTAATCATTACAGAAATGTGTCACCAATGCTACTGATATACACGTTTTGAAAAATTACAAAAGCATGCTTTGATGTGGGCAGTGACTAAGGTTATAATGGAGTGAATACTATAAGATGAGAAGCCGTAACGGAAATCCCTAAATAACCATTCGATCAATCCGGATATGTTTCCTTCATCAACACTTGAATACGTGAATACACCGCACGTATTCGCAAAGACTCCATGGACTATTACGTGAACACGCAGTGACTGATGCCTACGCACCTGATGTAAAAACATTTTTCATGTCTTTTCTGTGTCACTGTAAGTCTGTGATAACACTGTAGAATTTTAAACGTAATGAAAATAAAGTACAATGTAACAGACTCCCAGATATGGCTAAATAGCTAGGGTTCGTACCTCTATTAAGTTCCCTCCTGTGTTTCTAGGAAAGGTAAGGGCTACCTTGAAGAAGCAGGAGAGCTGCAGGCAGATGTATCAGGCCAGTTTGTCTGCATAACCATCTAGCGCACATAGGGATGGCGCTAGATCTTTGTTGTCCCCCCATGGACACCCCGAACTACTGGAGGTCAGCCAGTAGGTGAGAAAAGAAATCTACTGTTTACACAATGACATGGAGACGCCAATGGAAAACGTTTTTGAAACTTATTTTTGCATTGGAACACAGAAGGACTCATAATAAATAGATCCGTCGTGGCGCTGTGGTAGTGCGTTCGCCACAGGATTGAAGGGTCCCTTGTTCGATCCCCACCAAAACCATGTCGGTAGTGTCCTTAGGCAAGACGCAAATAATTCTACATTGCCTCTCTCTCTGTTCGAGGTTGATTCCATCTGGAATGGGTCTCGAGAGCGTTTTATCTAAGTTGTAAGAACTTGTTACGCAATCGAGAATAAATAATTTAGTATAAATTCAATTAGAATTAGAAAATATCCTGTATGAGAAGAACATCCACATCTGCTGCATTCAGGAGACTCACCATCAAAATGAAAGACTATAAGTGCTTCAGTTGCGATAATGTTAGAAGAGCAGAAGTGGAAATTCTTATATTGGACACAAACACTATTTGTGAAATACAAACCAGAATGCATATGGATGACTCCGAATACCAGTGTTTGAGTCTTAGACTCAGCGACAATGTGATGAATGTTGTCAACCGTAGTCCTTGAATTCCATCTATGTTAAGTAAAGCAACTTTCTTGTCATAGGAAACTTTAAACAAGCACTCTAATACATATAGACAAACGTGGAGAACACTGCAAGTAGGGAAAAGGGCAGCAAATTTGCTGACAAATATGAAGATATAATATCACTATCAGCAGAAACAACAGAAACAGGCACATAAAAGGGGAACAGAAGGAGAGAAACAATAATTCAGAGGAATCAATGAAAAAAGGCCTCAACCGGAATGAACTAAAACGTCATAACCAGTTCAGCGCCAAGAACTCACCTAATCCCGATGGCATCACAAATGAGATGCTTATCCACCTTTGCTGATTTGCATTGAACACTCTTCAACCTATGCAGGAGAGAAGGTAAAATCCCTCAAATTTGGAGAGGTGCGACCATGATACCCATTCCAAACAGGAAAGGATTGAGCTAAGGCATAAAGCTATCGCCCCATCAGTCTAACCTTTGTGATTGGAAAACCACCTATAAGTTGTTCAAGTAGAAGTACTAAAGTAAGCGCTTGTGAAGTACAAAGTTGCTTGTTCTTACAACGACGATCTTCCCAAAGTAATCAAAGCTGCCGTCTATGCTGACGACTTTGTGCTTTGGTGTTTAGAATAGTATGCAATAACTGCTATATTCAGGATGTAGCGAGCTGCAGACATGCTTTCAGCATGGGAAAACGATTGACACGTGCAGATAAACACGGACAATTCCTGTACAACTCTATTCATACTGCCACATGGCTAGAATGCTGGTACAGTCAAGATTAACTGCATTTTTCTGATTGAAATGGAAAATGCTACATTTTTAGAATAACTTTTGACAGACAATATACATGGAGGCTCCATCTTGCCAAAGCTGGAGCTACAGCCAGCTGAAAGTTAGCTGTACTACGGAACTTAACTGACAGCAACTGCAAAGCAAATGAGAGGATACTGGAAACAGCATACTTTACTTTGGAACAACCCAACAACGATTAGACTCCGCAGAGATGGTAAGATTCAGAACCAGGCCTTAATAAGCATTGCTGGAACAATGCGATAAACTCCAATCAAGGCAATGGGTCATTCCAACACTAAAAGAAAAAATGCGAAGGCGCTCAAGCAAGCCCGTAAGTACCAGTTCGTTACAGGCCATTCCATGAAAACAAAGCTTGGGACCCAAACAAAATGCGTCTGAACATAGGGAGCTTTGTCCATGAATCCAAGTTGACAAAAAGGATCCCTGCCTAGCCTTGTCCACAAACAGCTCCTTTTATACATCAGTATTTGCACTACAGTACTTCGTTTCTAACCACATCTGGAAGATACAAGCCATTATCTCCACCATCTCTTAAAAACATTTTACGGTATAACATGGTTGCACTTTGATAACTAGATACTTTGAATACAGGCCTTAACTGCTATGGAATTCTACCAGAATTGTCTCCGCCTCCAGTTATTAGCGCCACTTCCGTATCAGTGGTCCCACATCTAATTTCAAAACGGCTGCATAAAAGAGTGCCATATAATTTATTTGGTTATGAAACATGCTTCTCAACAAAATCGATAAGATGTCTTTGAAATACTTTGCGCACAATCAGGAAGAAAATATGGTGAAATTTCGTTTTGAATCGAACCGACATTTAATTTTTAAATGTTCTCTCGTGAAGAAATAAGATTTTCCTAAAAATTGATTTGGATAACTATAAGGTATAATCTTTACTGAATGGAACTACAAAGTCTTTTTTTAAATCTTTCTATGTTTACGTCTTCCCTCATTTTCCGTTCCAAAGCGCCACCTCGGAAGAATCGCTTGCTCTTTTTTACACATACCTCCAAAATGAGGCGGAGCGCGTGTTTACAGACCGTGTGACAGTTACGCTTTTCCTTAGAGTCAGGATGATCTGTACATGAACAACGAACTTACCCTGACGTTTCTGTCGGTTGAAAGTATCGTATGCATTTTTATCGTTGCTATCCCGGCGACGGTGTGGCAGAGGCCGGCTAAGAGGAAGAGATATGTTTACATAATACGGAACGGACACTCGGCCCGACTCATTTACCGTCCAAAACGGCGTGTTGTCAAAACTCCATTGCTCATACGAATTTGATGAATTAAGGATATAAGACGGTGTTCGCACGAAGATAACCTCGTTTTCTTGCAGATTCCTGTCAAGAACACCGTTCACTGGTAGCAATTCGAAGGGTTCATAATCCAACAGCTCCTCCTGATTAAAGTACGGACTGCGTGTCTCTATGTAACCAGAACCTTTAAAATAAAATTAAAAATATAAGTTACGTTACATTTTCACACACGTTGTATAAGCATGACATGAATTCGGTTGAGGAAATTAGTCTTAAAGCATTTGAATGTTCGAATGTTAGATTCTTTAAAGGAGTTGTGATATATTTTTAAGGTCCAATTGTTCGTGTGGACAAATGAACATTAATTCATCGTGATTTGTAGAATGTCCATCTTTGTATACAAATGATATCCTTTTGAATTCAAATGCTTGACCCTGAAAACTGAATCCTTCTCGAATTTACTTTCCCGAAGATAAGTCGGACAAAACGAGAAAAAAACAATTCCGGAACACCGCCCTTTCATCTCGTTTTCGACTTTCGTTACTTAATCATTATTTTTTTAAATTAGGAGACAGTATCTCAGAGTTTTACGAAAAATACGCAGAAATTGACTATTGTTATGTGATGTCATAATAAAACAAAGACCTTGCGAAGATCAAAGTCTATCAAGACGGGAAGGGAAATCACTTTTGAGGGGTGGCGCTGTGGTCGAGTGGTAAACGTTCTGGACTACCAATCCGGAGGTCCCCAATTCGAATCCTGTCCGGGGCACTGGGAATTTCAGAAACGCTTTTCAGTGTTTCCCATCCATCAAGAGATGAACTGAAAAGCAGAGGTAGCCTCAGTGTTATACACCGGGCACATAGAAGAAACAAGGGATCTTTTCATAAAAAATCTAGGGTCTGGTACCCGGATTCCATTCCCTTGTATCTGCATCTGTCTCTCTTCAACTTGCGCCTGTGAGGAGTCTTGGCAAGTTCACTAAGGGATATATCCCATGTTCGGCCGGGACTCTAAACAATAAAAAGAGTCATGTGCTTCCTTTAACTATGGAACGACTTTGCTGCCTTTTCTGCGTATTTACGTCATATTTTGCTAATATCCAGTAGATTTGTTTATATACGGTAATGATTAAGTGTATGCATTAAATATTTCACAATATGCGATAAATGGGTTATTTACTGTAACAGTACAATCTTCATTGTATGTCATTTACTTCTGGTATGTGGCAGACCTTTATTTCATTGACATTTCGTAACTTTATGGTATTAAATTGCTTAAATCACAATTCTCATTTTTGAGTGACTACGAGATAAAATCACCTGCATATTTCGTATCCGTCACGCACATAAACAACAAAGGTGAGAAGCAGTCAACGTTGTCAAGTGTGGGAAGATTTCCTTCAGATGGCGATGTTTTAAATGCACTGCACCTTCCGGTAGTGTTTGTATCTTGGACCCAAATATTGGTAACGGTGGTTACCTCAAAATCTATAAAAAGGTATGAATATAAAATCAAAATATGGTTTGTAAAACATAATGAAAAACAAGATTTAAAATTACAACTCATATTTAGGCAAATTTATGTCAACAGCCATTATAACTAAACAATGTATATATTACGTTTGGACTACTGCTTTTTACCTCTCATTAATTTCATACAAAACTAATTTAACATTAATAAAAATATTTCATGGTTGACGCGGTATAGAGATATATAACTGACGTACAGTAATCATTCTGCGAGTAGAACTGGAATACTGCTTCCAGAAAATGCAAATCGAAGTCGGTGTTAGAGGGCACTAGGTCGGTTCCTTCCTCTTCGCACCTGGCTTTGGCTTTCTCATATGTCGCTGGTTCTTTGTATATCCGGTAACAGTGCGATATGTACTGGTTCCCAAGCCAATTTTCAGGACAGAAAGCAGCTGAAATGACATTTTGTCAAAATACAAATTAAAGTTATGGGACTGGATAGTATGACCCTGTTTAGTGACTGACCCCGACGACCTGTGTGAAGTTTCAATTCCAATATTTTCATTAGTTTTGAAAAAATCCAGATTCACGTCAAACTTAAAGCTGCATGTTTTAAGTCCAAGATAGGGCATAATTTTGTCAAAATACAAGTCAGAGCTATGTCATTTGATTTACCAAAAGACTAGTGTCAAGTTTTAATCCAATATGTTCATTACTTTTGGAGATACCAACTTACACGCAAAACATTAATCTGCATTTTCTAAGTCTAAAAAGGGGTATACTTTTGTTAAAGTACGAATTTGTACCTTATGGTTTAACATTGTTTTGTGACCTGAAAGACCTTTGTTAAGTTTCAATCAAAAATATTATGTAGTTTTGGAGATATGTACTTGTACGCAAAATTTCAACCGAAAGCGTGACACATACGCTGTCGCTTAGTTGAATAGAATTTCTATTCTTTGCAAAGTCGACTATTCTCAGTGCTTGCAAATAAAACAAAACTTTTCGCAGTAAAAATTCAAAAACTAGAATCTGTGTATTTTCAAAGTGTAAACAAGGACAGTAAGTAGTAAATCGTTATGTCAAGCGTTATCTTACTTAATTCTTTGATACCCCTGAGCACTGCAGCAAAGTTTCAGGGTCACATTTTATTGCATGCAGACAAGTATTCAAAGTTTCATAGCAATATCTCAAACGGTTGAGTCAATTTACCAAGATTAAATGTAAGTCGAAAAAGGCCCATAATTCTGATAAAAACATTGACAGAGTTATGTACTCTTGTCTTTTGATGTAAGTAATGATAGTCAATAGGTATTGAAAATTTCAAATAAATATCTGTATTTTTTTTTAAAAGTGGGATAGTACGGAACACTTAACCAAACTGACGCCAATGCTGACGCCGACGCCGAGGCGGGCAGGATAGCTCCCTTATTATTCGGTACACTCAAACAGGAAACATTGTATAAAATGCATTAACGATTTTGGGTATGCCCCAACCCGCTATCTGTAAAACTTGTTCACAAGTCGAAGATAGTTAAGACAACCTATTACATTCAGTGACCTATTTTTGTCGTAAACAGCGCCATTATTCTTCTCTATATTCTTAAAGTTTGAAAAGACCTTTCCAAAATATAAAGGTTTACCAACCTTCTATATATAATAAGAAAGATGTAAAAATTTGAAGATAGATTTTGGCGAATAAAAGTTCAGCTAAACGCCGGAGACTACCGTAATAAAAATTTACTATTATAAAACCGACAAATTAGCAATGTTTATAAGTGCAACTATAATCACGATTACGTCCCTTATATAATCGGCATATTCATCGAGAATGAGTATCTGGCTAGTGAAAGCCAGTAACATAAAAATCTTTAAAATTTATCCTCTACTCATGCACATTAGAGATGTTCAATATAAAATGCGTATTTACATGTGGGTCAAATAACCGTTTAATAGTATAACTGTTTTTAAACAATGCCGCGACCTTGTGTCTACAATAAAAACTTCTTTCAACAAAACTTCTAAAGACCAATTACCTCCGTACATAGATAAAGTGTCCAAACCCAAAATGTAAACATCCAAAGAACAACAACCTCCCTGCTATACCTACATTTCGGTTTTTCGAATGGTGTGGCTCTATAAAAGTTACAATGGGTATTAAGGGGGATTTACTTTATTATCTTTTAACATTTTCACTAATTTCGTAAATCGCAGAAGCACTGGTTGATCATAGATGTAGTGACTTTATACAAATGTACCGTATGTCACCTGTTTTGACCACTTTCACTGCTGGCGGTTTTCGAAAGACAAATGGTAATTTGGTATCACATACTGTTAGATTGACATTTACACTCACCTGTTTTGACCACTTTTACTGCTGGCGGTTTTCTACAGACAAATGGTAATTTGGTATAACATACTGTTAGATTAACATTGACACTCGCCTGTTTTGACCACTTTTTTTGCTGGCGGTTTTCGGAAGACAAATGGTAATTTGGTATCACATACTGTTAAAATGACATTGACACTCACTTGTTTTGACCACTTTTACTGCTGGCGGTTTTCGACAGACAAATGGTAATTTGGTACAAAATGTATCACATACTGTTAGATTGACATTGACACTCACCTGTTTTGACCACTTTTACTGCTGGCGGTTTTCGACAGACAAATGGTAATTTGGTATCACATACTGTTAGATTGACATTGACCCTGCTGACTAGTCCTTCCATTGCTGCTTTACCGCACGCACCGGCTGTAGGATCCGGCTGTCCGTCACCCCATTGCCAGGACCTACCAGAGAAAATATAAACTCATTTACCCATTGTTCAATAGTAAACAGATTCTATATATAGAACAAGGAAGAACATTAAGTTGTTTCTGATAAATGCTCCAGACTACCATTTAGCTAAACCGCACATTGGAGTACCGGGCGGTTCAATTGAAACTGTACACAGTTTAGGGTCTTAATTTTTAGAAAAATTTATAATTCATAATCTTCATTGCATTTTTAATAATTTTCTTGTGGAGTCAGTGTAATGCAGTGATACCGCATTCGTCTCGAGATCGGAGGGCCAACAGTTCGATCCCCACTAGTGAATGATATCCTGTTTGCCCCAGGATATGAAGGCTCGAAGTTCGGTCCCCACTAATTTCGATGTGGTCGTGTCCATAGGTATATCTATACACCCTCTCTATCTGTATGAAGTTGATTGACTTTGGAGTAATTTCCGGGAGCGATTCATCTAGTACATAGTAAATTGTACAATCGGTTAGAATTGTTTCGCAATAGGGAAAGAATAAATTATTCCAAATAAACAATAAATGAATAGCCTGAAAAAATACTACGATAAAATACATCATGTATCTAATGAAGCAACACTTGTTATGATGCAACACTGTTACGTATACAGTTTTAAGTCGCAGATGAGTCTCACCGGCTAGGCCATAATTTATGTCTCTCAACAAGTTTAGGTCCATAATCATCCCACATGAGTCTACCTGAATCTACGTACATTCCTGACCAAAATTCGTCTACATTGTCTGTAAAGAAGAAAATGGTCCTACATAAGGTTAAGTATCAGCTTGCCCAATACTATTAATGTTCTTCTATATGACCGTAGCTAGTTTAATGTTAAAAATTCATGTTTCGATAACATCCATGTTAGCGTGGGTTAAGTTACTGACTAATAATCCTAGTAGGTCCTTGAACTACTGTAGTGGGCTCGAATACCGCTAGGTCGATCGAATTTCTTTTATTTGAGAAACGTGTCAACCTAGTTTCATACTCTCATTTGTACAAATGGAAGACATAGACCCGGACAATCGCTATGTCAACTTTATATTGTCTGTCTTGAATAATGTGTCTGTTGTAAAAGACTGCCGCTTGGGGTTTCAGTGTTTTCTTACTTTTGATAAACGGTTGTTTATAGAACTCCGTTCGGTTAATGTTCATGTTGCGTGAGTTTAAATTTAAAAATATCGTTTCTGTGTAAGTATTAAACGTAATGTCAAAATGACAAAGGCTGTGACATCAAACAAAACGTGCTGGCTGAGAACAACATTTTTCCAAAACCTACATTTTCAGTACCTAATTCGGTGAAATACTCTTACTGTGGAAGCTGACACTTGTGATAAGAATTGGCCGTTTAACAACAGTAAATCTCCTAGGCATTTACCGATGTTTCGAAATAAGCTTATAGTGCAGACACGATTCACAGAACGTTGTTGATCTATACAGGTAAACTTAAGGTGCAATAAAGCGAAAGAGTAATTATATATAGACCTAGCATATGTATAGCATAACTAAAAGATACTCCTTAACGCAATTTCTACTCTACGCTTGTTTAGTTCATGGAATAACTCAATCAATCGCTTTTTACAAGGTACAACTAGCAAATTGCTTATGAGAAAAAACATATATCTACCAACGCCCCAACACTCCTTAGATAACCTTGACCTTTCACCAACTGCCCGAAAACTGAACAAGGATAAGTCATAGGTTATCACCGAATATATCATGTTTGATGAGCATAAGACCAGGCGCTCTTCAGTCCGATTAATCGAAAACTTATTTTACTGCACCTTGATCTCGACCTTTAGTCAACAGAATTCCAAATCTATTCAATTAAAGATCACTATGACCCTTATCTTTTACCAAATGACTCCAGTTATTAACTACAGTCGTCCAATGGCCATGAACAACAATCCTGATCAGTAATATAAGCCTAGGTCAAACAGTTATATATATTTTATTATTTTATTGTTTTATAGCTGCGGTTGACAACGTTTTTGATATTCCCAGTGCCCCGGCCGGGATTCGAACCGTTAACCACTCGACCACCGCGCCATCCCGCAAACAGTTATCCGGCTATTGATCGGGAACTATCTTTTTATAAAAGGTACTTGAGACCTTGACTTTTGATCAATTTATCCAAAGAGGGTTTCCACTGTCCATAACGAATACGTCTACTGAGTTATTGCATGCTAGCTAGAACTGATCTTTTTTCAGTTATTTATCGGAAATCTTTTTAATTAAAGGTCTCTGTGACCTTGTCCTTTGACCAACGACCTCTACATCGATATGGGGTCTTCCACTTGACATGACAAATAAGCCTACCAAGTAAATTAATATGATCATAGACTAACTGTTGTTCAATTATTAATCGGTAAGCATTGTTGACGGTCTGAGCCCGGTTGTTCTTAACTTTAAGCGGCAACAATTAAAATTTGAGTTTTATTTAAACAACGATTTTTTCCTATTACGGGTAGTATTTAAGAATCAAATTTTAACCGTGGTTAACTTTTTGACTTATTCACTTTTCGAACAACGGGGCCCTGATAGACAAACGGGAATATGGACATCCATAGCAAAACAAATATGTCTCCTCCATGTTCTCGGGGAGCCATATCAAGCAAATACCTCTGTTTTTTCTTGGTGTAATCATCCTTTCACGACAGATGAAAGCTGTTCATTCAATATTATACTTTAAAGTTATAAAAATACACATACCTGAGTTAAAACATGGAAAATTCAACATCAGAAGCGTCAACAAACACAATGATACCATCTCCATTGTGATTATTTAAGGATCGCTGCAAAATTAACAAGAACATAAAACTACAGCTAGCGCCACTTGTATATAAACCAACTCGATAAAAAGTACACACCACCGCTTATGAAGAGGCTCTATAAAGATACGACTGGTATTTATATTTATTGTACCTCAATTTCACTGCCATTATTAAACTCATATGGAC
>JAFMSR010000009.1:23917862-24250362 GCA_022818135.1 Saxidomus purpurata
TGGACTTGTTAGCTGGCAATCTTGTTTTGGCACAAATCAATTCTTGGTTTGAACATCAGGGTACTGATAAATTATTTACATTCAGAAAAGGCGATTCCTCGGCTGTCGTCACTGGTCTCTATGCATCTTTAATTTTGAATAGTACAATAACCAAGAATAGAAATGAAAGAAGACAATGATCTACCATATTAGCTTGTAACTATGAGATTGTTTTTATAATAACTCCATGTTGTTAAAAGCTTTTATTTTCGTTTGTAATAAATTTAAACTTGCATATGAGTCTACGGTAAAAACCAATTTTTCACCTTGTACTGAATGAAGAAATGAACGCGACCTATTAATCCGATTGTTTTACTGGTCAGTATGAAGCCGAGAATATGGTACAATAAAGCGCCATTATTACAGTTTTTCAAAAAGATTGATATTTGCCGAGACATTCGACACTCGTTATGATAATTATACATAAGATACATGTTTGGGGTTTGATTTTTAGTTTGTTATAGATTTTTCAGGGTTTTTTTTCCTGCATGATTGTAAATAAAGGCAAAAGTTTTTGAAAACTCTACTGAAAGCCAAAAAATTGAAAAAAATGGCCTGGGCCCTATGATTATATAAATTAAATTCGCATGCTCAACTCCTTTCATGCTCAAACTTTAAAGCAATGTTATATTAAAATTTAAAACATTTTATAAAATCCTGATGAAAATATGTTTAACAATTGTAAATGACTTTCCAGCTAGATTGCTTTGCTTTTGTTTTTCATATGTCTGTACAAAGGCAAAGCTACAAATGAAAAACATTTTCATGCTCAAACTGAGTTGAGCATCAAAAAAGTTTTATAATCATGGGGCCTGAAGATTTATACATGGGTCCATAACATATAACTTGGCTAAATTTAAACATAACCGAAAAATATCTTACTGCTTAGATAATTAAGTACATTTGTATAAAAAAAAGTTGGTACAATTTCTTTGAACGGCCTCACATTTCAAGAAAAGTTTGGGCGGATAACAGTAAATTTAAGATATATACTGTAAACTGGGTCATTTTCATGGGCAGACAGCCTTGTTCGTGAATTTTGAATTAGTGAAAGGAGAATTCTCTGTAAGTAAGTCTATGTGAAGTTAATCTTTTGCAAAATTTTCAAATAACGAAGCGTTAAATTTGCGAAAATTGCAAAAATTAAAAAGTCTTGAAAATTACTCAATTTATGGTAAATCTAAGCAGCAAAACCAGATTATAAAACTTTTCAGGCTTAATTATCTCAGATTGAGCACAAAATGTTTTTCATTTCTGGCACACATCAAGGTATGAAACAGAAAAGAATTATTACGGTATTGAAACTTTAATAATGATAATAATAAAATGATAATAATTAAACTGATATTTATTTAAAGTTGGCAAGATACAAATAACAACAAACTTAAGCTTACACGAGCTTGTGAACAGACCCCACAGGTGTTTTAATATGGTGGTCTTACTGTGGAAGGAAACAAGACAACCCAGAGAAAACCCACCTGTCCGACCTGGTGACCACCTATGATTAATTTTAAAGCTGCTCGCTCTCAGATTTTCATGAAAAAATAAAGTTCATCAATCTCTTTGAAAATGACATATTTAAGAACTTTTAGTCAATTAAAAAGGTTCCAGTACAAATTCCTGTGAATTATATCTGTAAATTTTGAAATTATACGCTACCAAATTATAAAGCATTACACATGGACACTGTTGAAATTCTAATACAGAGGGCCAAGATGGCCGTATATCGCTCACCTTGGACAGTCCACTTGCCTGTGGAAGATCACAGTAATGTTATTCCAAAGTTTTCCTATCCCTTTTAACCCCGGGCAAGGTATTGACCCCAGGGCATAATGAACATTTAAAAGGTCTACTAAGGCAATGCTAAGCCAAATATTAAGTCTAGGCCTTGTGGTTTCAGAGAAGAAGTTTTTAAAGTTTTCCTATATTTCTAAAACAGGCCCCGGTGGGGGTAATTTTGACCCGGGGTCATAATTGAAATATGGTAGGTCATAGCAATGTAATGCCAAAAGCTCTAGGCCTTGTGGTTTCAGAGAGAAGTTTTTTAGTTTTTCCTATATATTCCTAAAACTAAGGAGGGATAAATTTTGACCGGGGTCAATTTGAACACTTGGTGAGGTCTATGCAATGCAAGCCAATTAGCTCTAGGCCTTGTGGTTTAGAAGAAGTTTTTAAGTTTTCCTAATATTATAAAAAAAGGCCCACCCCAGGGTAATTTTGAGGGGTAAATTGAACATTGGTGGGTCACTAGCAATGCTAATGCCAAATTTAAGTCTAGGCCTTGTGGTTTCAGAGAAGAAGTTTTTAAAGTTTTTCCTATTTTGCCAAGGTCTGCTGGAATGGTTTTTGCTTTTGTGAGTTCTCAGGCTTCTGCGTTTTAAATTGGCCTAGAGGTCGAGGGATGTATTTGACAATGTCAAAACACCTAATAAACAGTCTAGTGTAGGGGTGCCGTAAAACCAAGTTCACCAACATTTTCTGTTTGTTTTTTTTTGCAAATTCCTACCTAGATTTTTACTTCAGTATTGTTGATTCTAAGCCATTAGTTAAACATTTTATGCATTAGTATATCATTGTTGAAAATTTTACTTTTTTCAACAGTAACTGAGAGCGAGCAGCTTTAACGAAGACCTAATAAAGTATTTTAGCAGTTTCCCTGCATGTGCATTAAACTGAGTTGTTTAACACACACACAAAAAGTTTTATAATTGCAGGCCAGATGAAATAAATCTGGATACATGACAGATTATATATTAGTTTCCATGCTGTTTCTAATGTAATGAAAATAACATAAACATTATGTACATGTATGTCTCACTTGTTTGAATTGCAGATTTAAACTTACAGCCACAGCAGTCGGGAAAATGTGGAAGCACATTTCTTGCATCTTACTACGTTCTCAACACAGTTCCCAGCAACTGCTTGTGAACCATGCCTGCCGGAATACCCATAAAATACAGGCTATTATGGTGATGAAGAAGATACATAGAAATTTTCATAAATACAGGAAAATGGAACAGGTTACTGGGAAGGGTTACTGTAGAAGAAAAGTGTTTTCTAACATCGTGTTTCATACAAAAATCAACTCATTTGTTCACTGTGGAAAAAGGCAACCATATAACGATGTTAACTGTAGGTTTTATTCTAGTATGAAAGATGATGACATGGTAAAATCTTGGTTAAATGAAATTAAAGAGGACTTTGAAAAAGATAGCAAGGTGGTTGTCGAAAAGAAGAATGAAAGAAATGAAAGTTCAAATGAAAGTAGTAGCAGTGATGACAGTGACTCGGACACAGAAGGTGTCAGGAAAACCAATACTGATGATTTACATAATGATTTAGAAAACAACTTAGATAAATTAGAAAAATTGGGATTCACTACAGAAGAAATTATTGATTTACTGAAAAATGCTAAAAAATTGGACGAAAATGTAATGGATGATGAATATGAACTATCAGATTCTGAAAGTCAGGAGAATGAACAGTCAAAGGAGTCAGGTGAAGTCGTAAATACTGCTACTGACACTGCTAATGGTACTAAGAAGGGTGATAGTCAGATTGGAGAAGGAGAAAGTGATGCAAATAAAATGGAAAAAGAAGAATGGGCAGTGGTAAAAATGAAACCTGATGAAAAAACAGACTGGTCTGTTGTAGAAATTGAAGACTTTGTAAACTTTGCCGAAGCTGAGCCAGATATTGCTGAAGCCTGGGAACCGCCAGTGGAATTTAAACGTAAAGATGTTTATAAGATATAAATATATATACAAATTTCAGCCCATGTAAAAGCATGATCAATTGTAATATCTTAAGTTAGGTTTAATTTCATACATAATTATATTTCTTACATTGTGTAAAGAGACACTCCCTAAAATTGTTGTCAAATTAGAACTAGATGGCCCTATATCGCTCACCTGAGACCTACTTATGACAATGTGTGTTCAAACATATGTATTTGACCCCGTGACCTAGTTTTGACCCCAGATGAGCCATATTCAAACTCGATCTAGATTGTATCAAGATAATCATTCTGACGAAGTTTTATGAAGATTCAATGAAAAATTCAACCTCTGTTACATACACAAGGGCTTTCTATTATTTGACCCCATGACCTAGTTTTTTACCTAGATGACCTATATGCAAATTTGATATAGAATTCATCAAGATAGTCATTCTGGCCAAGTTTCATGCACAAGGCTTTTTTCTATTTGACCCCGTGACCTAGATTTTGACGATCCAGATGATCCATATTCTATCTCAACCTAGATTTTATCTAGGTAGTCATTGTAACCAAGTTTCATGAAGATCAAATGAAAAAACAACCACTATTGCATACACTAGGTTTTTCTATGATTTGACCCTGTGACCTAGTTTTTGACCCCAGGTGACTTATATTCGAACTCGACCTAGATTTCATCAGAGCAGTCATCCTGACCAAGTTTCATGAAGATCCAGTGAAAAATGCAGCCTCTATTGCATACACTAGGTTAAGTGACTGTGAACAGACACCAGGCGATCACAATAACTCACCTTGAGCACTTTGTGCTCAGGTGAGCTAATAAAAAATAGAATGTTTACAAGTATTATTACTTTACCTAAAAGTTTAAGCTATACATTCCTATCAATATCAGTAAAGTAAGCTCTTTAAAGTACATTGCAGTACGGTAAAACATTCAATAATCTATTAACAGTTGTTGTTGTGCAAGTGATTTATTATAGATGTGACAGTGTGCTAAAATGAGGCACTTTACGCTATATCATGTATATGTTGTTTTTTAAAATTGTATTTATTTATCACTTTACAGTCGTTGAACACATTATTTATGTTTGGTGAATATAATCTGCTAGGTTTACAGTCCATTGAACACATTATAACCTATAACTGCTGATATTGTTAACTTAATTTATTGTTTCTAGCACTACAAATTATCTCTAGCATTACTTACTGTTGTTGGCATTACTTACTGTTGTTGGCATTACCAACATGACCAATGAATTTATCTCTGTCATACATTTTAGGTGGAAAGACTGGCGTGTATGATATAGAAGATTTGGTAAAAGTGTTGAGGCACGCTAATGCACAGGATGTTATAACTATACGAATCCCACCAGAGCTTGACTTCGCCGACTTCATGGTCGTTGCTAGCGGGAAGTCTCTGAGACATATACAGGCTATTACCAGTGATGTAACCTGGATTGTAAGTAGACATATGAAAGTTACGTACCTCCGGGGCGGATTGAGAAGCTTGGGAGGCCTAGCTATGGTCGGTTACGATTATGGGGTTTGAAGTCTGTTTCAACAATAATTCCGTTATTTGCAGGCAGGCAGTTTACCCAACCAGCTTTCCTGGGGAAGGACTAGTACTAGACTTTATCCTTAAAACCCTGCATAGAGACGTGATAAGTTGTAGGGCTTGAACCCACAACCGTCAGTCAAGTGGGAGGCTTAGCTACTTGAATTCAGCGACCTTAACCACTTGATTACGGAGGAGGTTTGGAGGTCTAGCACATAATCTCTTTACTAACTCCGTTACTTGGCAGTGATATTCAGTAAAAAAATAAATGCTCTCTGAGGCTATAAAGAAGAAGAAATTTGTGTGTATACATACATACATTTGGCACGTACATGTACAGAAGAATATACGGTGCGAAAGTTGATTGTAAATTCAACAGATTTCATTTAAAAATAAACTGGGTTGTGCTCACTGCAGCTCTCTGTCTCTTCTCTCTCTCTTGCATAGTTATTTTTAAAGCATTTTACTTTTCATTTAAGTTAATTTGTCAGATACAAAATGTGTTAAAAGTTAAGTTACAATACAAAAAGTTATAGCGAATGAGAATTTCATTGAGAATGGCTTTTAACTGCAGAATTTGATCAAAGCAAGGCCAATCTAGGCAGAAGACTCCATGAATATATGAAATATGGAATGATAGCAAAATTGTTAATTGAACACATAGCACAAACCACTGTTTATCACCTTTTGTATAACATGTGATACATGTATAACAGTAGTTTGTGTGCAAGATTTGTTGAATTCTATATGTTTTGTTTCAGTATAAAAAGAAGAAGCATAAATCTGACAGAATGTTTCGTGTGGAGGGAGAGAAGTCTGACTGGTATGCTATGGATTTAGGTAAGGCGTTCTCTGCAATCATTTCTATGTCCCTTTGAGTCAGACACATACCAGTAGTATAAATACTGTTGGTTTCATCTAGATATTGGTTTGACCATAGTTTAAATTGTGTTTCCCAGCCGTAACTTAGTAACCATTATAATGGGCTAGCCTATCAATTGATGTAACTATTTAAAGAGTAAATAATCCCTTAAAAAGGCCAAACACTGCGTCAACTAACAACAAGACTCACAGAAAATTAACTCACAGAAGAATCAGTGAATCACCAAGTCCTGACAAATGGCACACGCTGCAGCCATGTTACCAGGCTACCAGCTATACAAAGGCAAATGTTTTTTGCCCCAAGTCCAACAAGTAAAGAACACACAATACTGTATAATGTGCCACAGAGCCTATTCAAGCTCTAATTTCTCAGAATTTAACATTTGGTTAACCGTATTTCAGTTATTATTTACAGGTAGGCAGTTTACATATCCATTGTTCCTTGGAAAAACCAGTAATAAAACCTTATCCTTTTGTCAGAAACTGGCAACTTCCTCAAATAAAGAGACATGGTTGGTAGCAGGGCTCAAACACATGACCCTCAATGAGAGGTTACATTGATTTCAATTAGTAACTCTAACTACTCCACCTTGGAAGCATTTGAGTACCTTTAGCTCTGAAATCCTAGAGCTTCTTTCATGTACTACATGATGTAGGTAGATGCTTTTATCTTGGCAATGTTTGGTATAGTGTGTAACAGAAATTTGAAAAGAAATGAAAAACAAAAGGAGGAGACATATTTAAAGTAAACAAAATTTCTTGAAATAATTGTATTTCAGGCAACATAGTGCTTCATATTTTCATGCCAGCTACAAGAGAGTTATATGACTTAGAAACACTGTGGACAGTTGGGACAAAGTTTGATCCACTGAGTGCGGAAGAACCAAGTGATCCTTATGTATTCTCTGTGGATGATCTCCCTTGGCTGAAAGAGCTGGAACAAGCATCGGGGGACTCAGATCAGTCATAGAGACAAGCTTCTAATGACCTAGGGAATATGATTTTATTTCAAAGTTAAGAAGAAACGTTGTGGTCCATTGACTTTTAAGTTGAATCAACTAGTCAAATTCACTACTTTTGCAAATTCTATATTTCTAATGCAAGGCAGATAATTATACAAGTTGTGTTTTATTAGAAGCTCTCAAAGAGTGGTGTTAGGAATTTTTTTGAAATTTGAAGACTTGCCAGCAATGTATTTTGAGTTATAAATTTTAGTTTAATTGTGACTCTTTATGCAACAGAGTCGACAGTTCATGACAGAGGAAAGAAGGCTTGTACTGGTTGATCCTTCCTAGGTAGGATGGTAAGCTGTCTGCCTGAAAAAATAACTGAAATACTGTTGAAATGGGCAGTAAACCCAAAGAAAAAGTACATAGAATGGCAACAGAAATAATTTATGAAACTATCAACAATTTTCCTGCTTAAAAGCTACAAAAGTTTGAATGTTCCTATGCCAAAAACAGTAGCTATTACAGCTAACAGGTTTACTGAAGTACTGAAATCCAAATTGGTTCAAGCTGGAATGACAACAGCATCCCATGGCGGATCCATTCCAGGAAATACTTGATCAGACTTTAAACCTTCTGCCACTGGAAAAGTCAGCTGTGGGTAGCTGGAACAAGCTGTGGGAATGCATTGTCAGAATGAACTCACTTCCTATAATATATTTTTACAGTTGAAAGAAAAAATAACTTCACAAGTGAAAAATAGTTTATTGCTTTAGTTTAGTAAGTCATGTGGATGATAAGCGGTATACATTTGTATATCATTTCATTTAAGCATCGCCTGACATGTTTAATTTTCTTTAATACAGAAATACCTGAATGTTTCAGTGTACAAAATACAGTTGTAAAACAACTTAGAGGGTATAAAGGTTTGTGACAAGCTTTTTGCAGTCTACTGCAACAAATATGTTATTATGCTATAAATACAATCAGATAAAATAAAGAATATTGAATATACTTATGTTTTACAGCTCTTGAACTGAAAGCTAAGCTTTCTGTTTTCAAGAAAAGAGATATGAGGTTTTATTTATATAGTTTTTCAGCTGTAAAATATAGAGTAACAGCAATGAGGAAACTGTGAAGAGTATTTAAACCAGAGCTTCCATTTCCTTGACATCCAGTGCTGTTTCCATTTCCATCACAATTTCCATTGTTGCCAGCACTATTTCCATTTCCCCAATTTTGTGCTTGGTTATTTCCCCAGTCTTTCCAGTTTCCCCCACTATTTGCATTTTGTGAATTTCCATTTCCCCAGTTGCCCCAGCCAGCACTGTTTCCATTCATTCCATTGTTGTTTCCCCATCCAGCAGTGCCAATATTTCCATCGTTTCCACCACTGGCATTTGAATTATTGATCCCTGCATCGTTGCACCTGTCTCCACTACAAACACACACTTTCTCACCAAAAGAGTTTGTACAGCCTGGTGAAACTGCCTGTGTGCCACTCCAACACATGTGAGAAACTATAAAATAATAGAATAAGTATTTTCAGTATCCAGTCTACGTAATTATTTGTGTATATTTTACAACTGTACAACTTGTGTACAAGACTTAGTGCTGGCTGAACTATAAAAATTGAACAGAATTTTTTCGGCCATAGTGTCTCAGATGAGTTCAGTTATGGACTGAACCAGACTAGTATATGGATATTTACTACTCCTGCTTGATAGAATTGATGTAGATGTATGAATTTTTATCCATTTTTAGTTTGCAAACACTTCAGTGAAGCAACCTATCAACAATTAAACTTGTTTTTTTTTCAAGTTCTCAACATATCCTGTACTTAAATGGCACTTTGAAAAAAGTACAATAATTAACACTCAAAAGTCCTTAAAATCGCATAATGTTTTCTCACTTCATTATACATATCCATTAGTACTTGTGAAGTTTAATCTATGTACACAAATGTAACATACAGTCTTGAAAATTGAAAATAATTATAGTACCCATGCCATTCAATGCAGTCCTTGTCTGGCACATGTTAGATGGACAGGTGACCAGGCTGCAGGAAGCGTAATTTGTAGAGTCACATTGAAAGCACTGCCCACAACTGACCCCTAAAATGAACAAGCACTATTTGTTTGTGTATTCTGGGGCAAATTGTATGAAACAGATTACAGCATACAGTTACAATGAAGTACCATACATAAAGGAAAAGGCCAGACACATACTGTAGTTTTACCGATTTATTCTCTTTATACCCCCAAAACGAAGTTTGGGGGGGTATATAGGAGTCAACCGGTGGTTGGTCGGTCGGTCAGGCGGTCTGTTGCATTTTCCTTGTCCGGAGCATAACTTGAAAACTACCAGTTGGAATTCAATACAACTCTATACAATGGTCAAGCAAATTGAGAGGATGCAGTGCACAAGAACCATAACTCCATCTTGACTCATTACAGAGTAATTGCCCTTTGTTACTTTTCTTTGTCCGGAGAATAACTTGAAAACTACTGGTTGGAATTCAAAACAACTTCATACAATGATCCAGCACAATAAGAGGAAGTGCAGTGCAGAAGAACCATAACTCCATCTTGACTCATTACAGAGTTATTGGCCTTTGATACATTCCCTTGTCCGGAGCATAACTTGAAAACTACTAGTTGGAATTCAATACAACTTCATACAATGGTCAAGTACATTGAGAGGAAGTGCAGTGCACAGGAACCATAACTCTTTCTTGAGTATTTACAGAGTTATTGCCCTTTGTTACTTTTCCTTGTCTGGAGCATAACTTGAAAACTACTGGTTGGAATTCAATACAACTTCATACAATGGTCAAGTACATTGAGAGGAAGTGCAGTGCACAGGAACCATAACTCTAACTTGACTCATTACAGAGTAATTGCCCTTTGTTACTTTCCCTTGTCCGGAGCATTACTAGAAAACTACCAGTTGGAATTCAATACAACTTCATACAATGGTCTAGCACAATGAGAGGAAATGCAGTGTACAAGAACCATAACTCTATCTTGGGTATTTACAGAGTTATTGCCCATTTTTACTTTTCCTTGTCGCAAAGCATAACTTGAAAACTACTGGTTGGAATGCAATACAACTTCATACAATGGTCCAGCACAATGAGAGGAAGTGCAGTGCACAAGAACCATAACTCCATCTTGACTCATTGCAGAGTTATTGCCCTTTGTTACATTTCCTTGTCCGGAGCATAACTAGAAAAATACAAGTTGGAATTCAATACAACTTCATACAATAGTCAAGTACATTGAGAGGAAGTGCAGTGCACAGGAACCATAACTCTTTCTTGACTCATTACAGAGTTATTGCCCTTTGTTACTTTTCCTTGTCTGGAGCATTACTAGAAAACTACCAGTTGGAATTCAATACAACTTCATACAATGGTCCAGCACAATGAGAGTAAGCGCAGTGCACAGGAACCATAACTCTATCTTGACTAATTACAGAGTTATTGCCAAGAACAATATCTCTATTTTAGGTTTTTTTTGCAAGGTATTCTGTTTCTAAGAACTTCCTCAGTTTATAAAGCAGTCTTTTGGGGGTATTAATCCCATTTAGTGATAGCTCTAGTTTCTATACCGTTTTAGCTCACTTGGCACAAAGTGCCAGAGTGAGCTATTAGGATCGCATTCCGTCCGCCTGTCCGTCCACCATTTCCTTCAAATGACATCTCTGAAACCACTGGGCCAATGTTGATGAAACTTTGCAGGGATGTACCTTGCATGAAGCTCTATCAAAATTGTTCAAAGAATTCCATTCCAAATCTTCTGCTCTGAAACCACAAGGCCTAGAGCTTAGATATATGGCATGTAGCATTGTCTAGTGGACCTCTAATGAGATTGTTCAAATTATGACCCCCGGGTCAAAATTGACGCTGCACGGGTGGTCACTTAGTTTTGCATAAGATTATATAGGAAAAACTTTAAAAATCTTCTTCTTTGAAACCACAAGGTCTAGAACTTAGATATTTGGCATGTAGCATTGTCTAGCGTACTTCTCTGAAACCACGAGGCACAAAATTGGCCTTTCCGGATGGGGGTGGGGGGGTATAACATTGTCTAGTGATCTAGTGATCTTCCACCAGGCAAGTGGACTTGTACCAAGGTGAGCGATATAGGGCACTCTTGTTTTGCATTGTTATCACCAGTTAGACTAAGTTACTGGACATTTATACTATAATGGCCATACTGTACAGTTTTAAGTTTGAGTTATTTAAGAATAGCTTCCCTTGATTAAGCGTTTTGAATTTTATCGAAACTTTTATGTCAAGGTTTTATTTTGGAGGCTGATATCACATGCTTCAATTTAAGACCCTGTCTATTGAAACCACTTCAAAAAATCCAACATTTGGCACCACAGATTTAAAGCGCCATATAGTACACATGCAAACTATCTTGAATTAATATGTGATACTGAAATATAATTGTGAATTCCTTACCTTTTAGAAGTAAAGCAAACGCAACAGTCCCAAACAAAATCATCTCTCTCACCTCTCCTGAATCTTTAAAATCAGGGTTTCAGAAAAACTGTTTATCGGACTACAACTGATATCTTAATTTATGATCAAATATGAGGCCAAGCATTTTTGTTATCACCTGTTTCAGAAGTGTGGGTAATCCAGCTTTTGTACTCCAGTGGTAGATCACATGATAATTTGAAAAGGTTCATATGAAAATTAAAATTGAACATCATTAGTTGCTAACCTCTTTTCAATGATATGGCTCACAAGTTGACAACTGGACAGTCAAATTTGGTGTTACTGATCTTATAATTTCGTTTTCAAATACATGTAGTGTCGAGTTGTAGGCTTTAAAATGGGCAAGACAAACTCGCCTGTCTACACCAGTACACCTTTTAGATTAAATTTAAAATGAATATTAAAACATATTACAGTAAAAACCCCACAATGTGACCACCCAGCTAACGAGACTAATATATATATTATATAGAATATTCTGTATAATATAGAAATATTTTTTCAGAATAGAATTTTTCTCTTTATGTTTTAGCCGAACCAACAAACAATTCATTAAATGAAACTTCGCATTCCAAGCTTCCTCGAGTAGCGTTGTTTCCAGGTTCACAACATACTCCATCGTTCCAGTTAGCTATTTTTTCTCATCCCTGCAAGGTTTAAACGTTCGTTCCTTAGTCTATCTTCGTCAATCTTGGGCTAATGAACTTGATGTCCTACAGGGTTATATTTTAGCAGGGTTCACATTTTAGGATAGCATAAATTATTTGCGTATTCGCTGAAATTTTTTTAACGGGGTAATAGTTTGTTAGAGCAATGATATTCCAAGAAAATATACATTTGCGTGTAGGTATTTCATTGCTCTCAAAGTCTGTGCAGGTTACCTGTCCATAGAGACACGTAGAAATATTAAAAAAGATTAAAGAAAATTCTACACCACATGTTTCTTAAGCTATAAATAGCTGCTCCGAGTCCCAGATGCCCTCTGAGTTCAAAGAAGTAGGACCATCACTAATGTATTCCTATTGAATACAGGATAATGAAAATCTTTTTTTACTATCCTGGTAAAGAAAAACGAATTAGGCAAAATAAATTAGGAAACTTTATTTCTTGCTGTCAATAAGAGTAACTCAGTAGAACTTATTTCCTGCATGCTTGTAGAGATTTATTTTTGGCCTGACGATAAAACATGTACAATATGTTAAAAAATTCATGCATATAGTTTTGGTTTAACTTAAATGACCAAATTTTACCAGGAATGGATTTCATAAGTAGTATATAAACAAACAGAAACATCATACATGCATGTAGAAAATTCAAATTTCATGTCTAAATAAAAACAAAAATTTATGTGAAACTCACAAAATTCAATTTTCTGCTACTCCAATACAATATATTTAAGTAGCATTATTTCTTAATAAGGATAAATTTAATGTGTCTATTGTAAAGTTAACTGAAGAGAGTGACCCCAATTCTTCCTAAGAATATCTGAACTACAGACTACTTTAATATAGCCTAGCAACATAATTGAATTGATTAAACATGTGTTAACAGGTCAGTTTCTAAAATTTGCCTTTTGGAAAAATTAAATACTTCACATACTAGGTAAGAACATCACTGTTATCTAACGCTCAGGTATAACCTAACAATTAAATTTCTATTTAGGAACTAAATGTTTCAACTTCGTTATGGCCATAAGGGTTATTATCAATCAAACTAAATCGTGGCATATTACTGCATTTTGTTAGGAAAAATTATAATATTAACTAGAACATATTATCAACATGATATGGGGCCACTTACGTTTCCGTAATGGTCTATCTTTCCAAGGGAATCATCTTAGACTTTAGTCTGCTCTGTCCATCTAAGAAGTAATTCGTCTTCAGTGTTAAGTTGTTGATATCTCCACAATAACTAGTCCATAGTCCAGCTTCTTCCTACTGTTGCATGATTCCAGTTTTCTTCATATTAGAAGTATTTAGTGGAAATAAACAGAACAGAACAGAATAATAAAGAAGTAGCAATATCTATTCATGCTAAAGGATCTTTTGTTATTTACATGATGATAACATGGATAAGTGCCAACAATGTCTTTGGTACACCATTAATAGGTTTTGAAAGTGTCGACAGACAACTCTCAAGAAGTTTTCTCACTTTGTCAAAGTAGTTTTTCACGGGAAGCTTTGACAAAGTCAACAGCCTTTGTTAATATATAATCACAATATGGCTCCATAAGTTTCAGCAATTAACATGGTCATGTTAATATTGTACTAGCTGATTTCCTGCTAATAATAAAGCAGCTATTCTCTTACTAAGCAATGGTATACTTAAGTAAGACGCAATAAAAACATGACATTTATAAAGGAATAAACTTGGCTCATCAAATAAAATATATTCTAGATATACTGGGTTTGAAAGATATTTGGTATTATACTGAAAATTGTAATATACCATCTTGATAATATTAAAAACATACTTTAGTATGTAGTATTTAAAAAATATAATATGTAAAAATAATCAGTGCAACCTAACTCGAATTAGAATATCAGCACATAGTTTACGAGTAGAAACGGGCACGAACGATTATGTCAATTGTGTGATATTGACGACAAAGAAGACGAATATCATTTTATTCTGAAATGCACTGTTTTCCGTGAGCTACGATCGCTACTTTTATGTAAGACCTAATATACATAAAGTTTTAGAAATACAAATGCATTTTACTTGGGTTATGTAAATATATCGGGCATTGTGCTCATGGGATATATATTTATATGCAGCTGTTTATGTCTTTCTACACTGAAAAATGGTTTATATATATATAAAGATTGGTTTGAATTTAACTTTTTCAACATTGCCTACGATGAAAAGAGTGATACGTTAACCAAATATGTACTAAGAGGAGCGACTCCGTCAAGCATGTTTGCTATATTCTATTCTTGTGGTTAAACATCTTAGTTTACAACCTCTGCATAATTAATCTACAAAAAAAAGAAGTGAAACAAGAACTATGATCGGCGCGTTCCTGATATATAGAAGAGATGTGTAGCTTACTTACTTTTCATGTACTGGGTTTATAAGGTTTGAGCCGGGCGTCTACGGCCGATCCCAGCATTTTCACCATAATGCTGTTAAACTTGAATTTATTTGGTAGGTGGTGGAAAGCTGGATTTCATAGTAAAAAATCCTGTCAAGTTTAGTGTAATTCAATAAACGGCGACATAGATCTCGTAGGTCATTTTCCGTTACATCAACTTTATCAATTACGCTATAACCCGCACACTACGTCACGTGATCGTATTCACGAAACTCAAGGCAAATTGGATATATATGTATTCTAAAACTTAACATTTATCATCTATATGTAAGTCGAATACAATGTACATGTATAATTATGGAATAATAGTTTCTGTCATGAGCACGAGGTTCAGATCGCATATAAAAATCTACTTTAAAGTGCAACACGGTATGCATGAAAAAGTTTCCGTCATGAGACACTTGGCTCAGATGGAATATATAGGTGACGGATAGTTCGATCTGAACCTCGTGCTCATGACAGAAACTATAAATCCGTCACCGAGGGTAACTGTTTTGGCGGGAATGAGGATCTGACGAGTTCCCGTAAACAGTTACCCGAGGTGACGAATATTTCCAACTCATGATGGAGACTTTTTCTTGCATATCGTCTTGCACTTTAAAGTAGATTTTTATATGCAAACTTTTCAAAATAATGAATTATCATGAAAAACAAACGATTTTCCGACGTTGTGTTTGGGAAATTGACATCAAAATGTTTATAACGTTACGTCATAGTCGTCTGGCATAGGAGGGGTGCCAGATCGGTTTTTCCGGCGTGGACAAAATCACTGGACATGCCGGTCCGATATGCAAGAAATGCCGATCCGATATGCAAGAAATGCCGATCCGATATGCAAGGAACTGTTGTATGGAATAGAAGCTGCTCATTATAATAAATTTTTCCTCGAATTTTGGGTGATTTGTCATTTGTCAACCTTATATGCTTCGTCAGAAACATTGCAGTAATATATGTTGTTGTTGTTTATTTATGTCATGTCGACCTGGTGACATTCGCAGTTTTACTGTTCATAGACTTGAGAAAGGTTAAAATAAAATGTACGATATTTACATCTTACTTACTGCGTATTTGTTTACTTGACCTACTGAAGCGGTTATTATCAGGCTGTGCAAATAAGTGAACCATGCATGCGTGTCTGCCTCATAATTTACATAAATTAAGAAAAGCTGTGTGTCACTGTTATTATAGCATACATGGATTTGTCCATCCGTCCGTCTGGAGTCATAGATATACAAGACATGTTTCTTCACGTGAGCCTGGTTAACTATAACGCAATAAATGGCGGTCCTGCATGCTAGAGGAACGCCTTTCGTGGTTCTTTTTCTAATATGTTTCTACGCTCTCTGACACTGGAATAGTTGGCACACCTGACGACTGCTCCCTATCAAAATTGCTAAAATTAAGTTGGTACCTAAAACATAGGCTTCTATGGGGTTATTTATTCATGTATGTGATATATATTGAAATTAAGAATGCGGTTACAATTTCATTTCATTTCGCTTATGATATGGTGGATATATTAACAACAGCACATGCACTTTATAAAATAGTTTTGTCACTACGTTTCGGCTTGCGCTTTTTTTCTTTCTTCTTTTTTTCATTTCGCACAAATAATTATCTTATTGATACCAATTTTTTATAAAACAAAGTGTACACATTCGGAAACGCTGTCACTGTTTCTTTACGGGTAAAGTCGCAGACACGACCCATGGTGTTTTGATTTCTGGAGTATATAGTGAGCTGTGATCGACGTCATCATTTCTTTGCGTAATTAATATTACAGTAATCGTTAACTTACTCATTATTAGTTTCACACGGCCACATGTTGAACTATTTCCTTTACAGATTCCCTGGAAGGCCGACTTAGCGATGGATATACAGAACCTAATTAAAAACCATGTACTTGCAATATTGGACCTTGTAGTACAAGAAAGTACATTTCTGCAATTTTCTAAAGATATATTTTTTTCTTCAAAATAAGTAAAAAAATTGCGTAGTTGTTGCAAAGTTGCAAAAATACACAAAAACAAACAACTGCACATTTACATAAAATAACTTAATTTTAAAATCTGTTTATTCCTCAGTGTGTCGGTTTTTAAAGCCATTTGAAAGGAGGCAATGGGGGCTATAGTAGCCTATATAATTAATTCAGCACACCGGTGGACATTTTAATAAATAGACTTTTGTTTGTCTCGGCTTCTGAATGTAGGCCTATGACAGTTATAAAATATCAGATCTATGCAAAATTAATAAGGCTACATGGGAGCATGTTCCACCCCTTTCCAAGTGAGCCCCTGTAGCGTAATCGCTTAAACAGTCTAGCAACAGTCTAGCCACTTATTTCGATTTGTAATGGGTTTTACCACTATTTTACCGCATATATGTACCAAAAAATGAAGATCCTGGCCAGGTATTTTGATAGAATCTACCACCATGGTATCAATAAGGTATTGTATATTTTGTACATTTGATTGCTCGAAAATATAATAAGTTAATGTCACGGATAGGCCTACCATGGAGACCTAGGCCTATCATAGGGCCGACATTGAATTACAATTTACTTACAAGTATATATCTTTAACTTTAAATACTAGCTGCATCTATTAAATATTATTTACACAGAACAGGGTCAGACCAAGGATCTGGAGAAAAGTTTTAGCTATACGCACTTGATATATTTAATATGCACTGGGTCTATATCTAATAGACGGCATCTTTTTTTTCATAGGGTACAGCGAAAATGGTCGTCTGAAATGTGTTTCATGTGCACAGGTTTTTAGTACAGCACCATTTACAACGAAAATTTTGCTTTCACTTTCGATTTTACTGCACAAAGGGCGGGAAATTACAAAGTAGGTCGTAGGCACTATCTTTGACCTAATTAATATTCATAATGGATAGAAACAGAGTAGTAATACACATAACAGTTAGTTATTAGGTGGTCCATATTGACGTATTACACAGAAGTTTGTTTCTTTCAATTTAGAATCATGGCGAAAATAAAAACACGGATTTAAAAGCTTTTGGATATATAAATGGACGCACCGTCCATTATAACTCAAGTTTCGCGCGATGACGAACAACTCAATACATTTCCTACGACGGAAAAAGGTAAGACAGTAGTTCTTTTCACTGCACGAAAATGGCGAAAAATAGTTGGTTAAATGAGTCCGCTGTAGAAAGTAGTACGCCACCTGCTAAATTATAAGCGTTCTTTCGATGCTTTTATGGTAGTTGATAACTTCTAGATATGCTAAAGGCAAGATAGAAGGCGAAAAAACTCATATAATATCGCTCAATGCATGTTTGTTTACATTTAAATTGATTATTTACATGTGCGTTGGAAAGGTCAAGGTCGGTTATGTCTACATTTTGAAGACCCAAATCCGAAAAATAACGATAATCACTCAACATAGAGCTATATGAATATTTCCAGGACCTTGCCTCAATTTATCCCTGCAACTTTCATCCAAAATCCTATTTCATTCGTGTATATTTTCGCTCATATAAGAAAGAATATATTAGTATGTGTGTACACACAGGTTGATGTGTTGGAATCTGGCACACGTCCATGCAAAACTTGGTCAAGTTAGTGGAGCATGTACACATCTGTTTATGTATATATACATATTGATAGAGTGTTAAGAAACGTGTAAAGACACTGTCAAAGCGCTAAATTTTGTTTCTTTTTCATTTGTGCATCTGTATGAAATGTGTTTACACTTTGGTTACCCTGATACTGTGTCCGAAAAAGTAGTCCCAAAATTGAAATGTAGGTAGGTGACGTTTTGGTACTCTTTAATACATGTATGGCTATGTCACAGGCTTGCATTTCAGTTTAACCAGTTTTCTGAACCTCAGTGTGAAGACTAACAACCAGGACCTCAAACCTTATGTTTGCAAAAAAAAAATTTTTTTTTACATGTATATTTTGCGGAAGATGTTATCGAAGTAAGGAATGAAGAAAGAAAAGTTAGGTCTTCATTTGTTTATACTTAGTTACGACCGTTTGATCGCACAAGTGCTAGAGTAGTGATAACTCCAGTATATTTATGAAATTTATACAACAGGTGTAATAACAGGCTGAGTACATCTCCCGAACTGGGTAAATAGCCTGATCAGTCTTAGTCCTAGATCAAGCTAAAACATAAACAATAGAAAAATACAATTTTTTAGATAACTTTTTTTCTAAGAAAAAGCGCAAGTTAATTATTTTAACAGAATATTTATTTCATCTATACTGTACAGTACAGCTGTACAGACCTGATAAAATCATTATATCTTGGTTTTGCAGTTGGTAAAAAAATCAAAATTTCACCAACAAGATATTCAGGGACATGAAATTTGCTTATTCTTATTAATTATAATAATATAAACAATCTATGAATACACTCTTGTATATATATTCATTTTAAAGTTTATAAATCAGTTAAAGTTTGTTTGTACCCCACCTCCTGACCCAACCCAGATGATTGGGGGAAATGTAGTATAGTTTTCATTCCAGAGTAGATGTATTTATGGCACAACAGATATATGTAATGATATGATGACCCTACTTACAAAATGAACTTTAATCAATTTTATATCTAGACGTGTATGTCATAGAGGGATGCATTTATATATATATTTCTTATTTTCATAATCTATGGTGCCTGGTGATCAGCAGGAGGCTAAGAAACTAAATTAGTTTCTCAAAAAATAAAAAAGTTATAGCGTTTTTAGTGCAAAAACTTCCTGCATTCAAAATTCTTGGTTTCGTCCGCGCAATATCATTGTCAATGTATTTTTCAAGCGCAGAATTCTGAAATTTGGTCATTTTCTGTGAAAGTTAAAGTGGCATAACTTTTTCATTTTTTAAGATACCTTAAAAAGGTAAACAGTTCTGGAATTGTCCTTTTGAGATCTTTATAATGAATATAATAATTGCAGAAAATTTTAGGATTGAAAATTCAGCTGTGGTTGCTAAACTAATTAGCCCTCCATTTCTTCAATGCTTCGTAATGACGGTTGTACGTTTATGGACTCAATTATAAATTGGGGAGAAATTGTGTAGGTCGCTTAAAATAGCTTGGTCGGGAGAACTTTGTCCTGTAAGCGAAGGGCCCAGGGTTTGAGTCCCTGTCAGGCTGCACAATTTTCTGGCCCTGTGACACTTTCTGGGTCATTGGTTCGAGTACTGGTCAGGCTGCACATTTTTCTCACCCTGTGACATGTTTCCAAGGGCCATAGACAGATGCTCTTTCTACAGCTATTTTCTGCAGCACTATCCATTGACCGTATTATATCTAGACTAATAACACTTTCATTCTGTGACAAATTACTTCCAATTTCAAATATCCATAGATGACTCACATGCCTAACTGGTTGAAATGGATACAACCGCTGACTTGGAATCAGTCAACCTCTCATGCACTGATTGAGAATCATTGGTTCGAGTCTACTTTATAGCCGGGCCGAGTTCCTGACTATTGGCAAAGACAATTTAGTGCTGTTCCTTTATAATCATAATTTTCATATACATGGTGGAGAATCACATGATCAAAATAATCTCTAAACGAAAGTAGATCTACAAAAAATGTAAGAAATCAATGAAAGCCGTTTAGCTGTAAATGTAACATGTTGCCTATCCTATTCTAGAGCTGCACAGGCCTCAATCACAGTCACCTTTCAATTGTGCTTTAAAAATAAATTATTTCAGTTTCTTGAAGTGTTCAACACAATTGGAAGGTGACTATGATTGAGACCTATGTAGTTCTAGAATACTTTCATGTTGCCATATGATAGGTTACATTTACAGCTAAACGGCCTTCATCATTTAATTACATTTTTCATAGATTTTCTTTTGTTTAGAGATTATTTTGATCATGTGATTCCCCGCCATGATACATATACAAACCTGAGATAACTTGCATTTTTACTTACTGGTACCATGCTTGGTCACATTTCACACTTGCTGCAAAATGGTGCCCATTTTATTAATGGTAGAAAATGCCAAATTTTAAATCAAATTTCCAATGTTTGGCTTTAAATATAAAAGAGCAGGACTGATGTCTTAAAATATAAGTCTGAAAATTAAAAATAAAGAGAAAAAATTATGAAAATTTCAAACAGTCGGATTGACAACCAAAAGTGAAAAGTTGTCATTTTCTTAAGTAGTGGAATTTCTAAAAAAAATAGATTAAGAGAACTTTTGTTCAACTTCGTCTGACAGGGAAGTAAGCCATATAATGTACCCTTGGTTAAGACTCGCTTACTGGGATTGATTTTGGTTTGTTTTGCTGTTTTATTTTGGCAAGAAGTGTAGTTTTTAGGTTCGAGATAGCCAACGTAAACTTTAATAATGTAATTCAGTTTGTATACATTTGATAAGGTATTATGATATGACTCGTGCTTGTCCATGTGATCATTTAAACTTTGATGTTGCAGCAACAAAAACAGCTACTGGCTTAAGTTTCTGACCTTTATTTTGTTGTATTGTATTATATTAAAGATACTGTACATTGAAGTTCTACCTTTAATACTATTTATGATTTATTGCCATGTCTATAGTTAAATAAATGCTACTAACAGTCACGAAATAAAACTGTTAGAGAAGCTGTGGTGTATAGATTAAGGTGTCTGCCTGCTCATCCTGGAGGTTGCGGGTTCAAGCCCCACTGGGGTCACGACCGTATCTCCTCATATGACACCAGTACTGGTTTTGCAGGAAGCTGACTCGAGAGTGACTCGATAATCTACAAACTTTCTTCACAATCAAGCTTAAATAAATTAGTATATATAAACAGTTTAAACTAAGTAAAATTTTCAATCCTTTATAGTGAAACATTGTTGTTAGAAATTATCGAACAACACACCTCTGAAAATGTTTAAAGTCCGTATAGATATTAATACTTTTTGGATATTGTTTAGAAATACTTGTGCCAGCCACAGCAAACAGGAGCTGCTCCTCCCTGACCAGTCAAGGTTGAAACTGAATGGACGAGTCTGTCAGAGGAATCGTCCTGAAATTTGGACACTTGCAAGTTAGTTGTGGCAAATTACATGTACACATGTAGTTGTCATTTGAAATAGGAGCACAACCAAGACAGAGTACATGTAATAAAGGAAGTGTAGTCAGAAGTATGGTTATTAAGGGACATAACTGTTCCTTGACCAGAAACATCTGATTCGGGATAACAATTGGGTCTTCTGCATCCCCTGTCCCCATTGTTATTACATCACACATACATGCATCTAGTTGAATAATTAGGGTTACCACTAACTCAGTAACATTATAAAGAATTCTGAGGGTACACTGCTTTTAAAATGCAGAAGTTTCACTCAGTAAATCAAGACACAGTGGTAGTGTCACAAAATTGATAATGCTATGATAAAAATCCATATACATTGTATATGACACCAGGGCCTCATTCATAAAATTTAGGTTTCTTGCATAATTATATTTTGTATCTGCTACTAGTTACAATATTTATCATATTTTGTCAATTAGTTTTGGCCATTTTTTATTAACGAATATGAAAATAAGAAGGTTTGTAACAGTGGCTTTTTGTGGCATTTTTTCTGTGATTTTGCAGTGAGGTCAAGATTTGAGGAAGAAATTACATTTTATGAAGCCTATCAGCCAGTCATGGCCTGATGTTAACCTAAAAATGTAATTTGGTTAGTGGGTTTTCGTAAAGGAAGAGGCTGAGTTCAGATTATGGGATGTTTGTGGACGTGATCTAATTTTCACATTAATTTCATTGGTTGTTGAGAATTATGTATTTAAATATATCACATGAACTTTAAAAATTTAGTGCATTGAAATGATTGATTGTTTTTCTTACATTGTATTTAGGTAGAATTGTTTTATTGTTAATTGGGACAGCTTGGTGAAAGTAGAAATATCATTGGTTACAGATATCGGTAGATAAAAAAACAACATTTTTGTTATATATACCTTTCAGGCGTGACAGTTTTCTTGGTTGTTTTAATGCATTGGGTGTCAATCATTCATTTATAAGTGACATAATTGTACTAAGATAAACATTACATAGTGCATTAAACAATAGTGATTGATGTTAATGTAAAAAAAAGCCATAATTTATATGAAAAATATCAAGTTAAGCTGGAAAAAATGTCGCAAAAGTACATGTATAAACAGGATAATAGTTTGAGTATTTGGAAAGGAATTGTACATAAAGTACGAGGATTTGTGTGTTGGATAAGGGGCAAAAACGAGACTGCTGTGGCACCCTGTCCAGGTAATATATACAATGTATACGCCCAATTTGTTGTCATGAGACATAGAAAAAGTCAATTTAAGTTAACTATATAATTAACATGAAAAAGACTTGTTTGCAATTTAGACTTTAAAAGTACCTTATTAAAAAATATTTCATCCTCTATCACTCACAACTGACTGATGTGATGAGTGGGATTAAGTTTGTATTTCTCTTAAATTTGAAAGAAGTTTGTTAAGGGGATATACAACTTCTCAATTTTGGACAGAATTCTAACTTATCAAAATAGCTTTTCAAGAATATTGTTGATAAGAATCTTTCTGCTTAGGTAACTTCCCCTTTAAATCACGTAACAGTTATCACTGCCTTTGGTCACAGACTTTCTTAAGGTTCTATATTTGAGTAGGAGAAAATTGTCAGATGTTTATAGCCTTTGTCCAACGTAATTCTAAAATGGACTGTTCTGTAGCTCCTACTTTATTTCTAAAATGGACTTGTCCCGCGTTCAGTTTGGGCATTACCGCAAGATGTTCAAAGGCGGGTCAGTGAAATTTATTGATGGAGTATAAATAGCAAACAGTGCTGATCATTATCAGACTATACATATGAGTGCAGGCTGATCATGATCTACACTGGTCACAAATGCTATATTATTTTTCTGCTAGCAGGGTAAGGGTGAAAAAAAATTTCTGCCATACATACCCAGGTCACAGTTTTTTCTTGGTCATCTGACTGTGCACCTAACTGATAGGCTGGCCATCCAATCAAAATGACAAAACCACTGCGAGGAGTTTCGAGTACAAGCATTGTAAGACCTAGACATTTAGGTTAATGACAATGTCAGATTTGATAGAAGGGGAAATTTCTCTATATAATCTTGCAGAGTTGATTTCTTTCTCGATAACTGCTCATAATACAATGTAATACTGGATGATTTTCTGGTTATTTACCCCAAATTGTCCTAGGCACTGATATTGATTAATGTCTCACATTTTAGTTAAATATTCAGATTTTTTGCATAATTCATACAGTCTTACCATAAATGACACAATAAATGAATTTGAAACAGATAATCTACATGATCAGTAAAATAGATATGACTTGTCAATTTAAAGTACAGGCTTTAAAATATTTGTCAGTTTAATAATTGGACAGGGGTGTGCAGACAGGTCATGATCTGCATTTGTGGCATAAAAGTCCTGGTATACATTGTAGGCAGAATCCCTTAGTACTGGGGTTAATATTGAACCAAAGTTGCATAGGCTTGGTAAGTTCAAAACGTTCCTTCTGATGGTTTCACAATTTCAGAATGCTTAATGGCAGATAGCTACTACGCGTTCATGTACATTGTACATGTACAATGGAGTCCTGTTAGCTTAAACTCCTGTTATGTCATTTATCCCTGCTTATCTCAAAGTCTTTGTCTGGTCAAGTTGACGTATTTTCAAATAAAACAAGCCTGTTTGAGTCAAATTGTTACACTGGTTCCATCAGGACTTCCACTAAAAGCCTACAAACTGTATAATGTACATTGTATAGATGAGAGAGAGAGTTTTCAAAGAAAGTCAAAATTTTCTCTTTCCTACTGTATTATTGAAATTCACAAAAAAATGTCAGAAAAGTTTATTTATTTTGTTGGCATGGTAGCTTGGTAGATGTTTTAACCATTCAGTCAGTTACCTACCTACAGTAGCTCAGACAAATATCAATATTGTCGTTCAGTTGTTGATTTTTGCGCTATAATGTCTGCTTGAAGTTTGCAATATTTTCTTAGATGATTAAATTAGCCGGAGTATTAAATCAAACAAGATTTATTTACCTTAAGGACTATTACTCCCAATAAATTCTCATGTACAGACTAAACAGAGTCTATTGAGAGTATGTGGTTAGAACAGTGGCATGGGTAATGCTATTAAATATGCATTATTGTCTGAACTCTTTGTGGTGGTTTTCTTCCTTAATAAGACATGTCTTTCAAGTGTACTTAGTTGCTTAGTAAATTTCTTTGTTTCTTTGTTCAGAAATTTTTCTTTCTTATTTGTTGCTTTGTTCTTTAATTAAGCTCATTAGCTCATTTTGCGGGCAATTCTTTTTTAAGTAACTAAAGGTGAAGTATTGCAATTGCCTACTGTAAACACTCGGCCATAAGTTGATCTCGGCCATAAGTCGCGGGTGCAGTTTTGGCTTTAGATACTTTCATTGTCCAGAGACTCTGGTATCTGTCCACTTTCAAATTTACATTGAATAATCTTTCTAAAACCAGTCATGGTGAAACTTTGTCAGAATGTTTGTCAGGGTAATTGTAGGTCAAGATCAAAACTGGATGGCCTTGAGTCAAAACTAGGTCATAACACATATGTTTATACAAGTAGTCAATAAAAAAGAAAGAAAATAAATGCCACATTTTCTACATGTATCTAATGATTCTAATCAAACAGGAAAATCACCAAGGTCAAGGTCACACCAGTTCAAAATCAGGGTAATTTCTTAAGGGTCAAAGGTCATAAGACTATTTCCTTAACCCCTTGAAGGATTTTCATTAAACTTGTGTCAGCTGTTCATAATGGCCCTTTATATACTGGTAATTCAGTGTAATTAAACAATATACCAAATTTTTAAAAAAGCCTGCACACACCCATATATTGCTAGGTCAAACTGCAGTCAAATTACTGTGAAGAATCTATTAGACTGCCTAAATTGTAGTATAAATCTATTAGAGTCCAAATTCTAAAAATACCTTATAAGGAAATAATGCATTGTATCTTCTAAATATGTTTTACTTGATAAATCTATACTGACGTTAATTTTCTACTCGCTGGCGCATTTTGTGACTAATTGTTTTATTTCGGAGCCAGCTAACATACTGTTTGTGTCACCAATGTACCAACTTGATTACAGTCTACATTGGATGTGTTTTAAGCTTTTCCAGGGGGGATTCTTGGCGTAGACATCAAGCAGTGGATCAACAGATAGTCCTGGGAAAGCTGTCTTACGTAGTCAGTATGGAGTGTTATTTGTAGATGTATCATCGTATTTCAGTCATCCTGTATGCAGAATGTAAACACAATTATACCCTGTTTCATCAATTATTTGCTTGCGTATGTCATGTATGTATGGTGATTTACATACAGCTGGAAAGTAGCGTATTTAGATTTAATGATTCTTGACACTCGTACTGTAATCTTAAATTCATATGGGTTTTTTGTGTACCTGCATGCGTCGTCGTTGAATAGTGAAGATCATGATCAGTCTGTATGGCTGTGATGTGCAGGCTGATCATGATCTACACTCAGATTGCAAAGGCAGAATTACTTGCCAAAAGTTTGGTAAAGGCAGGGGTTAGCACTGGTCCATTTTTCCTTTGAGCATTTTTTTCCAAGTGGCACTGTTTGCATAGCACACAAAACATATTCTGTAACCAATTCAATTTCTTTAGAGCCATTTAACTCTTTTGTGGTCAATAGAATTAGCCCTGAAAGGTTTGAATGGTGACCAAGCAGATACATGAACTTACAGTACTCAAATGACAACAAGGTGAGAGTTATTGGGGATGCTTCTTAGTTCTACTTTATTCAAACTGGAGACTGTGAGTCAGAGGATGTGATTGTAAAATTAATGGGAGGCAAATCTTCACTGGACTTTGAATTTTTTTTAGTCACCCCTGAGAAAGCAATATTTTAATGTCATGTCAGGAGATGTCCTGTAAACTGCTATGTCCTGTAAATATAATAAACTTTCAAACAATTAGGTAATCAAAATTTTGATTATAATTTTTGTTTACATAACACATACCTGTGAAGGTGAGGACGTATACTGATAACACAGAAATGAAATGTCCATAAACGAAAGCTGTTTGTAATCAAATAGAAATAGATTTTAGACCGCTTGAAGTGTTTATATTTCTGTATAATGTATAGATTGAAATCTGCAGACATCAAATTTAGCTTGAAAGTCATATGTGACAATTGTTTAAAACATTTAAAGTTTTTCTGTGTATATGTTCGATAAGAATAATATTAAAAATAATACTTCAGTAGTGAAAAAACATCATGCAAAATCCATGTGAATTTATTTTTTATAATATGGTATACAACTGAAGGGTCAGTGAAATATTGTGCGGTTGTTTACATTACAAACAGACCTTTTCGTGTCAATTACGGGTATTATAAACATTTTGTGCAGCTGGGTACAATATTATATATCTGCTGTTAGTTACTTTTGCAAACATTACTTTTTAAACTGGTCAATTTTGAGTTACACGGCCATTTTGAAGGTACCGGTAAATACTGTAGCTTTAGAAACCTGTTACATTTATTGAAAAATGATTTTACGTTGTTATGATATCCTTCAGAATCCGTTGTTATGATATCCTTCAGAATCCGTCTCAAGGATTTCTCATGTAATTCTAGAGAAATCATTATACACTCAACAGGTTTAGAAACGCAAAAGTGGCAAAATATTTATTTTAACAATGTTATTGTATTTCAAATTTATTCAAATTTCATACACAACAGAAACAATATCAAATTAAATTATTGTAAAAGTTTAAATAATTCATCGCAAAAAATGACTTACATGATTGTGTGTGTGTCGTGTGCGTGTGTGTGTGTGTGTTGGTAGTGTGCACTTCTGGGTGCTGTGGGGTTCGTTTTGGGGAGGCTGTGATTTTGGTAAGTGGCATTCCCTGTTTGATATTATTTTTGGTTTTAAATAGAAATAAAAACAATAGCGTCATTCAAATAAAGATGTTCAACAGGGGAAATCTTTGCGTTTCTAAACCTGTTGAGTGTATCATACATTTTTGTATGTAAGAATTTACCATTCATTACTTCCATACAGAACTGATTTGTTCAGGAATTCCGCAAGTTATAATGTAGCTTTAGAAACCTGTTATATTTATTGAAAAATGATTTTACGTTGTCCTTCAGAATCTGTCTCAAGGATTTCTCATGTAATTCTAGAGAAATCATTATATCATACATTTTTGTATGTAAGAATTTACCATTCATTACTTCCATACAGAATTGATTTGTTCAGGAATTCCGCAAGTTATTTATAGATCTGCATTCAGGTGGTACACATAATATCGACTGTTGTATACAGTGCTTTAATTGGCATCACCTACTGTCTAGGTAACTATTGAGCAGAATTTCCAGGTATTTGATTGTTCTGCCAGATGAGTTACTTCCTGAAAATATGATAATTGGTAAACTGTACATAGTTTAATTGTTCCTCCTTAAATCCAATTAGAGAAGGGTATATGCTCATAAAAAATAATTGGGTAGTTTCTGTTTTTCATCCTGTGAAAATTTTTCTTCTCTTCTTTCTTTCATTCTGAAATATCACAGATTTTGTTTGTAAAAATCAGTTCACAAAGTACAGTTTTACATTGTACATTCATGACTGTGTGCCATCAGTAGCAGCATGTACGATAGTACAATTGTTTTCATTGGATGACTGATATAATACATTGTTTTCATTGGATGACAAGTAAAGTTGCCCACAAAGTTTATGAGCATTTGTGACATCCATAATGTTAGTGCTCTATAGAAATATACAAATTTACCTGTCATTACCATTTCTGTTCTATAAGAACTGTTATTAGAACAAGACATACTAAAATTTCAAGGCGTTTTCTCAGCTTCTGTAAGTATTTTAGAGGGTGAGCATTGTATGGATGCTGCTGTTCTGTGGGTAAACAAAATCAGAATAATAAAATCATTGCAGGAAAACAGACCACATCAAAATAAAAAAAGTGTTTGTTCATTTTAGTGTCACCCCTACTTAAAAAGGGTCAGCAATTCTTACTTATGAGACAACTTCTTGTCTGAGCACATTTACCTCCCAAATCCTGTCCTTTAATACCAGACCCCAGGCATACAGTAACCATTATTTAACTGGCTGGCTGCCCAGTGCCGTATCAGAACGGAACCCTGCTAGGATTCGAACCTTCAACCTCCTGCTCCTATAAGGCACTATACCAAGGTAGATAAGTAAAATAAACAAATGGAGAGCAAAAATCAAAATGAGAAAAAAATCAAAATGAAATTTAGATGAACTTATTTTATAACTGCTTCATCTTACCTGTGAGTACACATGTATAAGTACAATCGTAACAATGTACATGTACAATGTAAGTTATCATGTACAAGGACTAATGACATAATGTTGTCAGACTGTGGGGTAAATTATTAATATGGTCAAGATATTATCATAACATTCCTTCCTCAACATTTCTTAGGAGAAAATATCTAGAGAGCCTGGAAGATCTCATATTTTAGTGTTTGATAATAATTGCTGACTGTTTGCTTTATTTGTTATGGCTTAAAAACTTTCCTTAAACAAAGTCCTTGGACTACCTCCAGTTGGGTTATGTCTGTAATATGCAAGGTCGGTGGTTTATCAGAGAAATTTGCTGAACAAAGAGTCAGTTTAAAGTGGTAATTAAACTACTCCATGTGTTTATTTTGCACTTTTTATAGATGTTTTTGGCAATGGGAATTACATCATATGATCTAAAGGGAGGTAATTGTTAATTCAATCTAGTGACAATTTTCTTTTTGGAGACTTTATTCATGTAACTATAAAAGGAAGTTTATAATATATTAACTGAAAGGAAGATTCATTTAATGACCTCTTTTAACTACATTTCGTATGCTAATACTTTAGGATTTGCATGTTGATCAGCTATTTTGTTTGTAGATATTGTGAAATGTACTTTCTTAGACATAAAGGGAGGTAATTCTATTTTTGTGAAAGTGTCACTCCAGTTTATCATGCTCAGATGTTTTGGGAGATTTGTACTGTAAAGTTGTTTTGACACCAGCATTTTGTTACTTGACCTACTTTGTTCACTGTTTTGTTGGTTCTAATGAAACTTGGTTGGAAGAGATTAAATATAGATATATATATGAAATTCCTTTGTACATCTTACACTCCAGAATATTGTTATTCTTTGTACTACGTATTAAGTTATATTTTGCAACTTCCTTCACATTTTCAAGTAAGTGAACCGTGGAGTTAAATGCGTAACATCTTCTATACCCAGTGTGCTAAAATAACAATGATTAAAGTTATATATGTGTGTAAGTTTTATGAATGGTATTAAATTATTCAATTTTCATTCACGGTTTTATAACTTGCATATGATGGTGTGATAGGTTGAGTAGCCCCCTAGGAACTGTTGTCAGTCACATCACAGATATAAAACCTAGTGAGCTGTTAAAACTAATTTGTATATTTGAGAGCTTAATTGCATTTATTAAAGGAAACAAATGGGCTCTTTTTCCATTGTCATAATACATACAAGTATGACAGACAACTGATTGCATTTAAAAAAGAGTTTAATTGAGGCTGTACCATGTACACAATGTCATGTATTTTTACTGGATTGTGAAGGAAGTTTGCGGCTAATTGCTTTCATGGCCAGTACCAATAGTACATGACCCCTGATTTGTATCACAGATCCAGATGCAGTTGGCTTGGAATTTTATAGTCTGAAGACTTAAAAATCTGAATCAGTTTAAAGACATATCTGCTGTTTCTGCAGAGTTTATTGTTGGTGGTAGTACTCTGTAAAAAAAAGTCCATCAGTGCTGGGGCTCTCGTGCTGAAATGAAGCATGGGTCCAGAGACGAACCTGAAACCCCATTATTAAGAAATTTCTTCAGGAGTTTATTATTCCCCGGTGTGTATTCACCGAGGGCAAGCCGTGAATATAAAAACGTCCATCAGTGCTTCAATTTAAAAAAGGGCTCCAAGCCATAGATATTGTTGATATGAAGCATATGAAAACTATCTTACCGGCCGCAGATGATCCACTGAATTGATAGATATACCACGGCATATGTAGAATATTACAAAGAAGATCGGGAAATCTAGACGTTGTGATGTTGTGCCCTTCCCCTTGATCAAGCTGTATGAGTTACAGTAACAGTAAGCTGTTACAGCAACTATGATGGAAGTTCAGTGCATAAAATCTATTTTTGGTGATACAAACAAATTATGTATTTATTCTTTCAGGGTCGTCGACGTTGAACAATAAAAAGAGGAATCGTGGGATTTTTAGCTCATTTCTTTGTTGCTTTGGCAACAAGAACAATAACTCTTCAAGTGCCTATCAAGCCCCGAATGCTGAAGTAAATGGCAACCCTCGGGATATTTCATATGTGAGTATTTAAAGCGAAACTGTTGATTAAAGGAAATGATCCTTTCGGAAGTTGTTATAATTTGTAAGATTTTGTGTAATAATTTAATCTTGATTACATATAGATATGCTGAAAGAAAAAAGAAAAGAACGCAATATTCTGTTACTCCTCAGGGATACATATTTCCAGTTTTGATACTGAATTGTTACTTTCTTTCAAATATGGTACAGCTAACAGAAGTTCAGAGGGGTCATAAACTGATGAATTTTGGGAAATTTGGTCATGAAAGATAGATCTTTATACTATTTTAAATAACTTCTAATAAGGAGGAAGGTTAACCCTGCGTTTCTTTTTTCCTTCAGTATACTTATTGCAGCTTAAACAGATTGGGTTTTGTTTGCTGATAAAAAAGTGAAAATATATTATATCAGAATAGATATTTTGAATCTATTTCAAGTATGCTTTGGGTACGACAATAAATCCCAATACATTGATTCTCAAAATGAAATCTTTGCAGGATTCATGTGCATTATGTAAACAGTACATGTGCAGTAAATAGCGTAACTTTTAGTGCACAAAATTCCTATTCATTTGGCCTTTAAAATGTTGATATTTCAATTTTTGTAGGTAAATGGTAACAAAGCAAGAGATTTTTTTTGTTATGACTAAGTCAGTGTGGTAATTTAAACAAAAATTAGCAAAAATTAATGATGTTTCAAGTGGGACAATAGATATATTAATCTTGTGAAACTGAGTTTTGTAAAACTGTTTTTTATTTTTCAGAGTCCAAATGAAAAGTATTTACTACCGGCTGTTCGGCCGCAAGACTCGAACAAAAAGTGTGTTGTAATAGATTTAGATGAAACTCTTGTACATAGTTCATTTAAGGTAGGTAACAGTGACTGCACAATAATGGTAGTTTTAAATCTTCCCAAGCAGGAGGCAGAACAGGTAATTTAAAATGTAAATTAGTTAATACTGCAGTGAATAATTGATTTTAGGTAAGTTTCTGGTGTTCTGGGGGTTCTCAAAGTTCAGGCTTAAAAGACATTTGTTTGTTTGATTTGGTTTGAAGTAGTGCAAACCTTGAAAAATAAGAGACTAGGGTATTCAAAACTTTAAAAAAACATCCGAGTATATGGTGTCAGATATGGAAATATCTGGTTATTTATTTTCAGATACGGGAAATATCTGGTTTCTGGATTGACATTTTACAAGGCCTTTAATAAAGCTATTTAAACAGCATACATGTGCTATTCTAGATAAGTATAGATAAGTTCCAGGTCTTGTGTAGGATTGGCGATATCTCGATTAGTTCAAACAAATGGAAACTGAAAAAATAAATCTAGCCATTCCTTGTTAAACTAGTGAATGTAGGTAGAATCCAAACAATGTGTATGTTTTGCTAATACTTGTGATCATAAATTGCTTGCCTATAATGGTCGTTAAAGTAGCGGACATCTGTCACACGTCCCTGGCCTCAACCAGTTACTGTACGCATAAATGAATTAACCATGCAAACTTTTAGAGTAGCTTTTCATTTCGATGGTAACAGATACATTTGTGACGTTCTGAATTTTGCAGAGAAAAAATGATATATAATATGTGTAGAAATAATTAGGCTAACAAAATTTTGTGGTCGGAAAAATCGCTGTGAATGTCACTAAAATTAAAACCCGTCATACAGTACCAGTGTACTATAGCCGTCATACAGATAATAAAAAAACAACATGTTGCATTTTATTGCCACACATGATAATTAAACAATCAGTAGCAGTTATTTCTCGTTATTGATTGGATTAAGTTAAGAACTAAGAAAACGTAACCCCTACCCTGCCCACGGTGGGCTGCGGTCTTGTCCTTCAAACCAGTGTAGATCATGATCGGCCTGTCCCCTTTTCAATTGGTAAATTATTTTTTAAAAACTGTATGAACAATTTATGGTTCGGTGTAAATTGTTGGGTACAGTGTAGAAGTTTCGTAAGATACAGATTTGTAATTGAGTTTTAATTTCTAGTTAAAAGTGGTATATTTACTTAAATTTTGAAAAGCTATCACACTTAGAAATGAGCTTTGTCGTTAGTATGAAAGTGAAATGTTACACTTTTGGCAGCTTAATTTTGTGCTCTGCATCTTATATTTGAACTCAGTGTAGACCATTGGTATGAGTGCTGTACATAGTCTGCTGTGGTCTTGATAATAGTCTGCACCTCATGTGCATTGGTCTTGATAATAGTCTGCACCTCATGTGCATTGGTCTTGATAATAGTCTGCACCTCATGTGCATTGGTCTTGATAATAGTCTGCACCTCATGTGCATTGGTCTTGATAATAGTCTGCACCTGGTGGTGTAGTATGCTGTATATACTACTTGTTTAGCATTACGACCTTAAAACAGGTTCATAAGAAAGTCAGACATGAGAGATACTATGTATTTAACAACTTTATATATATATAGTGGCAAAGGCTGGCTGAACTCCAAGTCAGTGACACTTAACAGTGATTTAATCTTACACTTTTGTTTGGGTTGCATCCAAACACCATGAAAAAAAGTTTACAGGTACGGTGTGGAATATATTTCCTGTTTGAAAATAGATCATAGTATAACAAAGGCGGTAGGTAGGAAAATAATCTGTGTTTCATGTATTAAGAGTTGGGGAAACTGACGGGATGCTGAATGGAAGATACATGTATATTATATATCTCAGTTACGGGACAAATTCTGAGGAGTTAACACTTTGCACTGTATTTAATTTGAAGAGGGCTGTTTTGGAGAGAGTTAAACAGGCAAATTTTCTATAAAGTCTTGTCACAGAGGCTAGTAGGAGAAATTTTTGATCATAGCCCATGTAAAATGTTTACATTTTTATTGGCTAAGAAGCGCTCCTTTTAGAAAATGTCCTACCCTTTTGGGCTTACAGTACCTTTTTAAAATAGTTATACTTGCTGAGCAGGTAAATCCAGGAACAATGGTTAGGTTAACTGCCTGTCTAAAAATGACTGAAATATTGTTAAAATGGGTGTTTAACGCCAACAAACAAACGAACAGCGGGTAGATTGGATTCCAGTTTGTTAGCACTAGTACAAGTTTGCTATTACAAAGTCATGCAGTGCAGTGTTTGTCAAGGTAGGCAGGACTGGTGATAATCTGTGCAGCAACAATTGATTTCTTCCACCTGTTTTAATGGCAGGAAATTTTATTACAGAATACACACACACACACTCATTCTTGTGATGAGAACATTTTCATTGATTTTTACTTGACGTTGTTAACATTTGAGTATTTTTCTGTGTTACGAATGTTTGTTTGAGAAATTCAATTAAGGAAGATATTTTCAAGGTTTGTGAAAGAAAAAAAAAATCCTTGTTTTATTTGATTATGGAAATTGTAATGAAATACAAACGCTGCTTGTTTTTATTTCCTCGAATTCATTTACATAGAAAATACAATTTAGTTTGAAGAAAATCTCGCTAAAAATCGCAGTCGTTTATTTCAGTCTTGTCTAATAATCACTGTCTAGTGGGGAAAAAAAAGGATAGCGCAATTGGTAAACTGGTAAGGGCCTGCATTCATTAGTGTGTAAGTTGAAAGTGTCACATCATGGGAAGAATTCCCAGTTTCATTTGCAATGTATTTGTTTTTGTGTTTTCAGCTTTAATGCTGGAGTTGTGTCTTCTATTGCATAATATTCAACAACAAAAAATGTTTACTTGGTCTGAAATGTCTGAAAAAAAAGTCATTGAAATAAATGATAGAGTAAAATGAAGCAAACAAATATTCAGTAAAACTTAAAAGACCATGATACACCATACATGCCTCAGTCCAGCCAGCTTTAAATGGTATAGCAGTACAAAAAAGTCTCTGCCACTCTCCTGAGGGTTATGACATCTGGAATGAGGGCAAATCAATTAGCTATGAAAGATTTCATCATAAAAAATAAATTCATAAATTATAAACTAAAGTACATGTATAAGCATGATGAATGTATCATTTATCGTTCATTGGACCAGTGTAGACTATGATAACTCTGATTGGCTTAGGTATAAATATCATGATCTTTTTGTGGGTATATCATGATCTATTCATGGATATATCATGATCTTTTTTATCAGTATATCATGATCTAACATGTCTGTTAAAGCAGCAGTGACTATAGGGTAAATTAAACACTGTTAGGAATTGATCTCTGTTAGAGAGAAATAAAACATTCAGTCACATGCATATATACATGTTTATATGAGCAGATTATGAATCAAAACACATTTAAAATAGGAAGAGGTGTTATGCAAATTTGACAGTTTTAGTTTGCAGTAATAAGATGTCTTATTTACTCTGCTAAACCCAATGTGAATTCATTTGCATATATACATGTATTGTGGACCGCTTTTTCCGCAGTTCATGTGTCGTAATTTCAAGTATGAAAGTTTAATGACAGTAGAATTGACAGAGGAAACTTTGATACATGTTTTATTTTTGTATGACACATTTCGTTCAGAATTTGTCCAGTTTTGAGCATGGTTTTTCTCGTCTTTTTCAGCCAATCAGCAATGCAGATTTCATAGTTCCGGTAGAGATTGACGGGACCGTTCATCAGGTGTACGTATTAAAACGACCGTTTGTGGACGAATTCCTCAAAAAATGGGAGAGTTGTTTGAATGTGTGCTCTTTACAGCTAGTCTTGCAAAGGTATACTTGATTCTGTGTTTCTTTCATGTTCCAGGGCTTGGCAGATAAAGTTGGAAACTAAAATAGAATTGCTACACAACTTTCCTGTAGTTCAGTTTAGTTTGTACTAATTTCTTTTAGCTCGATTGTGAAGAAAGCGTGTAGCTTATCAAGTCACTCTTAAGTCCGCTTTCTGGAAAAACCAGTACTTGTGTCATATAAGGGGGTAAGGTCGTGATCCCAGTGGGGCTCTAGCCCGCAACCCTTGGGATGAGCGGTTAGGTTCAGGATCCTTTAGGTAACTAGTAATTAAATTTGTTGTTGTAAGGAAGCTATTAAACTGAAATGTTAGAATACAAAAGGGCAAACTTTATCATCTTCTGTTTCGTTAATGGACCTGTTATATCTGAGGAGAAGAAGAGAATGATATTTAAACTGTCTATGTGAGTACATCAGCAATTTGTAAGTATGTCAAGATTTCTATCTTAGGTTGGGTAAGGTCACAATGTGTCAGACAGTACACAATGTATAAGGTATTGGTCGTTTTCTGTATTGTGAAATTGTCTAGGTTTTAATGTACTCAAAACATGGTACTGATTGGTTGGTCCATTTCTATGATCTTTTTCTTAACTGGAATTCCTATCTTGTGCTCTGTTAACATCCCTTAGTATAAGTATTCCATATTTAAAGTAAGTAAAAATTGAAGCATATCAACAGCGCAATTCTTTTTGCAAAAAATTAAATGCTGCTGATAAGTGGGTCCATTACAACATATATTGTTTTCATCTGTATTAGCGAAAGATGTCCCTTAATTGATACTAATTTATTTACTATCGAGTGCGAAACAAGTCCTTAAAACGTACCATTGACTTATATTAATCGCTCTTGAGACTCACTCCAGATGGAATCAACCTTGAACTTCAAGATAGAACGAGGCAATGTGTCTTGCCAAAGGATATTGTCACTATCACTACTTGGGCACTGGAGGTGGTCGAACACGGGACCTTCAACTCCTTAGGCGAAATCACCACCACTGCACCAAGGCGGTTTGGGCTAAAGATATCCTACTGTCAACAGTATTATAAGTCTGGTGTGTCGTGTAGATTTGACATTCATTTTACAGAACACTGAAGAGAGTGAAGCGTAATTTCCTCCTGTCTTCTGCCAAATTACCCATTAAGAAACGAGTATCAAAGGGAGATGTTATTGGCAAGAAAAATTATTTTGTTGCTGCAGGTGATTTGTTATTCATGATGGACAAAACAATTATATTGAAAGTAATATTGAATCTGTGATAAACATCTAGCAAAGGGAGATAACAAAATTACCAATTAGATCATATTGTCACTTTTCTTCTCAACGCTTGTAATTCATGTTTACTTATAGTCAACCCTGCCCTTTGCAACCACCTGAGTGAAGCAACAACCTGACAAATGCAACCACTTTATATTCCTCCCTGGTTATTTTAAGATGATAGTAATTTATCCTGAGTTAAGAGACCACCTGTCTTAAGAGACCATGCTTTTAGCTTTTCCTGTGTGGTCGCTTAAGACAGGTTTAACTGTACTTTTCAGAATTGCCTTTATTTCCATAACTGGCGGGTTTTTTTTCTCGAAAATTGCTAATTGTTTGAACTTGAAGCAACCAGTGCGAGAAAGTTATTTGAAAACTATACCTTTTATTGAGACATTGCTACTAAATAAATGATAGAGCTGTTCATTCAATTGAAAACTGAATAATGTAGTGAGAAGATGGAGACCTTGTCTCTTGGATACACAAGATTTCACACAAGTTGATTAATGCTCCTACCCACTGGCTATTTTAGCAGTTTATCCAATATCTTCATATAAAACGTACCCTCCTATGATCTTAACCCATGTGCATATAAAAATTTCTGCTCAAGTATTGAGTTACAAGGTTTGAGAAGAAAAGTGACAATACAGCAACAACCTGTCCTAGGTGGCCATTATTTGTATCCTAGATAATGGTTGCTTACTAGAGGTCCTGCTGTAATATCATGGGATTGATCCTTTACAGATAACAATTTAACTGATTTATCTTACTCTTTTTCAGTATGCAGACCCTGTTGCGGATCTGCTGGACAAGTGGGGAGTTTTTAGGGCTCGTTTATTCAGGGAATCTTGTGTCTTTCATAGGGGTAACTATGTCAAAGTAAGTATTGGCAGAACCTTGATTATAAGTTTATTGTAGGGCCTTGAATCCTGGCACTCGTTTTGATTTAGCATAATTGTGCGGTTGGATATGTAACTTGTAAGACAGTATTGCTTCTTCCAATTTAGACACTGCCCTATTGTTCATTGGAGTGCTCAATAAAAACCTACCAACTGCAAAATGAATGTTTAAGCCCATAAGCCACCTGCAAGGGTGTCTTACTGCATTGACTCCTATGGTCAAGATGGGAAAATTGAGGCCACTAGGAGTGTATGTCACAGGTCCGAGCCCTGCGACTGACTTTACTGACTATGTGAGAATGGTTCTTTCAAGGAACGAAGGTAGGCTCACCTGTACGGAACTGAAACACTGAATTATGGGTGTTTAGCCAAAAGGAAGAAAGAAGATAAAAACAAGGAAGTGTAAACTATACATGTTTGTTTGTAAATCAGTTAAAGTCGCTTGTGCATATATTGCTATCTTCTGAAAATAAACAGCAATATCATTAATGAGGAAATTGGCAGTAGAAACAGTGGAGAAGAACATTTAAATGTACAATATGCATATCTCTAATCATGTATGAATGTAGAAAGATAGTTCCAAAAATCAAAAGTAACACTTTTGTAGCTGTGATGCACCATTTACACCATACATTTTTTGCATATCTCACTTACAGAACTACCGGTAGTGTGATAATGTTAAACATGCTTTCATATTATGTGGTACGGGGCTTTCACCTAAGATCCATAGTCAAGCGGATAAGGTCACAGACTTGAGCTCACTCCACCTAATGGTGATTACGGGTCATGGGTCCAAGTCCGTCTTCCAACCTTCCTCTGAATACATGTTAGAAAGTTAGGGGGTTTAGGTAAACCACCGGCCTATAAATAACTGAGGTACATGTACAGCTGATACCAGCATTACCCCCATTATCAACAGTACAGTAGTGAAAGGAATGTGTTCATTTATTTTTTAATTTACTAATTTGACTGTAGTTGTTGAAAATTATTTAAAAATACTTCAGTTGTGTTCTACAGTCTACACTATTTAACAGTAATAATTGTATCCCCTTCCGCCTCCGTGGTCCAGTGGTTAGAGTCGCTGACTTGAAATCACTGTAACCTCTCATAGATTGAAGGTCATGTGTTCAGGACCTGTTTACCAATCATGTATCTTTATGTGAGAAAGTTGGCAGTTTCTTACGTAGGATAGGAGTCTAGTACTGATTCTTCCAAGGAACGATTGTTATGTAAACTGCCCACCTGTAAAAATGACCCGAATATTGTTGCAACCGGCATAAAACCCATACCGGGACATATTGTAAAGTCCAGTACCAGTACAATGTATAAGGATATTGTGTAAATTTTCTAGATTTCCTTTGATCTGTCTGTGGTGCATTAAAGCTATAAAACTTGTTATAATGTTTCAAGTTAAATAAATTATTCATGTTTGTACAATAGTGCAGAAAGATGATATATCTCTGAAGTTGAAATATAATAGTCTTTATAGGAAATAGAATTTTTTGCTGGTGATGAATTAGCAATCGAGGGAGACTAGCAAATGAAGCAAAATTCAAAGAAGCCCTTGTAAAACAGTTTGTCTCGAGGTGCCTAGAACTGGCTTCTTCTTTGAGTAAGAAGGACTAGAAATCTGGTCTCCATTTAGCTCAAAGACTTCAAAGTGCTGGAAACGTGAAAGTCATTTACGAATAAACAAGTAATTTTTTTACTTTGTATTACAGGACTTGAGTCGACTTGGACGAGATCTAAGTCAGGTGATAATTATCGATAACTCGCCAGCCTCCTATATCTTCCATCCAGATAATGCAGTAAGTATTCGTACATTTCTCTGTTTACACACAGTCACACTTTACAAAAAATTGATAGGTGAGGGTATGGTATCTACAGTGAATGCCCTGGAAAAAAAAAAGCTTGAAATTTTTTCAGTTTTTTGTATGTAGAAACCCAATCCAAGCACAATTGCTCATCTGGAGCCGCCATGGCATAATATGGTTTGCTTCAGGAAAAAGGGCCATGTTTGAACCCTACCTGTGTGCCATGTGAAGGTAGCGTCCCTTAGCAAGACACAATAATGTCACTTTGTCTCTCTCTTTTCGAGATAGATTCCATATGGAGTGAGTTCGCGAGCGATTAATATCAGTTGTAAGAATTTGATTTGTAATCAAATGTAAATAAATGGATACAAAGTACTCATTTCACGTGTGCTATTTGTGCTTTTCAACTTCCAACCAAGTCAGGCTGAATCAAGAAAAGGTCAAATTCAGAAGCAATAAATGGCATTTTTACATGTAAGCATCCCATGATAGATTTTGATATAACTCGCCAAGAAAGCTTAAGTTACTCAAACTTTGCTGGGGGTGAGGGTTGGGATCACAATACTAGCATGTAAATTTTGTCTCTGTTCTGGATAAATTAATTATAAATACTAAACAGTTTAACTTAATTAATACATCAAAACTAGAGGTGTAAGGATTCATCGCGGTTCACGATGCACGCGTGGTTTCTTTTACTTTCGCGGTTTACGGCACTCCATTACCAAAATTCAATTCGGTATGGTACGGCACAGTATTTACTGTTGGTATTTAGTGTAAAGGGAAGTAACCCCTTTGAAGAGTGGTGCAGTGGTAGCGCGTTCGCTTCAGGATCGAAGGGCCCCCGGTTTGATCTCTACCATAGCTATGTTGGTAGTGTCCTTAGGCAAGACACAAATAATTCCACATTGCCTCTCTCTCTTCGAGGTCAATCCCATCTGGAAGGAGTCTCGAGAGTGATTAATCTAAGTTTTAATAACTTGTTTCGCAATCGAGAATAAATAAATTGGTATATAATTAAAAAAATATTGATTTTCAAATGGTGGTGTATCGTATCGTGAGAAAAGTGTATTGTTACACCTCTAATTAAAACACCACTGTGAAGTCTCAAACTGATTACAGAAATTAAGATTAGTTGGCAAGAGTAAGAAATATTCTATAACAACCTCAAGTTTACCTAGGTAAAATAATGAGAAAGCTAACTGGTGTGACCACAGGTTTTTCTCTAGCTGTTAATGGCCGCTAATATCGTTAAATACATAAGAATATGGGCTGGAACTGCCGACTGACCTTGTGTTATCTAACGTCTTAGAGATACTGATACTCGTGTTAATAAAAATTAAGTAATGAAGAACAACCTAGTTTGTCTAGAATGTTAATAATCAACCGGTTTTTGTCAAAGCTAGTACTTCATTAGAGACGTTTTTAAATTTAGTTATCAAGTAGCTTAATTTATTTTCTGACTATGTTTTCAGGTACCTTGCCAGTCCTGGTTTGACGACATGCAGGATACTGAGTTATTGGACCTTATACCATTTTTTGAAGGACTCGCTAAAGTTGACGATGTTTATTCAGTTTTACGAAATTCAAACAACACAGACTCCTCCTAGTATTGGCTACATGTTTTTTTATAGCGTACGGGTGTCAGTTGTTATAGATAAATGTCTTTATACGCGTATGAAAGTGATATACGTTGAATGTTTATGGATAAATTTTATATGTGTGGAACTGTGGCAGGCCATTCTGAAATAGCAGACATTGAGCATTTTATTTTGGCGAAGTCATTGGTCGTAAATTAACCTGGAGAATGTGTTTGACAAGCTGTTCAGGGGAGGTAATAATGTGGTGATTGACTTGTGGCAGGGGAGATAATAATGTAGAAGTGATTGACTTGTGGCAGGGGAGATAAATCAGGAATTTTATTAAGAATAATCTAGAAATATGCCAAGATTCAAAAAGACATGAGAAATGCAAAGTAAAAAATGTAAAAATACCTTTTCATCAGTGCTTGACTGATATTTTAATTGAAACGTGTGAAATAAAAAAGCAGGAAAATGTCGGTTAAGTCAAGAAATGGAGATATAAAGAAAGTGCCACATTGAGAGGGGAGAAAACTGGCCAGTGTATCAGCAGAGACATGCAAACCAAACCTCAAAACAGATGTGATACATGACAGAGCAGGCGCGGAGTTGACATTGCAGGTGTATAGGTGACAATAGAGGCGTGTGATATGTTCTCGGTCAGTCTGCTGAGAAGTTGAAAAGAAAATGTTAAAAAAAATTCTTCGAATGTGTTGCTATAGCAACAGCTAGAATTGTGTAAGCTGGGTGGAGGGAAACACCAACATGATATTAGAATCAACAGTTGCATGTAGCAACTAAATTTTTTTTTGCAACTAAAAATATCTAAAACTTAAATGAGTTTGCCATGTCATAATTATATATTTGGTACAGGTATATGGAATAAAAACCCAATTTTCTGTTGAAAAAAAAATGGGAATTTTATATAGAAAGGTAGCTCAAAGCTATTTTTATAGTCTGTATTGTTTCTATTTTAGACTCCTTATTTAAGAATTGAAGCATTAAAGTAGCATTTAGGAGAATGAATGAAAGTTTTTGGTCAAGAAAAATTGTACTTAGAAATCATTTCCCCCTTCATTTGTCCTAGGTTTGTAGTGGAAGATTTGAACGTTTTGATCTTAGATTTTTTGAGTTGTTTATATGTAAGTAATGTATCAGGACAGTCAAATAATCCTGAGTGAATCAACTTTATTACACTACAATCACAGACTGGATTTAGCATAGTGTATCCAGAATTAGCATATATGCAAATTACCGAGGTCATGTGACTGAGTAGTTTGTCACATGATGTTCATGTGAGTACTGCTATTGTTTGAATGCTACTTTTTCACTGCAAAGTGATTCTTTACTGTATAATGGTGTTGCAGTTCAATGTTTACCATGCTGGAACTGGAAATTTCTGCCAACATTTACCAAGATTGAACCAGAAATTTCTGCCAACATTTACCAAGATTGAACCAGAAATTTCTGCCAATGTTTACTATGCTTGAACTAGAAATTTCTGCCAATGTTTACAATGCTTGAACCAGAAATTTCTGCCAATGTTTACCAAGCTTGAACCAGAAATTTCTGCCAATGTTTACCAAGCTTGAACCAGAAATTTCTGCCAATGTTTACAATGCTTGAACCAGAAATTTCTGCCAATGTTTACCATGCTTGAACCAGAATTTTCTGTCAATGTTTACCATGCTTGAATCTGAAATTTCCACTAATGTATACCTTGGTGAAGATAGAATTTCTTGGCAATGTCTACCATGCTGAAAGTAGAAATTTTGGCCGTTCTGACCAGCGGAGATTATGCTTTGTCTGCAGACTGATCATGATCTGTACTGATCAGTAAGGAATTTTTTTTTAGAAATTTTATTCAGATTTAAATGATGAACCAGTCCGATTTTAGAAATGTTGTAGGTTAATCTTTATCCAGCTTGGCAGCAAGTGATTCTGCCGATGTTACAAGTGCAGAGCATGATCAGCGTGCAGTATCTTTACAGTCTGAACATGATCTACACTGTCTGCTAGTCAGTCGTTAAAGTTTATACTGAGCATCCCTTTGTACATCGAATGGTACTGTCCAAATTGATGAAATGGACAAGTCCATTATGGAAATACAAAAAAAAATGTACTGCAGGGTAAGGTGAAGGTTCAGAATGAAATAGGCAGTTATTTAAACCATTGTTCTGGGTTCTGATAAGTGAAATTGCTTAAGATTTTAGACTTGGAAACATTTAAATGGCATGAAAAACAGTTTGATGGATGGTGAAATTTTTCAATGATATGTTGTATAATGAAATACGACATACAGAAAGAAAAAAATACAATTGTGTCGTACTTACGTATAGAGGAAAAATGTTTTAAGAGTTTTTTACGTCATGTAGTTAAAAGTTAACATATGGTGAAGTGTATATTTACATGTATATAGTGGAGAATGACTTTGTAGTACACTAACTCTTATTATATACTTGACAGAGATGCTCAATGATACATTATACAGCAGACAACACTTACACCATTTCTCACTTTGTAAATACAAAACGACCGCATGTAATATTCACTTTGTAATGTAAAAAGATGGCTTATGATTATAAAATGCATTTCAGTGTTGAAACACTGAAGAATTCTTCAATCCATATACATTTGATTTCTAGTAGAACTTTTTATCTTTTTTTTCGAGGTTGCGGCATCTGCAGTCATTAAAAATAAAAAAGGACTTGCATCTGTTTTGGCCTTTCTCTGTTGACAAGAAGTTTGACTTTTTCGTCGGCAAGACTGCAGTAAGTTATATGAAATAAAAAAGGACTTGCAACTGTTTTGCTGTCAACCCTGGTTACATTAAACAAGTTTAAAGTTTGACTTTTTTCTGTTGACGAGGGTTGACGGCAAGACTGCAGTAAGTTATATGAAATAAAAAGGGACTGCAACGTTTGCGTCAACCCTCGTATAACAAGTAAAGTTTGACTTTTTTCTGTTGACGAGGGTTGACGGCAAGACTGCAGTAAGTTATATGAAATAAAAAAGGACTTACAACTGTTTTGCTGTCAACCCTCGTTACATTAAACAAATTTAGAATTTGACTTTCTTTAACATATTGCTAATATGTTGCTGCAAAAATTGTAAGATTGTTGATTGAGTTTAGCTTGCTGCATTGACTTATTTGGTTTATATCTCTGCCTTGAGTCTTTACTTTCCCAGAAAGAAAAATTAGTGTGCTAAAACGTAGTCGAAGATCCATTTTTAATCAGTACATTTGATTTTTCTCAGTTTTTACAAACACGTGAATTTTTTTCACAGTATAATATAAAGTTGTTTTCTGCTTAGAAAAATGAATATGTATACATATACTTTAAAATGGTTATACTTGTTAGACCGTGGGCCACCAATAACCCCTCACTCTCCCCAGCTTGTGCATCTAGGAATGGTCTGCACCATCCCGTATTTAGTCAGTAACTTTTAAATGAGTTATGATTCTGTACGAATTGAAACATGCGCAGTTACATTTTAGAAAATGAAGTCCGCTTGTTTTTAAAAATTCAGCTGTGCTTTTATGGTTTGAAAATATTATTTGGCAGGCGTTCCAAAAATTAATCAACACTTGTTTCCAAAATATGTGTAAAAAAAATCTGCAAGGCCATGGTCACATGACGAGACGCATGTTCAGCCAGTCACTTTTCCAAAGACGAAATGTCAAGCAAACCAGTTTTGTACTATGTTGCCAGACAGGGTTTACATTTACAGGTCATAAATTACCCCTCTCCTCAGCATCTGCTACCATTATTACACAAGCAAAGTCGAGATATTGTGGAAACAAGTCTGACATCCAACCGTTATGAAACTTTATTCTGTCACTTGATCAGATATGAAATGAGAGTCTAGATTTCTGTGAAGAAAGTAAAGACCTACAGATCTAATGTAGTTCCTGATGTTTTTAGCAGACATAGTCTCATCTTGTAAGCCTTTGCGAGTGCTCTGTTTGTGAATGGGTCACAAATTCTGTCATCGGACGGCATTAATAATATTTTCTCACCCAACTTGTCTGTAAAATTCTTGTAAAGGGGGACAAACTTTGCACCACTTTAAACTGAATACTCAAAAGTTATCTCCCATAATGTAACTGTAAAAAAAAAAAAAAAGTAAACAAAGATAAAACCTTTGTTTTGCATTCTTGGTTGTTTACGATGGTTGTGACACTTTCTCACTTTCTAGGTGGCAGACCTAAAAATGTGTCCAAAAAAAACATGAGAATGTTTAACACTATCATAGAACATTAATGCAAATCCATGAAATTAGGTGATTATCGGTCAAGTATTAATACATTGAATCTGTTATTTATTCATGTGTATGTAGTTCTGCGGGTTCTAAAAGTAGAAAACTGGGGAAAGCTTTAGACGAAATTGACATTAATGGCCAGGTATGAATCATTTGAATACAGTGTCAATGCAGCTCTTGATAAGATAGCAAATTTAAACAGTTAGGTTACTTAGATTGTTTAAATGTATCAAAGCTTGTGCATGAAAAATTGATAAGTTTAGTAGGCATTCACTAAAGCATTTATTTCACCACTCTGAGTGTCGTGCATGATATACAAATACCTGAAAAGTCATGAATATTTACCACATTTTTCATTTGCATTAATTGTAGAAAAAGACATATTTCTTAGTTGTTTTGTAAGAATGAATGCTTCATTTAGAACATTTGAAGTACAAGAACATGCTTGTTTAAACTTTTCCATAGACCCTCCTCAGGGTTTCATACATGTTTAAACAAAAATTGTGTGCCTTCGCATTGTCCTACTGTTTTAACATATGAACAACATGTAAGTGTAAAAGTACATTGTAGTAACTTAGAAGAATATACAGCCCTGAGCACATTACTGCTGAGCACAAGTTCAGTAATGTATATTTTGTCATGTTTAGGCAGAAACTCATTTTTAACGAAAGGTAAATGTACATGTAGTAAATATTATTATATCTTTTTTACATGAGAGGAAGACGTTTTAAGTATACAGTTTACAGCAGAAATGTACACTTTTTTTTATAAATTTTGTTTAGATGCAGGTTTGATAATTTTGAAAGTCTGCAAGTTTTTAAACATTACAAAGATGCAGTTTTTTTCTTAAAAATGTTGATGAAAAAAGTACGAACTTGCTTTATATTGCAACATGGCTGAATTTTGGAAACTTAATGACAAAATTGTAGATTGAGATTAGCCATAGAAACAAGGGGTCCATTTAGGTAGACTGTGGTGCCCCAGACAAACAAGGGGTCCAGTAAGGTTGACTGTGGTACCCCAAACAAACGAGATCCTAAGGAGGGGAACTGTGGAACCTGAGCAAAGATTGAGTCTAGTTTGGGGAAAAGTGGTATAGTGGTGGGTAGTGAGTCTGTGATGCTAACCCTATAGGTTTTAGGTTCGAACCTAATAGATGCACCTTAGACAGCAGTTTGGATCGTACACCTAATGGGCTCCAAACTTCCTTTAGCAATCACACAAAACTTACCAACGATTTATGAAACAATTGCCTTTCAGTTATCGAGGTTACTCTAAATCAGAACATTTGTGTCATTCATGTCAACGTGTAGTTTAATGATTTGTCAACCAGTCGATGGGGCATTTGTGTACAGTTAATAACAATCAATGTTTACTTATATATGACAGATAATTTGTTCAATTACTTACCTTGTGTTTTGTTAAGATTTAATATGATTTTACATCGTCATATATCAATTTGTACATGTTACCATAGCAACATCGCAACTCTGAGACTACTACCAGAGGTCTTCCTTTCCGAGAAGAATGCATTCATTCATCACTCCTTCATTGTAAAACAAAATCGATATGAAATGAGTGCTGTATGCAATACACCACCATAAAGAGGGTTGACCTCAAAACCACAGTAACTTATATGAAGTTGAGAAGGACTTACAACAGTTTTTGGGTCAGCCCTCTTACTATGATCACATTCTTCTGTTACGAAGTTACTTCTGTTACTTCTGTTCAAAGGCAAAAGAAATGCATCTAATCTTACGTTTTTATTATCCAAAGTAAAAAAATCAACATACAATTTTACATGAAAATGTTTTAGGTGGTATAATTTTATTCCCTATCCCTTATTATATATTTAACATAAAATAATTCATTAAAACAGAGACATAGTCCAGGTTATATTTGTCACTGTTCATGGTGACCAGGTTTAACACTTTCTGGTCAATGGTGAAGTTGCATTTCTTTTGCGAGTCAGTATAATGGAGGTGTGGTGGTTCTTCATGAAGTCTTCAGCGTCGGGTAGCAGTACAATTATAGTGTCTGGGTGGAGGCATGTCTTCGCATTTATTAATCCAGTCTCAACCATTTTTCAATACATTTGTATATAATTCAGCAGTGTTTTTCAGCTGTTTATAACCAAAATATGTAATAGATAGAGTACTGTTTGACAGAATAATTATGTTAATAACATAATTATTTGTTTGAGTAAACAGTTTTCTATCTAATTCATGTCGTGGCAAACTACTCTGTTGAAACTGTGATCTATTTCAGATAGAGTACAGTTTTAAACTCCGCCCCCTTGGTCTTATGTAGACTCATCTCAAAACCATGATACAAAAGGAAAGAACAGTTTCTGTTAGAAAACATTTTTTCATATCTCTGTTGATGTCATTGGTTTTCATAACAGAACACTCATGCGCCCAATTTATATTCATGTAAAGTTCTAAATTATAACAATCAAACTTGTTTTCAGTAAGGAACACTCAACATAGAAATACAGTAAAATTCTCATATTTAGTTATTTTGAATGACAAAATTTCAGCAAAGTGTCCTGGAAATATTAGTAATCATAAACAGGGCCTGAGATGCTTTCTGGACTTTCAGAAAAAAGGGACAGGTTACATTAATCAGATTTTACTTATTAGAGCCTTAAGTTTGTTCAGAAAATTATAGTTAACGGTAAAGACTCATACTGTTAGTAATTTGAATATTCAGAAACATAACACTGATAAATGATTCACGCCAAAATTAACGTAAAAAAATGTGTCCGGAAAAAATTTACTGAAAGGTTTCCTGAACACTATATCATGTCATTATTCTTTATCAGAGTATTGTAGGGCAGTCTGAAATCCTGTGTCTACCCAGCATCGGCCATTATATTGCAACATTTGTGGTGTCTTTACCGGTACATTTAAGTTATAATACTGTTCAAAATGGCTATATTACAGGTTGGTAAAAAAAGATGCTTAACATTTCAGGATTGCTTTCAAAAATGCGTAAGAAATAAGGGATTGTGAGGTATATGTACATCTTATAGGAACAGATAGAAAAGAAAATATAAAAAAATGGTCAGATTTTGAAGTTTGTACTTAATATATTAAAGAAAGTCAAATAATTTTTTATGGATTTACATTAAGTATTGTACCTATTTGTATGTTTTGGTTGTAATTTGGTAATAATCTCCCTTTAAAAAGTAAAGCTCTGTGATAAATTCCTTTCTTAAAAATGTTATGGTCATTTTAAACTGTAATATAACTTTCAGTCAGCACTTGTCATTAACTGTGAGTATATTGATTGGGTTTTCAGTAAACTTTCTGACATCCTTAGATTGATATCTCTAAGTCAGTGTTAAAATGTTCCCAGTCAGTTACACGGAATACTGATAGTCACTATTGCTTTCAATCACTAGTAAAGAGAAAGCCAAATGCATTTTCAGAGAAATGAAAAACAGAAATTCAGATCCCCAAAAACTTCTTGTACATGGTTGTAAGTGGTTAGGTGAGCAACTGAGAGCATGGTTTGATTTGCCTATTCTTACGTTAGGAACGCTGTTTTTTTAACCATTTCTGCATCAGTTTATAAATGATTTGTAATATACTGTACATACATTGTCATATATTATCATATAAGCATATAAAATCTGTAAAGAATCTAGATATTCGGAGTAAATACAATATTTTTGTTAGTGTGAGTAATGAAAACAACTGTAACTTTGTAAAAATGTTTGTGATTCTTGAGGACAAAGGTGATACATTTAGAGAACATTACAAGGGTTGACCACAAAACTATAGTAACATATATGAAGTAAAGAAGTACTTGTGAAAGATTTGCATTCAACCCTCCATTACATTTGGAGAACATTTAACAAGGGTTGAAGGTAAAGCTATAGTTACATATATAAAGTAAAGAAGGACTTATGAGAGATTTGCGTTCAACCCTTGATTCTATTTAGAGAACATTCACAAGGGTTGGCCGCAAAGCTATAGTAACTTAATATATGAAGTAAAGGACATATGAGAGTTTTGCGTTCAACCCTCAATTACATTTAGAGAACATTTAACGATGGTTGACCACAAAGCTGTAGTTACATATATGAAAGAAAGAAGGACTTGTGATAGTTTTGGGGTCAACCCTCAATAAGCACATAGTGACCTGCAAAGTGTTCATACCTCGTAGCTAACAGACTCCTGTGGTACAGATTATAGACTCACAAGTTATAATGTATAGGACATGTAAATTATATTTTTGCTATGTGTATCTTATAAACACAGCCATTTCCTTCTGGCAATGGTTAAGGATTTAAGTATTGGACAGAATAAACTCAAAAGTACTATTGTAGAATTACAGTAACTGTCCTAGTAAAGCTTATGTGACTACTTGACAATTCTGAAGGTTGGAAAACACGGTGTACTTAATTACTTGTCAGTCATTTATGTAATAAATGTTTTTGATATTGGCAGAGTGACCTTACGTCGTGTAACAGTTAATCTTATTCTGCTGCTGCTGTATGCTGCTTTTGGTAGGTTACATTTTTAGAAAAGCGTAAATTCTTTTTTAAATTCATAAAAATGAAATAGTGCACTGTCAATCAGTTGATTTTGAAAACCCTCAAGGCCGTTTTTATTTTTTTATAAAGCGTGTAATGTGTGATAAAACACTCACTTTCTTCAAATCAAGGATGAAATAGGCATTGCTTTGGAGGAGATACAGTCTGCTAGAGTTTATAAGATACACATATCAGTACACCAAATTCATATTTATCTTTTTACCGTTTTTCTTTTTAGCTCACCTTGCACAAATTGCCAGGTGAGCTATTGTGATCACTCACTGTCCGGCTTCCCTCGTTAGTCATACTTCTGTTCACCATTTCCTTCAAACAACATCTCCTCTGAAACCACTGGGACCAATGTTGATGAAACTTGGCTAAAATTGTCCTTGCATGAAGCTCTATCAAAGGTGGTAAAAGAATTCCATTCCATACAGAACTTGGAAAAAATCTAAAAATCTTCTCAAATTAATTAGATAATTGGTGTGTAGCATTGTCTGGTGGACCTCTTGCAAAAGTGTTCAAATCATAACGCCCGGGTCAAAATTGACTCTGCTACGGATCGCTTGATTTTACGTCTATGTAGGCTTATATACTTCAAGGATAGTCTTACGATATTTAGCATGTAGTATTGCCTAGTGGACCTCTACCAAGAATGCTCAAATCATGACCCCCTAGTCTTACATAGACTTATATAGGAAATACTTTAAAAATCTTCTTCTTTGAAACCACAAGGGCTAGAGCTTAGATATTTAGCTTTTAGCATTGCCTAGGCAGGCCTTTACCAAAATTGTTGAAATCATGACAGCCTGGGTCAAAATTGACATCTTGATTTACAGAGGGAAAACTTTCAAAAATCTTTTGGACTAATACCACAATGCCTAGAGCGTAGATATTGTAGCATTGTGTACTGGACCTCTACAAAGGTTGTTCAAATCAGATCCCCAGGTCAAAATTGACCCTTTCTGGGATGTAATTGTTGACCTTGTATTATTGCCAATGGAAACCAGGTGAGCTATATAGGACCATCTTGGCCCTCTTGTTTATGTAGAACAGATCATGATGAAATGAAACAGAGACTGATTTTAAAGCTATAGTTGCGGACATATTTTTGATATTGTTTGTTACTGTTTATTTATAGTACGTTATTGCATCTAATGCATTGCTTATGTACAATGTTTTATATAGAGGTACAAGCAAGAGTATTTTATAAATAAAAAATCATTTTATAATTACAAATTTTTCAAATTTTCAATTTTTAGGCTTTGTTTTGATGAATTAATATTTTTCCATCCAACGTAAGGAAAGTTTAAGGATATAATATTTATATCTTCGCATAGTAGAACATGGAACGATGTGTAGAAAAATAATCAACTTTCATCATAATACACAAATTTTTACTTTATGTCTTAAAATAGTAAGAGATTACATCTGATTATAAATGATAAACCTAAAAGGTCTAGTACATAGTAGCACTCAAATATTTGTAATAAACAATTGTAGAACACTTTTGCATGGTCCTACATCATCATCATCATCATCATCATCATCATCATGTACATTTCTCATCATCATCATTTGTCATCGTAAGTGTACATGGTATGTAAGCTTTCCTAGACCTTTTATACAAATATATTCATGATAATTCAGTACACTAGTTATTAACAATAATAAATAATATGTACATGTTACACCCTTGTATAAAATGGGGGTCAAATCATGAAGTATTTTGTATTTTTTTCTGATTTTTAACATGAAATAAAACAATGATATTCATGCAATATCTCTCTGTTGTTTCTATATGGTGATGGTAGTTAGGATTATATGTTGCTGGTAGTTAGGATTACATGATGCTGGTAGCTAGGATTGTTAGGATTATATGTTGCTGGTAGTTAGGATTACATGATGCTGGTAGTTAGGATTATATGTTGCTGGTAGTTAGGATTATATGTTGCTGGTAGTTTGGATTGTTAGGATTATATGTTGGTGGCAGTTAGGATTATATGATGCTAGTAGTTAGGATTATATGGTGCTGGTAGTTAGGATAATATGTTGCTGGTAGTTAGGATTATATGGTGCTGGTAGTTATACCCCCAAAACGAAGTTTAGGGGGGTATATAGGAGTCACCCGGTGGTTGGTCGGTCGGTCGGTCGGTCGGTCGGTCGGTCGGTCGGTCGGTCGGTCGGTCGGTCGGTCGGTCGGTCTGTTGCATTTTCCTTGTCCGGAGCATAACTTGAAAACTACTGGTTGGAATTCAATACAACTTCATACAATGGTCAAGCACATTGAGAGGAAGTGCAGTGCACAAGAACCATAACTCCATCTTGACTAATTACAGAGTTATTGCCCTTTGTTACTTTTCCTTGTCCGGAGCATAACTTGAAAACTACTGGTTGGAATTCAATACAACTTCATACAATGGTCAAGCACATTGAGAGGAAGTGCAGTGCACAAGAACCATAACTCCATCTTGACTAATTTCAGAGTTATTTCCCTTTGTTAGTTTTCCTTGTCCGGAGCATAACTTGAAAACTAAAGGTTGGAATTCAATACAATTTCATACAATGATCAAGCAAACTCAGAGGAAGTGCAGTGAACAAGAACTATAACTCTATTTTGAGTATTTACTGAGTTATTGCCCTTTGTTAGTTTTCCTTGTCCAAAGCATAACTTGAAAACTACAAGTTGGAATTCAATACAACTTCATACAATGGTCAAGCACATTGAGAGGAAGTGCAGTGCACAAGAACCATAACTCCATCTTGACTAATTTCAGAGTTATTTCCCTTTGTTAGTTTTCCTTGTCCGGAGCATAACTTGAAAACTAAAGGTTGGAATTCAATACAATTTCATACAATGATCAAGCAAACTCAGAGGAAGTGCAGTGAACAAGAACTATAACTCTATTTTGAGTATTTACTGAGTTATTGCCCTTTGTTAGTTTTCCTTGTCCAAAGCATAACTTGAAAACTACAAGTTGGAATTCAATACAACTTCATACAATGGTCAAGCACATTGAGAGGAAGTGCAGTGCACAAGAACCATAACTCCATCTTGACTAATTACAGAGTTATTGCCCTTTGTTACTTTTCCTTGTCCGGAGCATAACTTGAAAACTACTAGTTGGAATTCAATACAATTTCATACAATGATCAAGCAAACTCAGAGGAAGTGCAGTGTATAAGAACTATAACTCTATTTTGAGTATTTACTGAGTTATTGCCCTTTGTAAGTTTTCCTTGTCCGAAGCATAACTTGAAAACTACAAGTTGGAATTCAATACGACTTCATACAATGGTCAAGCACATTGAGAGGAAGTGCAGTGTACAAGAACCATAACTCTATCTTGACAAATTACAGAGTTATTGCCAAGAACAATATCTCTTTTTAGTTTGTTTGCAAGGTATTATGTTACTACGAACTTCTTCAGTTTATAAAGCAGTCTTTTGGGGGTATTAATCACATTTAGTGATAGCTCTAGTTAGGATTATATGTTGCTGGTAGTTAGGATTATATGGTGCTGGTAGTAAGGGTTGTTAGGATTACATGTTGCTGGTAGTTAGGATTATATGATGCTAGTAGTTAGGATTATATGATGCTAGTAGTTAGGATTATATGGTGCTGGTAGTTAGGATTATATGTTGCTGGTAGTTAGGATTATTATGGTGCTGGTAGTTAGGATTATTATGGTGCTGGTAGTTAGGATTATATGTTGCTGGTAGTTAGGATTATTATGGTGCTGGTAGTTAGGATTATATGATGCTAGTAGTTAGGATTATTATGGTGCTGGTAGTTAGGATTATATGTTGCTGGTAGTTAGGATTATTATGGTGCTGGTAGTTAGGATTATATGTTGCTGGTAGTTAGGATTATATGATGCTAGTAGTTAGGATTATATGATGCTAGTAGTTAGGATTATATGGTGCTGGTAGTTAGGATTATATGTTGCTGGTAGTTAGGATTATTATGGTGCTGGTAGTTAGGGTTAATATCCAAGGGAAGACAACTCTAGTACATGAATACTCCTATTTTACTATTGGATTGGTAGGAAATTGGAGACATACAGAGTTTAAGGCTTTTAGAATTATTTGATGTCTTTCCGATGCACACATTTTACTCTCTGCTATACTTGGCATTTTTTTTAAAGGGGGCCTCCCCTGTAGTAGGCCTTATCAAGGGCCTCTCCTCTGAAATTTACTCCTCCCTTCCATGCCCTCATTGAAAACTTCATTCTGTAAAAGTCATCACTAATTAAATCAAATAGCTTTGTAAAATCCTGGATAAATAAAACAAATTCAAGGTCATTATGACCCTGACCAAGTGACCACAAAATCAGAAGGGGTCACTATATTTCATGACCAATGTCCTTTTTAAATCTTAGTAACTTTGGTCAAAGCATTTTATAATAAACCATAGCAATCAATTAACTAACTCAAGGTCAATGTTTGTTTCAACATAATTATTTATTTAAGGACTTCAGTAATACAGATGTTGTTCATACACAGTAAAAGGAATTAGATATGTCGAAATACAATAACTAAGCATCGAATTTATACACATGGTGGAACAAAAATAAAATGAAACTGACACGTGTATCCGTAATTTACAACAGCAGAAAATATGAAAAACTACTGATATAATATTGCACAGAAAAACACATTGCATACCCATTGATAACAAAAAGTTAAGTCAATGTATGGGTATTTATATTAATTGTACTTTCAACTCAGTTAATAAGGTTATTTATAGAACATATAGATTATACACTTTACTATATATGAACAAAATGAATTGTGATGGAGTCTGGTTGAATTATGTAATTCCCTTGTATGAAATCATGAACTGTATATCATTGTTTCTTTCATAATATTTGGTGTAGCCATGTTTAGGTGTCTGCTTAAGCCTTTGCAACTTCTAATAGAGTGCCAATCAATTTCTCAAGTCTACCCAGAGAAGAAATGTTTGTTTTACAACATCAATAACGAGTTAATTGCGTATTGTTTTTGAACTACTCAGCAAAAGCACGCCCGATTTCAAAATAAATTTTATATAATTGTTCATCTGGTGACAATCGATCAAATTCCTCAGTAAACTAATTAAACCCCCGCCAGTCTCCATACATTTGTACTATCGGTTGGTGGCGATCGTGTGGTTTGTCGGACGACCAGTTACATAGGGTTTGAAGCATACTTCTTGCACAATTGTAGACGCATTGCAATAACCCATGGAACAAATGGTTCCCAATCAGTAGATCTATGTGTTCGACATTATATTTCAAGCATGTACGTTAAAAGTCACGGCTCGTATCCAGAAGAACACGGCAAAATACCGTTAAAATGAAGAAGAAGCTAAAATAGAACACTACAAAGCAATGCAATCTGGTACCACATAAACACATTTCTGCGGCGTTTCTTAGTCACGAGGCGAAATCTGCGCGTGTGTCTAGGCAAGCCTGTAAACCTCTACTACGCCATTCATACGAGCCACCCACAGCATGTCTTCCTGCACAGCTATACCCAGGATTCGAATCGTGTCTTTACAAGCTTGACATTTCGGTGGTGTTAGTAATTCCTTGCACTCATCACAAATGGTCGACTTGTTGTGACTATTAAGAACTATCATGCAGCCGGTGTGATCAAAAGCGACACATTCTGGAGTAAATGTATCCGTGCTTTCCGGAATATATTCGGATATTTTTTGTCCCTCTTTATTAAAAACGATAACGCTGCTATTAAGGTTGCCTACACATATAAACCCAGTTTTTTTCTACTGCAATACAGAAAGGAATCACTTTCTCCGGTAAGGCAGGAAACAGAGAGGGCGATGAAAACAGTCCCGCCCAAAAACCCATAGGCCATTTTACTGAATGCATTCCTTGCCTACGATAACTAAATAAAACCTTTCCGTTTGAGTCTGGTATGTAGGCAATGCCGTCTGTGTCATATCCTAAACCGAAAACGACTGTGGAGATTTTCCCGGACAGAGATACATATTTTATACTGTACTCCGTCTTCTCGGACATAACAACAAAACAGTTTCCATCTCCGTCTGCTGCAATACGTTGGCTTTGCATCTCTTTTTTCCAGGCTTCCTTGACCATATCTTCCGGGGATGTATTTCTCTTCGCAAGTCTTTTCATATCGTTCGAAGCATATTCCGTTTGATATACATGACCAGTTGAATCAACAAGAATAATAATAGGCGCACCGAAAATTAAAATCCAGGCCCCGATTTCACGAAAATACTTAAGTAATTGCTCAACTGAGTATGTTATTTCAAAGTCAAATTGTCACTAAAAATAAGGATATTTCTTGTTGTCATTTTTAACGATAGTCTATTTTTTAATGAAATTAAGATGTTACAGGAAAAAAATGATGTATATTACTAAATGCAAGTCAGATACAGCGAAAAATTCATTTGAGTACAACTCAAGAATTTTAAGAATTTACTTAAATAAATTACTTGCTATAAAACAACATTTCCTGCACAAATACAGAGAAGTGTTAATAAATGTAATAAATGGGTAAATATTATTCGGACAAACTTGAATTCTTGAAAGGAATGAACATGCAAGGGGCTAATAAGTGTTGAAATAAGTTGAGCATGTTACAATGTAATTACTTAAGTATTTTCGTGAAATCGGGGCCAGGCCTTATTTTGTCCGACTGGAGCAATTTCCTTAGGTCTGTAACAGTGCCTGTTCTGCAGTTCAAAACTCGAATCTAGCCTTTGTGTCAGTAGTTCATATTTTTTTTTAATAGATGCCATCTTCTACTTACAGTGTAAATCTGAATATTTCACAACTGTTTTATATTCAGGTCTACACTATTTCGAAACACGCTTAGAACAGCATTACTCAACAGATCATTATGCTCATGGAGAATGTCGTCTGCATACAACATATTCATCAAAAGTTATTCAACAGTCCCATGTTCTTAAAGTACTGTTAAATGTGATATTTAATTTAGTTTACAAAATAAATTCACATTTCATCGCTACCGAAACTATACTGTACACAATGTACTTGTGCTTTTTGTTTGTAATTGTGCTTATTGGGTCGAGGCAAGGTCTTTCAAATAGTACTATTTGAAAGACCTTGGTCGAGGCTATAATCGGTGCGACCCGATGTAGGTATGACTTCACTAAATCGGTGGGACTTGGAACCAGCCAATTTGTGTAGGGAACTTGCGGACCTATTAGATATCTGTGGTCTCTGATTGGTTTAAAATGATTACTAGCACTAAAGTTTTTTAGAATTAAAATCGAAAGTACAATGGTTGAGCATAACAAAAAAAAATTATTAATTTTCTGATTAATCTTACGGTGTTCTATGGCTATCTGAAAATATTGAATTTTTTGACAGAATGTAAACAAAAATCCTACAGACGAGGGGGTGATGTCCTACTGGTGCAATTTTCGGCTATAAAGTATCACATTATGTATATAAACAAGGGCATTTTTGGGTGTGACTAAGATGGTTCTAAAGATTTATTGGAGTGTAACTACTCAACGAATGTTTTGGTATGCGGACTGTGCTTAATGTTATACAGTAAGTCTATGGAAAAAGATTTAGTGTAGTCATACCTAAACTTGTGCAAAATCGATCCGTCCAATATACCGACACGCAGTCTCTGCGTAAAACACAATAATAATTTGTTTATGTTCACCAGGTAAGGAAATATTTGTGTTCGTATATATGTAGTACTAGCGGCTATACTTCTCTGTTAGTTAACTATATAGATTTGATCTGTCTAGGGTATCTGCTAGCCTAATCAATTTGGCGTTTCAGTGTGACCCCTTTCACAGATCTGATATTTTATAACTGTCACACCTCTACGGACAACTGTAAAATATCAACCTGTAAAATCGGTCTGCCTTCGAAGTGGAAATAGTGAGACTAGGGTATCTGCATACATTAATTATTACGAAATAAACGTGTGCAAAATTGTCGTACACGAAAGTTATTCTTTAGGTCAGCATTGGGCGGACTTGATTTGAAACAAACCGGGGTACGCCGATCACATGATGTACAAGTTAGTATGCAATATGACAGTTATGTGATGCAGTGTAAATAAATCAAGGAATACGGCAATAATAATATGAAATAGGGAAAACACGGTCAAATAAGGCCAAAAAAATCATTGGTTTATTGTGTTATTGCAGCACAACATGGCCTAGAACAGTATGAACGTGACTTTACATTAGTCGCCTTGTGACTGGCTTACCCGGCTAGTTAGTGCCCTAGTACCAAGCAAGGGACAACAGGCTACAAAAATGGCTGCCTTCGTGGCAAGTTTGTTGGTCACTGCGGCTACCATCACAAAAATAATTGTTGAAGATGACGATGAGAAAACTAAGCAAAATATGCACATCTTAGTATATTCCGTTCTGTCTGATTCCAACTTTTTCGCCATTTTGCATTCTTCCTTAGCGGGGTACGCCGGGGTACGCCTATTGAAAAAATCGGCGCACGCTGTTCTTTGCCACCACGTGACACGGGTCCATTCCAGTGAGTTGCCCTTTGACCTGTCACCAGCGTAATAAAACAAGTCCGCCCAAAGAATCTAAACGCAAAATATACCTTCGTGATTGAAGAGCTGAACAGGCTGTGCTTTTCCAAAGACTTACATTATATGGTCCTCGGCCAGTGCGAATACCCAAACTCTCACCGACTGCTGAAGTGCATTTTATTTTGCAGAATCATCATAGTTCCACATAAAGATAGCAACATTTATACATACTCTCCAATACTTTGTGCCATTAATTTAGAGCTGAATGACCCCCTCCCCCTATGTTTGCGGCATTTTTAGTGGTCACCGACCAGAAATGTCAGTAATATAAATAAATATTTCAGTTGCAATTTATATTCGGATTTCTTTCTAGATCTGCCATATAGCGAGTATTTCAAAAGAACTATTACCGTATGCATGCATCCGCGTATTTTCAGATATAATCAGCCAGCGATCAGATAGTGTAATTAAGGTCGCATATTCCTTAGAAGCCTGGTTTCGTTTCTCACTTATTGAGCATACTCATAGCATTGACCTTTCTAATCCTGGAAGCTTTTTTGCAATAGATACTTCCTTTGTGTCTTAAGCAAGTACTTCTTCACTCTTCTGTAAGGATTATCCATTTATTTGATTTCAATGTTTTGTGTATAGTTTTTCTACCTTCTTAAAGAATGCTATTTGCGCTTGTACTTTGTATATTGTATTAGCATTTGTACGCTTAGACACTTCTTTGTATTTTACAACTTTTGTTTCAGCTACATTACACTTTCTTATTAGTGCAGATTAATCCTTTGTATCACGGTCAGCACCACTCCAAACTTAATAAAAGCATTGGTCTACTCATGTGCTTAGTCAGTGATCATTACTTAGAACGAGCGTCTTGGTTCCAGGACAACAATTTCCAAGCGTCAAGCGTGACTGCTACAAATTAGATAATTAGCTGATGCTTAGTTGGACAAAATTTATATGTCTGCATATATCTAGCTGTTTGGCAAAAAAAAGAGAAAAATATAGCACTGTAGAAGATACTTAACGATGACTTCTTGGAATCTTTAGGCCAATGACAGAATTGTCAGTTCTATTGACAGTTCTAGATGACAGTTTTTATTAAATTTTTTCTTTGTGCTAAACGACTGGCTTCCTTTAGGATTTTATACCAGTGCGTAGTTTGATCTTTATATCAGTACAGAAGCAATGCAATGCCTTAGTACAGTTAAAAATGCAGATACACAGGTACAATCATAGATTTGTCATCTTTCACAGGAAATCAAACTGTATTGAACTCACTCTTTCATTTGGATGATACTGTTTTGAATTCTACATGACAGTTAGTACCTAGATTCTATTGAGCTCTCAAATTATTCCCATACAGGCTGTGCAGTTAACAAGCAGTCGGGTATAATGGCGGCCGCCTTGTCAAATGGTGACAATCTTGAAATTTCAACCGGTAATCGGGCATTTTCAAAAGTCTAATTCTGGTGTTGAATTTTCCGAAAAACTTGACTTAAATTTGCCGATATATTTTGCAATATTATGTGCATTTTACTATTATTTTATCACTATTCGATAACATTTCAGGTCATTGACAGAATTGTGTATCATCAACGTCAAAGGCAAGGTGAAAGTTTTGAAATCAGATCTCGACTCATAAAAGATATGTATTAACAAGTAACAAGCTCTCACAATGTTTACTTTCATTCTTAGTCTTATCTTATTCTATAGTGGTTTTTTTTCAGTTCACACTTCATTAAAGTGATATTAGATATACCCGTCAAAGTGATCATCGTAATTCTAAGAAAGAAATTAATCACTGATTTATATTTTTTTGTAAAATGAACATTGCCAAAGTTATAACCGAAATGTATGAATCAGTATCATAGTTTTATTCCGCTTGGATAAAGAGAACATTATTATAAAATGTATTTTGACTATCTTCGTCAAAACTTGAGAATCCATCCTTTCTGCTATAGGTATATTTTAATTCATATTTTTAAATAAGCATTCTTCCTGAAAAGTTCTTAACAGTGCCTGGCATTCGGTCACACAAACAGCTTTGCCTGACCGGCTAAATTTTGCCTGACGGAACAACAGAAACTATTGTGTAATAGGCCATAAATTGCCTGACATTCAGTCAGACAGCAGACAAAATGTGCCTGACCGGATATAATTTTTCCTGACTAGACAGGCACTTTTCGGTATGAATGAAAAATTGAAACATCTCAGCATAATTCATTATTCACAGGCATTCAAAGCATTTACTGTGCGTTCAGCATCCTTCTTGACCATAACTCAGTATGGAACTTTGAATGGTAATATAACTTTAAATATGGACCAACATGTAAGTGATTACAACAGGCTGTCAGGAAATGTCATTGTTTATAAAATGAGTTTTACACGTTCCAGGCAGTTTCAGTTGGCCAGGAAACGTTAAGGTTTATAAATATCAGTTTTAAGCGTTTCAGGCAAAGTTGGCCAGGAAACTTTAAGGTTTATAAATGTCAGTTTTAAACGTTTTAGGCAAAGTTGGCCAGGAAACGCCAAGGTTTATAAATACCAGTTTAAACGTTTCAGGCAAAATTGGCCAGAAAACGTCAAGGTTTATCAATATTAGTTTTAAACGTTTCGGGCAAAATTGGCCAGGAAACGTCAAGGTTTATAAATGTCAGTTTTTAACGTTTCAGGCAAAGTTGGCCAGGAAACGTCAAGGTTTATAAATATCAGTTTTAAATGTTCAGGCAAAGTTGCAATAAGCAGCGCTGTAATGGGTGTCATAAACTCTTTGACCAACGTCATTTTCTATCTTGCAGGTGTGTAGACCAGGCGTTTGCTGGTGCTCGCATGTTGGATCATCATAGTGCAGCACAAAACGTGCTGTTTTGTCCGCTAACCAACCACACCTGAAATGAGATAATAGGGGTTTAATATTTCAAACGTACGTTATATTAATAATTAGCTTATACATGTACATGTATTACCGTTCTTTTGTCTAACGATAAAGGCATTTAAATATTGCTCGGGAGATGAGCAGAAATGAAACTTAATTGCTGTAACTTACGGACATTCTGTTTAATATAACGGCAAAGTTTGTAATTTGAAGTTAATTTTAAAGTGACATTATGCGCATCTTACTGCACATAGTGTATTTTTACTGTCAGTTTTATGAAAGCAAATTTCGGGTGCTGTGCATTTAAATGTGTTAAACGTATGATAATGCCGCATTAGTATTTGAAGTTGGTGCTTTAGAAATATAAAAAAATGGTCTTATTAAAATAATAGTTCCTTTCTTCGCAGTGATCTCCCTTGTGTTATTGCTGTTGTTGGTAGAGATTTGGGCAGTGGAAGGGAAGCAACTCCTGCATGCAGTTTTTTTTTTTAATTGACTCTCCCAGTCAAAATAGGAAATGTAATATTTGGAAAGTTATTATTTCGTACTGGAAGCAGGAAGAGTTTGGTGTATTGGGTTAAAAGCTATTATTTCCACTACCCTTTTTACACACACCTATTTCAGCTAGATTTTTATTTGAACAAAATGTGCATAATTCCACTTTAAACCAACGAAACTTCTTATTTGTTATACAAAGTAACTGTGCAGACAATGCTAGCATAATTTATTACGGAATAAAATTGAATTAGCATTTCTTCAGTGATAAAAGTCATCCATCTAGTCACCCCATTCATTCAGTTCGTAACTTTAAATCAGTAACGTTTTGTGTAACATTTTCATCTGGGTGATTTTATGCTTTTATTCTTTCATAGTGAGTCAAGACAAGAACATTTTGAAATACGTTTCATATATGAATAGACCAGCCACTAGCATAGCATAATTCAACAGCGTGTTTGCCAATATTTTACTGCAAAATCCTATTTTAGTATACGCGAGACTGTATTGATTTGTGTTTGTGAAATCCGATCAGATGTGTAAACAATTTTAATGACTGCGCTAATGGGCACAACTTTCATGTGGTGTGTATTATGCGACAATATTGAACTGGCACTCATGGATATTTCGTATGTGATCGGTATGTGGGCGGTAATCTTCGGATAAAAATGTAACAAGAGATTGATATAAAATATCAATTTCGTACTGTACAAGATATCGAATTCGCATAAGGCATTTAACTACCAACCCAGCGTATGCAGGTTCGAGTCTTGCTTGAATTTTTTAATCGTTTCGTTGCATTAAATGTATTTACTATTGTCTTTGTTCAGCACGGGGTTTCAATATTTTTAATGACTATTTGAGCATTCTTTCTCCGTCGTCCTGCATATATTTGCATTTAGAACTGAAAATGTCGACGCGCAAATCATCTTGAAAAACAGATACGATCTAAAAATAAGATAGCCTCGGCTAATGTATCAAAGAATTTCGAACAAAATGCCATGAATATCAATAGTAAGTATTAGTACATAAAAGACAAAACACAGAAATCAAAGCAAAGTTAACCAACAATCACAGAATATATAAAAGCAAAAAAGGTGCATAAGACAATGTCACAAAAATAAAAATAGGTTCAGGATTCGAACCCATGGAACCTTGTATACAAGTTAGGCATCTTAATATTACGCCAGTGTCTGTGCGGTGTAAACTTCTGTCAGTGAAATGTATTTGTTCGATACGACAATCAATTGAAACAACAAAACACACCCGAACGAAGCCGATGATATTGGCGAAGATTAATGAGTGCCAGGTAAATATTGTCGCACAATATATATTTAGTAGACCTTTTATTATGATTTATATACTATTATGTGTGCATTATCGTTCTGAATGTTTTAATTAATTTTGTAGATGGCATCGGCGGATATGTCATATAATCCGCTAACACCAAAGTTGGTTTCGTCTTTCGAAATTCCCGATCGATTTAGAGCTTTTGGTATGGCTCCTGCGGATGAAAACAAAGCATGGATATTAGTGTTAACCTGGCCTATGGTTATTCTTGTAGATTCAACTGGACATATGTGTTGCACCGGATATGCATTCAAGGAAATGAAAAGAATTCACGAGAACATTCTACACAAAGATGTGAGTACTTGCGGTTTGGAGGGATATTGTATTGGCCCGGGTTTAGGTGGCAGCTGCCTCATCTTAGCATCAGACCGGAGTCCTGTCAGTTTAAAACAAATAGACCAGACTGGTTCAGTCTCCACAATTATTTCCGGTTTAAATAGACTGGATGTCGATGGCATAGCATACCTGCCCATGCCGACAGGGAAGGGATTGGTCCTGTACGGGGATCATAAGAAAGGACTGTGTTCAATAAATTGGCCCAGAAGTTTTTTGTCGAGATTGTTTTCATCGCCAGTCCCTGCCTGTTTCATGCCTGAATTAAAAACGACTCCAGTTAGTATTGCTGTCGACAGGAATTCAGATTTGTTATGTGTGAGCGACGTGAGCGGAAAAGTGTTTGTCATTAACAGAGAGGGTCAAAAGATTTCCGAATATGAACCGGAAGACACCGAAAATTCTTCAAACCAATGCGTTATGTTTGATCACACTGGATGTATTCTCGTTCATAATGTTGGTACCGGTTCTATTATACGCCATGCTCCCGATGGAACAGTGATTCAAACCCTTTTTCCAGAAAGAAAAGAAAATTTTAAGTTTTGTGAGAGTTGTAACCAAGCAAAAATTCCGACATGCCTTGAATGTAAAAACAATGTTATAATAACAGCTGTTACAGTGATTGAAGATTCACTGTGGGTAGCCCGTCTAACTGGAGAAGTTGAAATATACAAACTACTTTGATTAAATAAGATCTATCTTACCGGTTAAAATTTGCCAAAGATAGGCCACCAATAATAACATACACAAAATAAAATGAAACTGTTTACTTTGTTTAAAACATGTGGAATGCCTGTACATGTAGAATATAGAACCAGATACGCGTTAGGACTTCAAGGATATTGTTATGGCTGAATTATAGTTGACACCAGGCAGCGAAAGGATCCTTTTGGTCAGTTTACACCGAACGGGACTTAAATAACCGAACACTTTGAAAAAAACTTTAAAAATTTAAAACTTATTTAGTATAGAAATTTAATCTAGTATCACTGTTGTGTCCAATTTTAACCGAAATCCTACCATGATAAATACAAATTCCACCGCTTCAAATTGTATCACCCTACAAGTCCAAAATCACAAATATTCAATATTTATTACTTTGAATTTGAAACAGTCTTTTATTACAAAAAGAACAAAACAAAACAGGGATTTTAGTTACCTACCTGCATAAGTGAAAGCCTTCTGTCCTTGCATCAGAGAGCTCCCTGTACGTTGCCAAGCGACCACCGAGTTGTTCACACAGGTCCTTTGCTTCTATATTCGTCATATCTCTTGAATCAGCGTACTGTGCAGCAGTCACTTCCAGTGAAATGAAAAACATAAAATATTCAAAACCACTCTTTAATTCAAATTTTCGAAAATGTGAATTAAAGAGTTGCTTTAAACAGAAGAAACAGTTATACTTATTATTCCCTGTGGAATATTAAAAAAAAATTGCTTGACAAAATATTCATCTGAATCGAATATAATCATATGTTTGCCTTTTTATTTTAAACTATATTACCCGTCATGTTTGGCTTTTTAAAAATTTGAATGATATTGCCCATCATGTTTGCCTTTTTTAAATTTAAATGATATTACCCGTCATGTTTGCCTTTTTTAAATTAAATGATATTACCCGTCATGTTTGCCTTTTTTAAATTAAATGATATTACTCGTCATGTTTGCCTTTTTAAATTAAATGATATTACCCGTTATGTTTGCATTTTTAAAATTTAAATGATATTACCCGTCATGTTTGCATTTTTAAAATTTAAATGATGTTACCCGTCATGTTTGCCTTTTTATTTTAAATGATATTACCGATCAAGTTTAAATGATAATACATGTACCATCATAATTAAAAAAATAAATTAAGCATTGCCGATGATTAGCATCAATACATTGATACTACTGAAGTTAAAACATAAATATATGAATCTGTACAACAGTTTTACTTGTGTTGACTCAAAATTTACCAGATCAAATTTTCTGCAAAAAAGTAAAAAATAAGTCTAAAAAAACATATTACACTTCTACAATTGTATTACGTATACATTGAAACTTTACGTGTTAATTACTAGTAACTAAGATGAAATAACTTACATGCCATCTTATTGCTTAGCCATAGGCCGTGACCAGAATCATCCATAGGAACAATGGTGTAGTTCTGGCGGGTGTAATGTCGGCATTCTCTCGGGTTTTCCTGGAAAGCAACAGCCGGGCAACTAATGCATCGTCTCACACAGTCCACTTGCGACGCTGTATTGGCTTTAGTGTGGAACTCATCTCCTAAAATGGCGATTTTTCCAGGACGGTGAAAATATTCCCACACGAAATTTTGTGTGCCTGCCGCATTTTCAAACATGAAATGTAAACAGATTAATTGCAAGAGAAATATATAACATGCTTCCATTTTTAATGTTACTTTTAATAATTTTACGAACGTACTTCTCCTTTGAGACTTTATGCCGGACAAATGTTTGTCTTCTAGTACAAAAACAATGCAAACGAATATAAATCAAATTGTAATTGAATTAATTTCATGCATGTGATGAGCGAACAAAGATGTCGATAAATCATTTTCAACGTTATCTTCTCACCAGTTGACCAACGTTCCAAGATATGCTTTACTTCAATACATTTTAATTAACAAATGGTTTCTCATAGGATATGATGAAAATAAATAAAAATGTTGACATTGATTCATCGCAATTCATGTTCAGTATCGCAAGTCTGCGGCTTTTTACTATGGAGTCAGGATGTCGGTTGCACGTGCTCTTTTGTAAATTTTAAGTGACTGGGAAAAACACTTTGATTAAACAAAATATTGTAACTTCTTGCAAGTCTCTGGACTGGCGCTGACAAAGCAATTAAACCTTTTTGAATATGATGTACCCGGTATTTACGAAACCCAAAACTTGTACCTTGTTGACCCAAAGTATGTATATAACACGCTCACTCATTCATTAATTCATTTACTCACTCGCTCAGTGGATAGGTCAGTCATTTAAATAGAACCATATTTAAACCTATTTATGACTGACCTTGAAAGTACAAGTAGCTCTAATTTTACCAAAAAGGTGTCTTACCGGCAGAAATGATCTTTATTTGTGCCAAAACAATTCCTAACTTAACTTTTTAAATCGATAAGTACATGTTAGATAAATAGTCCACTTTCTTTTTCAATGATATTGCAAAAAATAAAAAAGACTTTCAAGCAACTCTTTTTCGTGAAGAAACGACTTAAATACGAAAGAAAAGCATACGTTAATATTTTAATTCGACACAAAAAATTGAAAAATGCTAAGCGTAACACAGTGAGCTATATATGCAATGTATTTAGACTCGATGAACGTGTGTTTATTGAGGAACTCAAGTGACTTAAAGAGTCAGTGGTGCCAGCATTAAAGCATAAAGAATTAAACAAAGTAAGAAATCAAAACTTTCCTACAATCGGGTTGGTCGGCTAGTTCAGTGGTTCGAGTGCTGACTATGCCCAACGGTCGATATCTGGTGTCGACATGCGGGATTGTAATGTGGTCACCAAGCCAGACAAGATGATCTTTTCGGGCACACCGTTTTTTTACACCGTAAAATCCCACAACAACGCGACCATCTGTGCCAGTGAGCTTGATCTAGAATAAGTTCTATATCTTGTATTGCAATCGTTGTAAAATAAACAAAGTTTAAACTTTAAAACTTACCTATGTATACTGACAGAAATGTTTTAAGAACAGTTCAGTGTGCTTGATATATTCCAGTTAGAAGTTAGAGAGACGCTAAATACTCTGGTACAATGTACATTGTACTCCGCTTTAAGTATGTCTGTAAAGAAATACCAGGCTTGGGTAGTTTAAAATATCATATGTCCGCATTACTGTATTACACTGAACTTGCCAGGGTTTCCCCATGTCACATCTTAAGTGTAACAAATTGTTTAATTAGTTTGCTGTTGCACTTTTTCAATGTTTCACACACAAAAAAACTTCATAAAACAGACACGAAATCAGATGGCAGAGATAATCATGAATCTTTGATATTTTGAATTATAATGTATGTCGAAATGCTGAATGATTCAGTCAAATAAACTGTAAGTGTGCAGAAATATTGTAGTAACGCCAAAAACATGCAGTCTGGTCGTAAAACTTGCACATACAATCATAGTCAGGTATGAAAGCGGTAACGTAACATGCATAATGATGTAACTCTTTCACGCGTTGAGCAATTCATGTATTACACAACAGCTTTCGGACAATTTTCAAAACTCATGTCTTTGATGTGAAATGGACATTTCCAGATCTTGTACGAACTCCTGTACAACAATGTAAGAACTTTACAAATCAGCATTTTGTATGTAATTTTTTTTTCTCGTAGTCCGCGTTTATATAAAGATGGCGGGAATTTTGGAGATTGGAAGAGCTTGTTTGAATTTCCCATTAGCTTCATCAGTGTCTACTTGGTGCTTGAAAGGTAGGAGGACTTTTATTTTTCTAATTTTTGAGAATTAAGCTCCTGACTAAAATTAGAATGTCGTACATTTCGAACTTCAAATTAAAATGAACATTTTAAAGCTGCAAATTCATAAGTGAGTTAAAACTTTGTAAAATAATAGTTCTTCGCCACAGCGTATTTACTTTTTCAAACATCAAGCTGCAGCTAAAATTAATATAATAAAAGAAAAAATACGAAAAACGTCGAACGTCTGATCGAAATTGTGCTAAATTCAACAGCGTTTGAAACGATCTATGTCATTTTGTGGTGCAAATGTTCATTAACAGCTACACTTAGTTCCAAAAGAAAGTGTGCACTTCATAATTTTAAATATTTCAATATTGAGCAGACGTATCGGCTTCAATTTTCGCACACTACAACTCATGTGTATTTGTCATCGATCGATTGCAAAATCTAAAATGTTCGCCATATTGTACGTAAACAGCTTTCAGAAAAGTAGTCGATGAAAAATCACAGAAAACAAAGTGTACACTTTCTTTTGGAACTGAATGTATATATAGACACTAAAGTCCCAATAGGGCTTTAGATACTCGTTAATAGTTTATAAATTCATGGATAGAATAAATATAGAACTGTGTTCTATTTAATCTAAAACAATGTTGATGTATACATATCTTTTTCGCTTCTCGAAAAAACCTTGTCAGACGTTTCTTATTGTTTTGCATTTACGATTAAAAAATATGCTCTATCACTTTCGATTAAAAAAAAAACAATTTTAGGAATGTTTTTCGAACAAATGACGGTCAATTTTTGCTGGTAAAATATAAATTATCTAACTTGTTAACATAAGAGCTATAAGTAACTTTACATCTACCGTGCTAATGGGGCTTTAATGACGTTTTTGAAGACACTTAATTTATCGGTAAAAACTGTGGTAAGGTAGCTTTAAGTTGACTCAAAAATAGTAATTATCTCATAAAATTGAAGTTATATATAAGCCATAGCTTAAGTCTTTGACTGCGTTACCTTAACCGATATTACCGTTCAAAGTGACCTTTATTATTAATTAATTTTTACATAAGGCATTAATTACTGAGCCGTCTTAAGTTCGCGTTTGACCGGAAATTGGTGACCTTTCAACCGCAAATGAAATGAAAAAATATGGTGTAGAAAGTATAACATTTTTCGGATTGAAAATTTGCCCTCTAAGGCAACTTTTATTTGGATAATACTGCATGAAAAAGGTCAATAAAATATTCTTGAGTTTTCAGTCTTTACGATGAATGGTTTTATAATTTAAGTAGGCAAATAGTTCGTATCTATCAACAAAATAATATGTTGTTATCTCAAAGCTATTGTTATATATTATGAGTGTAGAATAATTATATTTTCTCGGCCAGTGAATAACAGTCAATATTTCGAGTTACATATTCGGTGAGAAAAACAAGGATTAAGTTTTTTCCTGATGCACCCACATGTCACGGTACAGACTTAATCGCAATAATAGAATTCGCCGGGTTCTCGTCTCGATCAGGGCGCACATTTTTCTCACACTGTGACGTTTGGCACCTTCTCAGTGAATAAAGATATTTTTTACTATGAAATCTAGGTACAAATCTCTTTCATATGCTCAAAAACACACCGACCATCTTTTTAAAAATAGGTTACACAAAAACAATAAAGGAAAATACGAACGGACTGGTTATAATGTGATTAGGTCATCTTTGGGCTAGTCTGACCTTTGCAGTGTAACGCTTTCTTTTTATTGACTATAGAAATGAACATGCAAGGGAGGTTAAAACGATTACACATTTTAAATTATCCTCTTAAACTTTGATTGAATATGGTTTTCTTCATAATGAGGGTCACTTGGCTCTATAATTTCATGTATAATGTATGTCAATTTTATATACTTTAATTACACTCAACCATAATTATACACTTAAATATGTCGTAGATTATTTAATTCACAAAACTGCAAAATGACCGATAATAATGAATTTGTTACTAACTACCCATACGACATTTTAAAATAACCGGGTAAGCTATTAGGACCACTAACCGTTCGGCGTACGTCGTACGTCCGTTCGTCCATCCAACATTTCCTTCTAATGGCATCTACTCTAAAACCACTTGGCCGATGTTGATGAAACTTGGCAGGAATGTTCCTGACATGAAGTTCTACCAATAGTGTTCAAAAAAAATATTCCACGCAGAACTGTGGTTGCTAATGAAACGAATAGGAAAAAGTAAAAAATCGTCTTCTCTGAAATCATAAGGCATTAGATATTTGGCACGTAGTAGTGCATAGTGGATCTCCACCACGATTGCTCAAATCATAACCCCTGGATCAAAATTGACCCTGCCCGGCCCCGGGGGTCACTTGATTTTGAATAGGCTTAGATAGGAAAAACTTAAAACATCTTCCCTGAAACTACAAGGCATAGAGCTCTGATATTTGGCACTTAGCATTTCAAAGTGGACCTCTACCAAGAGTGTTCAAATCATGACCCCGGGTCAAAATTGACCCCACCCGGTGGTCACTTGATTGTGCATAGGCTTATAGTATGAAAAACTTTAAAAAAAATTCTCTGAAGCCATATGACACATAAGTTAGATATTTGTTATCTTCTTTGTTACATTCTTTTCTATTTATACAGAGACTCCGCATCAATCCTTAATTAATATGAAGAAATAACTACTTCTTTATTAAAGTCCCAGGATCTCTTTGAATTCACTGTTATAGTAACATAAATTTATTTATAGGATAATGATAGAACTATATGCATGTTCTATTTATACTAAAACAATTTTGACATATGCCTTTCTTTCATATTCAAGTTGATTCTTCAAGAAAAAGAGATGCCAGAAACTCTTCCTTTATTTTTTGCAATATTATTGAAAAAAAATACTAGACTGTATTTCTAATATGTTCTTATCGATTTAAAAAGCAAAGGAATGTTTTTGGTACAAATAAAGGTCATTTCTGTCAGTAAGACATCTTTCTTGGTTAAATAAGAGCTACTTGTAATTGTGGTCCTGGGACTTTAAGCCGCATTACATGTAAATCAGAGTTTAGAAGAATATATCTCATTATCATAAATACTTTAGTGTGGGGTAAGGTCGGCTTTTTTACTTGACAAAGTCTAAAATCAGAATCATTTGAGCACCATTAAAAATTCGCAAAATTTGTATCGTAGGACAAAGGTGTGTTGATTATCATAAAGTAAGTTAAACAACAAAGAATCTTGTCATGACATTATGGCATAGTTTCACTTAAACCGTGTTTCGTAAATTATAAAAATTGTCAAAACGTAGAATGTCTGAACTTTTGTGACCAGTTAGTTTGTGCTAATTGTAGCACAGGTATGTTACATCTGTAATACGCACATAACATGCAGCTCGTGTCTTGTAGTTTGTAACCATCTTGTATATATCACGTAGGATGTGTTCAAAATTATGTTTCAATTTAAGTCAACTATTTGACCTTGGTGGAAAAGTAAAAGGAATTCTCTTTTAATTTTACATTTCTAATTTTACCAGTTGAGGACTTTACTGTTTTTTAACAGCAACAACAACAATAAAAAGATCGAATATTACTATCGGTATCAAAATTCAGTTCATTCTGTTTAGCCAAAAGTGATGGTCTATAAATAGTTGAAAACAATATAGCTAAAGTAACTTATTACAAGCATTTGATAACGTTTTTATATTAACTTAAAATATTAAGTGAACATAATCAGTTTATGGTCAGTATAATATGGAAAGGATGAAATAACAAAACATGGTTACAGTAAACTCAGTATATAACGAATTCTTTTGTGCCAATTTCTTTCATAATATCCAGAGTTATGTTATACCCTTACGATAACAAATATTCATATTAATTAAAGAAGGAACGAACTTTTTTCCTTATAGTCTATATAAAATTTCGGTATACAGTAAAATCCGTATATAACGACTCCGTATATAGCGAACATCCGGATATAAGGAACAAATTTAATCTGCCCGATTCATTTTCTTGTTCTTTATTTTATATGAAAATGTTATATGGATATAACAAACTCCGGATATAAGGAACATTTGAATGGTCCAAAGGAGTTCGTTATAAACGGAGTTAACTGTATCTGGGGTCATATACGGAATTTACTGTACAGATTACTGTTTAGATTATAGAAATTTCTAACCTTATATATTTGGCACTGACTCTATTTTCCTATATAACATTTTAAAGAATGAAATATAGAGCTATGGCCTTTTTGATTACACGAAGGGAACACAACTGAAAGTAAAAGCTTATAATTAGATCCTACGCATTACATTATTTTTTCTTTAAGATGAAAAATTATGCAAATTTAGTTGTATTTTGAATAAATAGCGAAGGACTATTAGAGTACAAGTTTGTCCATTGATTCTTCAAGCCTGATACCATAAAATTAATCATGACGTCATTAATGACAGATCGTTTGCCAGGAGTATATTTTGTGCCAATAATGCAAACGGTTTTGAACTTCGTTGAGGGACGCTGTCACATACATGTTTCATTTAAAATGAATCCATTTCTTACAATCCTAATAATTATGTTGTTGTACTTTTCAGATAATCCAAGATGACGTCATTTTTGGTATCATGCCTAGCCTTCTTCCTGTGCTTTTCGCCATCGATCTCCATCGTACACAATCAAAATGGTAATGTAAAACTACATATATAACTACATAATGTGTATGGTGGTGTAAAAGTAGAGCGTCGAACTCCTAAGCGAGCGATCGCGGGTTCGAATCTCGTCAATAAAATTTGACCGTGCCCTTTCGACACAAGTACGGGTCAGAATATCATGTGTAGTAAATATAAGTTGCAAGAGCTTTAGTCTACAATCGGTGTAAAATAAACAAGAAAAACTGTGATACTACGTATCACAGCGGGCCTAGAAACAAAGCTTTCATGTAAATATTTTATTATGAGAGATGCAAATAAACTTTACAGACTTATAACAGAGACAGAATACATTTATATTCTAGGTTCGTGTAAAGCAAATACTTGACTATCTGATTTGTGCATCTAAATTTAGTAACTCTTTTTCTTTTCCAGTGTATCATTTATGATTTAAAAAGAAACAAAATCATATTCATGAAAAAGCTTTAAATAGTCTTTATGCTCTTTCCGTTTTTTTCATTAGATTGTATATACGAGCCCTATTTTCATTCAGCGTTAATTAAAACAAAGTTAACGCAGCAATATTATAATATGTTCTACGCTTTGTTCCATTAAGGTGATTCTCAGAATATACAATACTATTCCTGCCTCTATCCTCACAAAATCGTTTGCAGTCAGAATGTTTATAAACAAAACAACGCACATTTTTACGATTACTAAAAGTATCGTTACCGACCAATTAGTTAACTTTGGCTACATGTCAGTTTATTGCTGTAGACCAGTCTAATAACACGAATTGTAAACCAGTCTGATAAAAATAGAAAGTGCATCCCGACCATTTAGTAAACTTTGGCTACCTTTCACTTTATCGCTCTAACATGACGTGTCTGATTTAAATAGACTGTCAGTGACTGTACAATGATACCATTAAGAAACAAATGAAGTGTGATTGTAAATGCTAAACTATAAAAACCGAGTCATAGTAACGTAATGAGCCCACTTTACCCGATACCGGAAGATACCGGCATGTTTAACCGATATCGGTTTTTATACTGGCAGAACAACTACATGTATAAACAATAAACTTTTCACTACTTATTAGACTTTTACATAAGCATATAAAATAAGTTGACGTTTTACATGGATAAAAGATAGAAATATCAACTTTTTGACAATTTTAAAGCTACACAATGAACAGTGGTTTAACCCATTCTTTATCGTAACTTTCTAGTCGATTTTTATAACATTTTGTTCAAAGACCTATACACTACTTCACCTACATGTTACATTTTCCAACCACGTATTAAATATAGCGGGCCGCTGCTGCGGCCCGCAATAAGTTGACACTAATTGGATGTAGATCTATATCTGCTCTTTGATTTAAATATTTCTTTTGAAGTCAGTATATTCATGTAGAGTTTTACAAGTTTTATTCTGCTACTAATATCGATATGATTTAGGGTCTACTGTGTGCATTGCGGCTATTCCCAAGCAAATGTTTAACTAAAGCTGTACTTTTTTTACTAATATTACTTAAGGGATAACCATATTTCGAACATTTCTCAGTGTTTTATCAGCCGCATTTGTTTAATTTCAAACAAGAGCCATAACTCTTTATACTATCCAGTCCTTTAAGGTACACATTTTAAATTGCATATTTGTCTCGAAACTTATGATGAAACAAACTATTAATTACATCAGTTCAAAGTCAATCATATTGCAAGTACATCTGTTCTTAAAGATTATACCCTAATGAATCTACTGAAGGCCATGTGAAAAATGCAAAGTCAAATGAAAGACACATCAACTGTATTATTCCCGTAATTTTACGTTCCACTGTTTAAAACTGGATGTGGACAGGAAAGCGGATGACACCGATATTTGACTATTTAATTGGCTCTAATGTTGGAAAAGGAATGGTTGACATTAAGAATGGAACTAAGATTGTTCTTTTTAATTCCTTTCACAGTAGGATGTGAACACACCATTGAAAACTTCATTATTATTATCAATATAATGACACGTGCTATCGGCAGATCCGTAGGCCTTTTATCGTTTTCAAATAGTTTATCTTGCAAGTCAGTTGCTTACACATCCAACAGAAAATGTGTTTTCCCTGCCAAAACACTTTTCATAATTCATGCCAGTCAACACTGGTCAATTTACTAGTACATGTAACCATTTTCTGTCATTGCATATCAAGGTCAGGACCATATTCAAATATTCTGCCATGTGTAACTGTAACATCACGTGATGTCTCTGGTTACCTTTAATATGTATATTATATGCCAAATACCAAATTTATTTCGAATCGTAATCGTCAATTATCTATTTATAGAATCTACTTACGCCCCCCCCCCCTCCCCCTTCCCGCATTTTTTTTGTGGTTAATTTCTGTTAAAAAGGGAATGATAAATTTTGGAAATACAAGTTCTTCAGCTTCGAGTGTATCAAAATATAGTTAGAATACCCGATAAACATTTGAATTTGTATCTGAATAATTGTATGAGAAGGTCGATAATCTCTTATAAAAGTTTCTCGTTTTCTTCTGAATATGATTAAGTCGAGCACACAATCTCATATTGTTTTCAATTGTAGGAGGAAAGATGATGGAAAAGCCGGAAATGCCAATGGAAATGATGAACAAGATGAACAACATGGACAAGATGAACAACATGAACAACATGAACAAGATGAACACCATGGACCAGATGGACAAGATGAACAATATGAACATGATGCCTAACGGAATGATGGACATGAAAATGCCGATGAAAATGATGCCCATGGAAATGAAACCGATGGGAATGAATATGATGCCAATGAACATGATGCCAATGGAAATGAAAATGATGCCCATGGATATGAAAATGCCTATGGACATGAAAATGATGCCAATGGACATGAAAATGATGCCCATGGATATGAAAATGCCTATGGACATGAAAATGATGCCAATGGATATGAAAATGCCAATGAAAATGATGCCCATGGATATGAAAATGCCTATGGACATGAAAATGATGCCAATGGATATGAAAATGCCAATGGATATGAAAATGATGCCTATGGACATGAAGATGCCTATGGACATGAACATGATGCCCATGAATATGAAAATGATGCCCATGGATATGAAAATGCCAATGGATATGAAGATGCCTATGGACATGAAAATGATGCCCATGAACATGAAAATGCCAATGGATATGAAAATGATGCCCATGGATATGAAAATGCCAATGGATATGAAGATGCCTATGGACATGAAAATGATGCCCATGGATATGAAAATGCCAATGGATATGAAAATGATGCCCATGGATATGAAAATGCCTATGGATATGAAAATGATGCCAATGAATATGATGCCAATGGATAAGAAAATGCCAATGAATATGAATATGATGCCGATGGATATGAAAATGATGCCAATGAACATGATGCCAATGGATAAGAAAATGCCAATGAATATGAATATGATGCCGATGGATATGAAAATGCCGATGGATATGAAAATGATGCCAATGAACATGATGCCAATGGATAAAAATATGCCCATGGACATGAAAATGATGCCGATGGATATGAAAATGCCGATGGACATGAAAATGATGCCAATGGATATGAAAATGCCGATGGATATGAAAATGATGCCAATGAACATGATGCCAATGGATAAAAAAATGCCGATGGACATGAAAATGATGCCAATGGATATGAAAATGATGCCAATGAACATGATGCCAATGGATAAAAAAATGCCCATGGACATGAAAATGATGCCGATGGATATGAAAATGCCGATGGATATGAAAATGATGCCAATGAACATGATGCCAATGGATAAAAAAATGCCCATGGACATGAAAATGATGCCAATGGATATGAAAATGATGCCAATGAAAATGATGTCTATGATGGGCCCAGATTGTCCGCCAGAAATGAAACCAATGATGATGGAAATGATGAAAAAGATGATGCCAATGGATAAGAAAATGATGCCAATGGACATGAAAATGATGCCAATGAAACCAATGATGATGGAAATGATGAAAAAGATGATGCCAATGGATAAGAAAATGATGCCAATGAAAATGATGCCCATGGACATGAAAATGCCGCCAATGAAAATGATGCCAATGGACATGAAAATGCCGCCCAATGAAAATGATGCCAATGGATAACAAGATGCCCATGGACATGAAAATGCCAATGAAAATGATGCCGATGGAAAACAAAATGCCTATGGATATGAAGATGCCAATGGAAATGAAAATGCCCATGGACATGAACATGATGCCAATGGAAAAGAAAATGATGCCAATGGCAATGGGCCCGGACTGTCCACCAGGAATGGAAATGGCCGGCATGAATATGAATATGAAGAAGAAAGGCGGATATTGAAAATGACCATCTGATTTATTAGTTTTCAAATTGTTTGGGTTCGCCCGTCCCCCTCACAAAAATGGCAGTTGTTGTGTTATATTTTTCCATGTAAACGAGAATTCAATAAAGTGTTAAACATTACAGTTGCGTTAGTGGTTTGTGTAAGGTAAAGATTCAATGTATTCACATAGTTTTTTTAAATACATGTAGTATGTATACTCAATGTATAGCTAAGGATAATACAACAACAACAACAACATTTATTCGGCATTAAGCAAAATTACAAGCAGCCTACATTATATATATATTTGACCTTTTGATAGTTGACGAGGTGTATTATGACTTAAGTTGAAGACTTTATAGTTCACATACATCCTCCTTCCTGTCCTGAAAGATGCCGACTTCTTCCATGCAACTAAACTACTCACTGGCTTGTAGACGGTCGGTGGTTTGTCTCAGATATCCGGCTTTAGGGTTACGCGTAGACGTATCATCATTATAAGTTCTTCCATCACTAGATGTTGAGAACTACTGAGTATACTGTGATTGTTGAGGTATGCTTCCAGTTACTCAGATAAAATTGGAGGGGGGACGGGGCGGAGGGGGAATTCTTCCCCTCAACGAACATGTAATTGAGATCTCAAACATAACCTTGAAGTCTAGAATTAATGTAGAAATACTACGGAAACAAATACTAATTTCTATTTTAATTAGAGATGGCAACGAATACTCGAGCATTCGCTCGAACGTCCAGCATATTCTCAATTCAGCAAAACGGTATTCGAAGTCCTCGAAAAAAATTGTGGTCAGGGGGGCGGGGTCAAAAATCGCATCATACATAAAATTATTTAAAATCATAAATTATCTCTTTTTGTTTCCTCCAACTAACAGCCTTAACTTGTCATTATTCTAATTCGGAATCGTTATCAAAACACGCCAGGTGATGTGCGAAAATTATTTTGTTTAATCCTCTAGGTAGGCCCCTAAATACAATATATACCTGTTGACAGTTTGACATGCAGGTATTGTTATGAATTCTGTGCCGTTATAATCTTAATGCAAAACGACATAGACGTAAGAATTGGGTTGTAGTTTTCGCAGTTTATTTAGAAATTAAAATTAAGTGCATAATAGCAATTACACTATGTCGCCTTTGCGTTTGTTCGAATAAACTGTAAATGCGTGTCTTGTAAGCAGAAGTGTGCAGAAAAGTAATTATTATGGCTCACAGAAAAAAATAATAAATGTAACTACAATTTTTCCTAAATCGTATATATAGAATATAGCAGTCTTTCAAAGTCTCTTTTCTGAATATCTCATGGTAAGTTCGTGTACACTTGCCTGTCAACTTATAAGGCAAATTTGAAATATGCCTACGTCGAAATCGTTTCTAGGAAATATTTTAAGCGGTGAATTGATGACAAAACCGTGAAATGTACTCTCGTAGTATAGAACTAACATTGTCTGGTATGTACTGCATATTCCAACACGTGCAATGACCTTTTTTGTATACTGAGTACTCGATCGGAATAAGGACCGAGTACTCGAATTAATCAATTTTGGTATTCGTTGCCATCCCTGATTTTAATATTTTATAAAGTACATTAAATGTAAAAGGTGCTGACAACTAGCAGCATGTCAATCTTAAAATGCGTTTTGCCTCATATTACAGTTATATTTCGAAATCGTTAATCGATTTGTCAGTTTATATAAGTGCCCATTAAACACGATTTAAAGACACTTGATTATTAAAAAAACCCTGTGTGCGACCAGCTTTGGAACTGTGCATTCTGAAACACCGCCCCTACATGCACCTGGACGATTTTCCGACCTATTTTCTAAATGTATCATTAAAAACATAAAAGTTACAAGTCATGAACTCAGTGACAGAATGATAATGCAGACAAGACCGAAGAAGTTGTATTATTACGACTCTGACCTTAACAACAACATTTGACTTCTTTCTATGCGGCGAGCCAATCGAGATTTAAAAAGAAATGAAAGATTTGCAGAACATCCATGCATGTAATGTAAACTCCGTATATAACGAATCATTTGGGCTCATTTAAATGTGTTCTTTATATCCGGAGTATATAATATAATATCCATATAACAGTTTCAATTTGAATAAAGAAGGGAAAACATCGGGTCCAAAATTTACTTTCGTTATAACCGGATTTTCGCTATATCTGGAGTTAACTGTACATTGTAAATAAACTGTCCTTGAACATAGTTTTGAAATTTGTTCACGATCCATACACGACCTTTTTTCAGTTGGAAGTTGTATCCACCATTTTGAATTATGTCAAAATCAATCCCTTAGTGGATAAACGCTACTTTGCCGAGAATTTGATTATAAATATACATGCATTGGTTGCGCACTCTAACATACTTCGATGGTATTCTTATACATTTTACACATAGAATACAATTTAACACAGTAAAACACCTTGCTGTTGCCGGAATTCCGTTTAAAAAATAAGTAAAGGCCTAGAAAACGACAACTTTTTGGCGTATCCATAATACCCCGAAGATGAATCAGCTAGCTTGGTTGTGTACATTTTCCAACTACTTTGCTGTTTGTATGATGCGCCATCAAGCGTGACCCAAGATGCCTGACAAAAAAACTGGTTGGGTTTATCTAAGTAAGGCATGAAACCAGCCTTTGGTGCTTGTAACAAGAATCTACCTGTAACGACCTCATCAGGCACACACGGCTGTTTTCAAAAAAGGCATTGTCCCTCAATCCGGATGTATATAGGTCTTTTAACATCAGCTTGGCTAGGTATGGACGAGCATCGTACACGTGTTAGACCTAGTAGATTTGCCAACTGTTGTATAGTATATTTTTTACGACGATTAAGATTTGATAAATGTCTTGTAAATGGTCATGTGTGTAAAAAATGTACAGACATATGTCTAAGAAATATTGGACATGACCGGTTAAAAGCGAATGATTAGTACAAAAGACAATGCTATTATGTTGCCAAGCAGCGAACGATACCAGGCCATATCATGTTGTCCAATAGCAGCCGATACTTGACCAGCTATCACGTGTTGTCCAATAGCAGCCGATACTTGACCAGCTATCTCGTGTTGTCCAATAGCAGCCAATACAAAACCGTTAAAACGTAACGAATAGGACATATCATGTTGTCCAATAGCAGCCGATACTAGAATGTCAGAAACTTATGTACTAGTATGGCTCAGAAAATCTAGAACTTAACCAAAAGGTATTCGTCTTCCCCAGGGTTCAAGCTACATTTATCGCTGCGGCAGATTTCTTATCGTAGATTTAGTGCGTTTGGACATACCCTCAAGACATGGCAAAACTCACACTAAAATTCCTTCCATTTAGCATTGAAAACAATCAATATAACACATCCTATTGTTGAAATGTTTAATATATCGAGCTTGTGTACTGTAACATATAATTGCAACTTATGAAACACTCAATTAATTGCATACGTATAAGACTGTAAACAGCTTGTTTACAATACAAGTCCTTAAAGATAAAACTTTTTTTATAACTTACTAGCACCTTGATATTTGTTTGCAACTACATTTGCATGTTTAATTGTATATATGATATGCCACACTAAATACATATAAAAATACCTTTACAACAAACCAGACGTTAAGTCTAACAATATGTAAGCTTCAGCATGCTGTCTAGCAGCAGACGATAAAACACATCAAATCTAACAGTGCTAACAATAGACGATAACGAACGTGTAGTACAAATAATATGTTATATCATGTTGTCTAGCAACAGTTCATAGTAATCGTCTAGATTAACTAGCAGGCTTCACACTGCTACCCAACAGTAGACTATACCGAACGTCTAGTGCGAAGAACCTGTTATACCATGTTGTCTAGCAACAGGTTATACTGGTCGTCTAACCTAATGAATATGCAATGTTATGCTGTCCAAAGCAGACATAACCAGACGCCACATACACCGTGTTGTATAATGTATTCGAGAGACGATTTCAGACAGAAGGTCCAACGAATAGACAATATAACTATGTCCAATACAAACGCAAGCCACGGGAAGCAACGCAGACAGAAGGTCCAACGAATAGACAATATAACTATGTCCAATACAAACGCAAGCCACGGGAAGCAACGCAGACAGAAGGTCACAACGAATAGACAAATGAATTTAACTATGTCCAATACAAACGCAAGCCACGGGAAGCAACGCAGACAGCAGGTCCAACGAATAGACAATATAACTACGTCCATTACAAACGCAAGCCACGGGAAGCAACGCAGACAGAAGGTCCAACGAATAGACAATATAACTATGTCAAGTACAAACGCAAGCCACGGAAAGCAACGCAGACAGCAGGTCCAACAAATAGACAATATAACTATGTCCAATACAAACGCAAGCCACGGAAAGCATCGCAGACAGCAGGTCCAACGAATAGACAATATAACTATGTCCATTACAAACGCCAGCCACGGGAAGCAACGCAAAAACATAAGGAATTAGCACATTAATTGTCACCTTTTCACATTTCTTTTAGGCTAGTATTTTTGTTATTGATGTTATAGTTCTGGATTGAGTTGTTTCTAAAACAGTTATGCAATCTCGTAGAGACAACAGAGCATAGTTCTTCCAGATTTAATTTAATGATCCAATCTGTTGAACAACTACTAGATGTTGTCGGTAACGGTGTGTAGCTTTCAGAATGATTAAAGAAATTGTAAATATGAAACTATTAACTAAAACTGAATTTGGATTGAAAAGTAAACGGTTAAACGATTTAAAGTTTAAGCAACAATTCACTCCAATGCTACCGATATCGAATTATCAAAACAATTTAAAATACTGACTGTCCGTGTATATCAACTTTTTACTTTCCAAGCCGAAGTTGGCTACAGTATTAACTGACCTTTCAAATGTGATAAACCATTCTGACGGCATCAATCATTCTCGCTGAAAATCGCTTGAAATTTAACAATATAAATAAAAGTTCTAAAAACATAGTACCAAACAACAACCAGGCCAACTCATGGATAAATGAATCCTCCAGCTTGGAGAAAATGCAGCAGACGTAGATGAGTGACACTGTAGCACGTATCGGACTTTTTCAATCAGGTTTCTCCTCGCCGCTATTGCTCATATATAAAGAATTCGGGAAGGAGTTATATTCTTTCGGCCAAAATATGGAGACCTGGTGTTGTTAAATTCTGATCGACATATCCGTTTCAACACACTAATATTCTGCAACGTTACCTTGTCAAATCACAATTAATGTATTATTTCGCTGTAACTTTCTCGGATGGTTTCGGATTTCTTTCGGCGATGGCCGAATAAGCATGATTGTTCTTCATGATAAAAGAACCATATCATACGAAAACGTAATCGAACTGGTACCTCGTTAGCATGCATCACGTGTATCTCAAACACTAGCGGCATCTAGCCTCACTGTATAACCACGAACCACAGATTCAGTATCTTGAATGGTTTGTTTACAATACTCTTTTTGGTGTGTCCTCTGTCCGACTTCAAAAGTCGTTTTCACACAACATTGTCTTGTAAACAATGTTCCAGCTTGCAATGCACGTGTCGTACAATAAAACCAACTGCTTTTAGTTTTTACCATACTAGTGACTATAAAAAACTACAATAGCTGTGGTATCACTATTTCAAAGGACAAATAAGTACCAGCTTAAACTCTTCTTATTTAGTAGGTATACATGAACAACGCTTCGCCAGCTTCCGAATGCACGTAACAGAGAGGACAGAAACTTTAACGAACTGCAACATACAAAAATGAAAGCGCATTAAAAGGTCATGGATGCTCTATTTTCAATCATAACGGGTCGTAATATTTTTTGCAGAAACACTTTCACCACAGTCATAAAAACACCTGATTATAGTTCTAAATTTCTGAAACTGTCAGCTCATACTTATAAATAAAGTTTGTTTACTCATTCCCAGCCAACTTATAGTTAGTTTTCTGACATTTTTTAAACGCCATTGACTTTGTTTGCTCATCTTTAGAACCTAACATGGAGTCTTCAGAAAAAAAATAATAATGAGCTGTTTTAATATCATTACTATCACGCGCCATTCTCATGACGTCAAACGCTGTCATTATGCTCCACAAATTTCATTTCTGCTGTTGAAAATATTCGTCCAACAGAATTAAGCTGTATTCTGCCCACCAGTGGTTTGTGTTTAGTTATTTCGCTCTGTTTCGTTTTAGAAATAATGCTTTCTCTAAGAACAGGAACGACGGATTCGCTCAGGTTTTCCCTAGCTGAAGGTAAAATGGACTGATCTCTAGCTAAATTTAACTGTCGCTGACTGGTATTCGCAATATCGTTCAAACGAAGCTGTATTTGGTCTGTTATATTCAGTCGATCTGGTGGAATCTCTGACAGAACATCACCTACAAACTGTAACCGCGTTTCATTTGACTGTTCATTTACAATAACATTAGTTTCATTTCCAAGAAACAAAAGTCCCGGTTTTCTCGTGTCATTACTCAATGGCTCGATTCTAAAAATAGATCTCACTTCATCATTTTCATTCCGTTCTTCCCCAGAAGTTTGATTTTCTTTCTTAAGTGGATCTGCATGAAATCTTACAAAACCAAGTCGTTGTATTATTACCCTTTCCTTTGTTAGTAACCTGACATCACCAGTACCGTGTAGTTGAACTCTTTCCCCCGGTACTATATCAGTTGAACCAACTCTCTGCAACAGTATCTTATCATCTTTTGACGATGTATTCACAGTCACTTCCATAACAAACTGTCGCCGTTGTCCAAGATTCAAATCGCCTACCCTTTGAATGGTATAGTTAGTCTCCGACAATGTCAAATTCATTTCTCCGACAAGTTGTAGGATGTGATCTGAGGGATCAAGTTGTATATGGCCCACCCTTTGAATTGTGAATTCATTGGATTCTTGATTAGGCACTGAATTGATTGATTCATTCTCATTCGATTGTTGCAAAATAGTCTTCGCTTCCATATTATTTTTCCTTTCACCGACAACATTTGCTGTTGATTGTAATAACACAGTATTTCCTAACGATTGTCCAGTATTTACTTCGCCATTTGTTGAAGTACGGCTATCTCTATTTCCTTGTGCAAGAGTAACTGTTCCAGTACTTGTCACTCCATTGTTCACACTTTGTGACGTTAATTTAACGTTACCGTCACCACCAAACCTGCTTAAATCAGCAAGTGTCACACCCACTGGCATTTCCAGTAGAAAATTCAATTTAGACGGTCTTTTCAAATTAACAGTTAGATTTTGCTGTGCATTGTTTTCAACTGCTAAAGACCGTGTTTGATTGTTTGTCCTGTTTGTAATTAATTTACGCAATGTGTTCAGAACTGTTTCGTTTCGAATGCGAGATACCAAGTTTCTAGGCAATAATTGCACACCTCTTTGTCGGGATCCGCCATGTGAAAATATACGGCGTTCGGTTACTGATGTCGGCCACCGGCCACCCCTCTGATCTCTTCCAAATGGATTCATTTCTGGTAATCTTCTCGCCGATGTTCCTACGTTAGAAAGGCCATTTGTAGCTGCGTTTCCCCTTCCAGTGAATGTGTTATTCTGACGCAGCGGCCTATCTCTTGAAACAACGACTTCATTTGTTTCAAAAGGACCACTTTGTGTGTTTACACTTGGAACATTGTTTATCTGATTTGCATTCATCTGACCTACATTTGTTTGAATCGGATTCATCTGATTCTTAGATACACTTTGAATATTTTCACGTTGAACTATGTTATCTGTAATTGAGACATTTGTTATATTCCTAGAATTGATTGGCAATAACGATATAGTAGTCTGCTGTCTCCTACTAACGAGGGGTCTCAATGGGTTATCATCGGTTATACCACTGCCGCTCTCTTTAGGCCTCGATGATCTATTTGCCATGTTATTTATATTTCCAACTTGCCCATTTGCATTAGATTGCACTGTTTTCATAACAATGCGTTGGAAATTCGAGTTAAAATTACTTTCAGTACTTGTTACTGCAAAATGTGTAGCGTCGGTGATCTGAGTTGATGATGTTCCTATACTTAAACTTGGAATTGTATTCACCTCGCCTCGAATCGGTAAGTCACCTCTTCTAACTGAGACACGAGTCGGTAAGCCATCATTTCTTATGGTGTTTCGAATTGGTAAGCCATCACGTCCTACTGTGTTTCGAATCGGTAAGCCATCACTTCTTATTGTGTCTCGTACCGTGAGAATTACCTCCTACTGTGTTTCGGAACGGGGAGGTATACCCCACGTGTTTCGAACCGGTGACAACCCCTATTGTGTCTCGAACCGGTGAGCTATTACCTCCTACTGTGTCTCGAACCGGTGAGCTATTACCTCCTATTGTGTTTCGAACCGGTGAGCTATTACCTCCTACTGTGTTTCGATCACTTCCTACTGTGTTTCCACTATTTCCTACTGTGTTTCGATCACTTCCTACTGCGTTTCTGTCATTTCCTATCGCGTCTCGAGTAGGTAAGCCATCACTTCCTATTGCCAACGAATTCGGTAGAAGTCCCCGGGCAACGGCAAGGTTGTGTAATAGACTAAAAAGTCCTGTTCTCTGTCTGAGATCCGGTCGACTGAAAACCTGGAAGAAATTGTGCAACAATGACATTGGACTATCCACTGTACTGTGTAATTGGCCAAGTCGGGTGAAAGCTTCTGAGTCCCCTTGACGAAGTCTGTTCAGAAAAAAACTTTCTCCTATGTTTATTCCGTTGTTTACCGTCGGGTGCTCAGAGAAAGGTCTTGGTACACTATCTCCCACATTTCCAACTGTTTCCGGCGTTGTTGTTGGTAACTGCCCACCCCTTCCAAAACCAATCTGTCCATATGAGTGTTTTATGGTTGCGAGTATTGCTGCTATTAAAATATATCGGGATTCGTCGCAATTTCTTTTCATCTTTCCTATCAGATCTGTAGCCTTTATCAGGATTTATTGACAACCGTTTTTGTGTTGCTGAAAAAAGAATTTTTAAAATGAGCTTCAGTTATTGTATTGAAAAGTTTTAGACTTTTAGATATAGTAATGTTTGATGTTTTTAGTTTCGCCGAAATTTTGCATTCTAATTGCATGATTTCATAAGATAGACATGTTTATAGACAGACTCCATTTAGGCTAAAAAGCCCCTGTGGTCATACAGCATAGCTCAAACACGAACTGAACATTACAATCAAACATGCATTTTATAAACGTACATATATGTGCATTACTGAATAATAGGTATCAATGATCAAATGAGGAATACGTATATATATATAAATAAAAGGTTATGTGTTCTTATCATCCTACACGAAGAAGGTCAGAGCTAAAGTTAAAGTCTTGCTCTGAACTGTGTTGAATCAAATAACTCTCCCCCTAAATCCAATGCTTGTAATATATGCGAAAACATGCTTAAATAAGTTTCATAGAAAAAGGTATTTTACTTATTCATATATATGTATATGAAAATATAAATACAGAAATAGAAATTTTATTCGTTGTGACCATTGAGTATGTCACTTTAAAACAACACTACATAAAAGACATGTTGAAAAGGAAATAAATAATGTACATGAAATATCAATATTACACTTTTCTATGTATCTTTCATATATATCATACATACTTATACGTTGCAAATATACTATTAGTTTTACACAATTACTTTTATCATATACAATTTATTGTCTATTATTATTTAACATAAATCATTTTTGAGAAATAAAACATTACTTAAATTAATTACTTAGCTAAACTTTTGTTATGTGAATTTTGTTTCGAATTTCAAAAACTTTACTTTACACAGATTTTTTGAAAATGCACACTTACATGTCATAAAACGGAGCTTGCTATTCCATGAGTTAAGTTTGATGTAGGATACATTACTTATTTAAAGTTAATCGCAGGTATATGACCAAAACTATTGTACATTGGACATATGTTGTGACCGAATAAGTTCCATGGACTTAAATTTTGGAAACAAAATTCACATAGCTATACCGCTCGATATATGATTAACCAATCAGTGTCTACATTTTGCAGTTTCTAATGTACTGATAGAACTTATTACACTGCTACACCCGAAGCAGACGACAAATACAGTGGGGTCTGACCAGGATTTACATTGTCAGCCTTTCGGATCACCAGTCTGCAAAACATCCATATTTAAAAAAAGACAGAATTGCCACAATTGGAAGTCAGGATATTCCGTAGTCAAAATCCAGATACAAATGGGTTAGTATATTGTCTACAATTAACCTGTAAGCTTTTCGAAAACGTAATATTTTGTAAAACGCTGTATGTTACATTACTATTGCATGGAAAGGATCTAACTAAAAAAAATGGTCAAACAGTCAAATTGATTTATTTTCCATTTTTGTGTCAACTTATACTTGATTGTTTGTCACTGATTAGTTACACTTTGCTTGTACTGAGTATATTGAATTGTTTGTCTCTGATTAACATTTACAGACAATAGCTCTGCTGTATGATTATTGCTTATTTATTGCCGTGGAGGCGGCAAGATGACTAAATACCGTGTCGTCGTTCGAGAAACTTGTTAAACAAGCCGGACCTTACACTGTAGAACATTTATTGCCATGTATTTAGGAAGACTATTTTGTAAAATGGATAAGTTTAAACAAAAGTTAGCATTTGCGTTCATCGCGGCCTTTATTAGTCATGTACAGGACATAGAACGGTCTTTAGATTGGTATGGGTCCGACATTCCGTTCGTCTGTGTGTCTCTAACTTTTAAGAAGAAGTTCACACAGTGTTTGCATCTTACACAAGCGTTTGTTATGCACACAGCCGGTTTAGTACTTCAAACACACCTGAGAGTACATTGTATTTTGTGACTTGCAGATACAAACAAGACTTGTTGCAATCACCTGTCTGATATTTAATTAATTTAATAAGAATTTTAGAAAGAAATGTTACACTGTACATTCAAACCAATGAACTATGACCGGGTGAAAATGATTTTGTGGACAGGTGGTCTTTATTCTCAGGTATTTATTTATATAGATTTGAAGTCATTTACTCCGTGTTAGGTGGTTTTTGTTCAGAGTTGGTCGGTAACACAGACCTAACTGTACTACAGTATATTTAATATAAAATTCTGACTTTACTGTCATTTATTTCAATTAGATATGCATAGTGTACAATACTTATAATCAGTTAATCTTATCATCAGTGAATGTGCTATACCAAATAATTTGTTTCTATAAGTACATGTATATTGTAAATAAGGTGTACATACATGCATTTACTTGAATATTAAAGTCAGAGAGAGAGAGAGAGAGAGAGAGAGAGAGAGAGAGAGAGAGAGAGAGAGAGAGAGAGAGAGAAAGAAGTTATTGTATTATCATCATCATCACACCCAAACCCCCTCATCATCATCATCATCATCATCATCATCATCATCATCATCATTATTATTATTATTATTAAGGTTCAGCAAATATATGAGATCCCAAAGACAATATTTGCTACTAAATAACGCCAAGAGAAAAGGGTAAGTATACGATTCAACACTGATTAATTTTCAACAAACCAATATTTTTACGGATATTTGAATGACCGTAACTGATATAATGCTTAATAACTGAAAATTTGAAAATCTAGTTGATAAGGATTTGGTTTGCGTTCAGGCCTGCAATTTACACAGACGCCTAGGTTCAGGAGAGTTATTATAGTCAAATCTGTTATTCTTTTTATTTTTTTCTTATTCACATACTAGGAGAATCCAGTATACACACTGACCAGGTTATACGAGACATGATAGGCCTAGTGAAAAAGGCATTTTTGAAATGTGTTCGTTGAGTGGCTGCACCTGCTCAGTGCGTATACGGGGTTCTTCCAGTATGTGAATACGCACAAAAGAAATTCCTAGATGCACATTTGGCTCCAGAATCGCTCTACAGTACAGAATCCAAACGTATCTGTGTGCAAATTATAGGAAAGCGTTTGATTAGATCTCAATAACTAGGTGAACATGTTCATCAATAAAAAAATCAAGTATTCTCGCGGTACTTCCGGTCAAAACGAAAGTAGAAAAAGTTGGCTGAATCGCAGTACTTCAATTAGTGTCATTTAAAGGATTACAGTAACACAGTTCTAATGTGTCAGTTGAAATGAATGTTTACTGGCTCGTATTCATTAAACCTACGTATAATCGCCAGAAAGTGAGAAAATAAGATAGGAAAAGGCTACAAATGATTCATTTAAATTTTGTTTACTTCAACAGTGTTCAATACTTGTCTTTGCAGACTTGTTATAAACTAAAATCTCATCTTCCACAAAAAATTGTCTTTACATTTCACGGTTAATTAGAATTTTATACAAATCTCTTAACTTAAAGCTGTCCACCCTAGGTAAATGGCAAAATTTAGTGCCTTAATTGTTAAACAGGCTGGGGATAAGTTTAGTCTCAATAATAAGACTTCAAATGCAGACCCATTTTACATACGGACATTTTATGTTATCGCTTTAGCTGGATCGGGCTATTTCTTCAAATCTGAGTACAGTTTTAGTAGCCTTACCTTTATAAGGTATATCTCATTTTCATTGATTTTACAAGGATTCTAACTTGTCCGCCTTCCCCCCCCCCCTTGGAGGGCCCAATGCTAGAACACCCCCAACGAAATTTTGTTGGGCACTTAGAAACCCAATAAAATCCAAAATTTAAATGTATTTATCAATTTTATGATTTAATATGATAGGATTAAGTTTTAAAATGATGCTAACACAATTCTAACTTACATTACCTAACTACACATGCCCCAATCCTGTAATATTGAAAATAACGAAATTAGTAAACTGGCATGTTTAGGTTAAACATTCAGATTTTTAAAAGGTGAGTTGCAAAGATTTTAGGTTTCAAATAAGGTATTTACATTTAACCGGAAAATTGTAGCAGCAGGTAAATTGTTCATATGCAGAGTTCTAATATGGAACTACTGCCTAATATGCTGCACTTATTCGTAAGGTGTGTCAGTGTTGTGGAAAGGGATAACCCTGAAACGCCAAAGGCAACAAGGCTATAGCACTTCTCACCATTCCTGAAGGTCATTTCCGTAGCCGCTTTCCCAGCACTATCATGACTATCACTTGTGTTCTAAGCATCACTTACACATGCCAGATTCATTCATATTATGAAAACTGGCATAAGATATGCCGCACAGGTTTTAAAGAAAGGTGACGGGGGTTTTAGGGCTTAGCACCACAAACTGAAACTGCTGACCCATCTTGCAGATGTCAGTTTGCTACATGAACTACTAGCACATTTTTAAGACATGAGGTACTGTTTGACCAAAAGCATAGCCAGAAATGTTGTTGTGAATCCCAGATGATCATCATATTGCAATGCAAGATATTTGAACAGACTGAGGCAGTATTTCTTGACTTTGCTAAAACTTTTGATGGTGACTTCCACCTCATCAAGCTGCAGTATCAAGGGGGTTGTCTTAAACTGTGTATGTTTCTAAATTTGTGTTGAATATTTTGAAACTGGTCTGTACTTTTATTCATTAACACTTTAAAATCATTAAACTTCAGAAGTGGGAACCAGTTGTGCAGTGATATTTTCATTTTTTTCAGAATGGCAACATTTGAGAGACAAACAGATAACCAGTCTGTTACAGACACAGTCCAGCACACAAAGCACCCCCTGAGACGCCTGGAACCATCCATACAGAAGTTCCTTAAGGTCATACAGATTGACCTGGCAAGACTTCATAGACACAAGCTTAATGTGGAAAAGGTAACCAGCACATATCTGATAATGTCATAAAGTGAAATGTGAGAGAAACAATGAGTATGTATTACTAACTACTGCTCCTAATTAGGGATGTAATCGATTCAAAAGATATCGATATATCAATGATAAAACATTTTCGATTCGATATCGATTGCCGTTTTGAAAAATCGTATATCAAATAATGTTACACTGTGCAATGATCTACAGTTTCACGTTCAAAAATTCCATCAAATACTCAACCAGAATATCAACAATCACTCTACCCAGAGTTATGTGTTTTTTCTAACAAATGATAATTTAATGAAATGTGGTCTCATAGGCAAAAAAATTTCAGCACTGCAAGGGTTGATATATATATTATAGACCAGAACCATATGTTTAGTACAAATAAAGTCAAGAGATTTGGTAGAATATGTAGTCAGTGACTATTTTACACCCATGTATCGATATATCGCTGTATTGTCGATATTTCTAAATTGATATATCGATACAAAATTTTTTATCAATGACATCCCTATCATCTGGGTCCTATTATAACTGTTATATAAGGACCCAATTATCATTGAACGTAGAAAGTGTTCAAGATACATGATAGATACAAGTTACAATTTTTTATTTTGAGTCGGCATGGTACATAATGCTGTGTTCTCACCGCCGATCAGATCCCGATCAAGCCATCGCGATCGGGTCCGGTCTAGCTCGGTCTGCATGCGTGGTTGGGGGTGGTCGGAGCGGTCTACCTTGGTCGGCTTGGCTCACCCCGAATTTTGACTGTCAAAAATTTCGAGTAGCAACCGAGTAGAAAGCGGTCGAGAAGCGATCTTAGGATCGGGAAGATCTAGTTGTCGAGAATAAATCGTGTAACGATCTAGTTTGGTCGGGTACTCTCTACCCGATCTGTACACGATCACTCGACTTCTACTCCGAGCATATCCGATCGCACCCGATCACTCGACCTCTGTTCGTCTATTTCCAGAAACAGACTGCTCCCCACACCCCCCCCCCCCTCCCCGATAGTTTTCACCATCCGTGTTCACGTGACCTAACAATATAGATGTAACTATTGTTGGTGTCTCTAAACAATTTGTCCCTATCCACCAATCGATCTTCGATCTGGTCAGGTGGAAATCTGCACACACGGGTCCAGTTGTCTAGGAGATCGTGGTATGACCTCGCGTATAGGTCTGGGTGATCGAGAAGAAGCGGGTGTTGGTCGGGTTGTCGCCGAGAAAACCAAAAAAAGGGCGACTTGAAGTCGGTAGGAGTCGTGAATGTGCATCCAGCGGCGGGCTCACGGGGATAATGTGACGGTGCGAGTGTCGCAAGCATAACAAGATAACATTTAATTTAGCTATGTATAACTATTGACCAACAAACCTGAGGCGGATCAATCAGTATTTTAAATGTTCCTGCCAGCCAAATGATTAACACATGATTAGTGACGAAATAAAACTGAACAGTACAATTAAAGAACAGTAAACTCTGCATATAACGAACTCCTCTCAGGCTCTAGACTATCTAAATTTGTTCTTTATATCAGAAGTTTGTTAAAATCCATATAGCATTTTCATATAAAATAAAGAAGGGTAAAAATTCTGGCCCAGAAAATTTGTTCCTTATATCCGGAAATTAGCTATATCCGGATTCGTTATACACAGAGTTTACTGTAAATTGTACTGCTATCTCTAGTAATCCAACAGAAATGAAAAAATATTGTAGATGATCAGACACAATGTATATTAAATATAAGTTTCATTTTTACACTGTTTTCATGTTAATTTTCTAAAATGAAATTTCAATTCTTTCTGTTGGGCATTAACATTATTTGTTCACAACGGTGCTCAGTGAATATGTTTTGACTGTACAGAAAACAATAGTGATCATGATGACGTCGAGCTGATGCACTGACTGATCATGATCTACACTGGTCCCTAATATAGAAACGTTTTTAACAGCGGTATAATAATCAGTATTCTCATTGCACTAATATACAATGTCTCCCTTTAACTTTGTGTTAAAAACACAACTCAGCATTTATCTAGTTGTACAGTAAACTCCTTTATAACGAACTCATTGGGACCATTTAAATTTGTTCCTTATATCTGGAGTTTGTTATATCCATATAAACATTTTCATATAAAATAAAGAAAGAAAAAAAGCTTGGGCGGAGAAAATTTGTTCCTTATATCCAGATTTTCGCTATATCCAGAGTCGTTATATACAGAGTAATTCACTGATCAAAACTTGTGTTCATATAATTTCAGTTTAATCGGCTACAGGACTGGACCAGTCTACATACAGAACAGATAAATGCCACTAGAACCATCCAACAAATTAAAGCAAACATTCATGAGATCGAGAAATCTCGACTTCAAGTCTGCGAGGAAGATTTGGAGAAATTTGACGACAAAATAAATGATATGAAACACAGCGCTATAAAGTCAGTGCGTGAGTTTGTAGATCTGGCACACAGCAGTAAAAGTAAGCTGATTCTATATTTTTGCAATGTTAACATTGTCTTCCTTTCACCTTTAGCTTTAATTAGTTGGCATTATGCCAATTTTTGACTGATCATGCTGATTGGTTGATTTCAAAAATCAAATGACCTGTAACATAGTGACTACTATTGAAAGCTTGAAACTTTAGACAAATGATGTTTCATCTTCTTTCACTAAACATCCATCAACTTTAAAGCCCATAATTGTTAACCTAAAATAGAATGATGTCCCTGTTTAGCTCGACTATTCGGAGAATATGGAGAGCTATTACAGTCACTTGTGTGTCGGCGTCGGCGTTGCTTCTTTGGTTAAAGTTTTGCCTGCTAAGTACTATCATGCACATATCTCAGTAACCACTTATGATATTGACTTGAAACTTTGTTCATGTCTTTAGGGGTGTCATACAATCAAGGCAGATAACTCTTGAAAAAATTTAGTACAAATTATGGCCCTTGTTTGACTTTTTGAAAATTTGGTTAAAGTTTTGCCTGCTAGGTACTATCATGCACATATCTCAGTAACCGCTAATAATATTGACTTGAAACTTTGTTCATGTCTTTAGGGGTGTCATACAATCAAGGCAGATAACTCTTGAAAAAATTTAGTACAAATTATGGCCCTTTGTTTGACTTTTTTGAATTTTGGTTAAAGTTTTGCCTGCTAGGTACTATCTGCACATATCTCAGTAACCACTTATGATATTGACTTGAAACTTCGTTAATGTCTCTAGGGGGTGTTATACAGTCAAGTCAGATAACTCTTGTATAAATTTAGTACTAATTATGGCCCTTGTTTGACTTTTGAAAATTTGGTTAAAGTTTTGCCTGCTAGGTACTATCATGCACATATTTCAGTAACCACTTATGATATTGACTTGAAACTTTTTTAATGTCTTAAGAGGTGTCACACAGTCAAGACAGATAACTCTTGTTTAAATTTAGTGCAAATTATGGCCCTTGTTTGACTTTTGAAAATTTGGTAAAGTTTTGCATGTAAGGTACTATCATGCACATATCACAGTAACCACTTATGGTAGTTATATCAAACCTTGCAATAGTGTTCAGGGTAAATTTTGTATCAAACAATTAATTTACCAAAAATTAAATCTATAGTTATAGATTTTGCTTTTTTATTATTCACTTTCCAGTTTATACTTAATAGTTAGCGAATTTTGTTTTGCTATTATACTGATAAAAGTATTTTTTTTAGCAAACACCCACTGCGCGTGCTGTCTAACTCTTGTTAATTTTAAAAAGACAATTTTTTTAAGTTTACTTAGGAGAAGTACAGACTGAGTAACTAATGATGACCTTTCGATATTTTTCATATATCTTTTGATCCATTTTGTACAGACATAAAGAACTGTATAAAAAATGTATTCTTGTGACAGCTCATTTTTGTGTCGCCCTTTCGGAGAAAAGGCGATACATAGGGATCGCTTTGTCTGTTTGTCGGTCCGTCCGTCCGTCACACAAACTTAACGTTGGCTATAACTTTGCCATTTCTTAAGATTTCTTCATCAAACTTTACAATTGTATTGCTTATGACAATAGGGTCATGATGCCACCAAATTTTGTAGGTCAAAATTATATTTGACGAGTTATGCCCCTTTTTGTACTTTAGATTTTGTCAAAAACTTAACGTTGGCTATAACTTTTGCCATTTCTTAAGATTTCTTCATCAAACTTTCAAATTGTATTGCTTATGACATAAGGGTCGTGATGCCGCCAAATTGTGTAGGTCAAGGTCTATTTGACAGAGTTATGCCCCTTTATATACTTAGATTTTTGCTATAACTTTTGCCATTTCTTAAGATTTCTTTATCAAACTTTCAAATTATATTGCTTATGTCAAAAGGGTTGTGATGCCGCCAATTTTGTAGGTCAAGGTCTTACTTGACAGAGTTATGCCCCTTTTTGTACTTTAGATTTTGTCACGAAAACTTAATGTTGGCTATAACTTTGCCATTTCTTAAGATTTCTTCATCAAACTTTTTAAGTTGTATTGGTTATGACATAAGGGTCATGATGCCGCCAAAGTTTGTTGGTCAAGGTCATATTTGACAGAGTTATGCCCCTTTTTACACTTAGATTTTGTCACAAAATTGTTGGTTATTCTGACAAAGCATAAGAGGGCGACACAAGTGTTCTACTGAACACCCATCTAGTTTCCTTTAACTCTCACCCCGCTATATTTCTGCATTGGAATAGTCAAGCTTTCACTTTGGACAGAACCATTCACAGTTCATAGGGGTTGTCAATCAAAATTTATTGACGTATTCTAGCATAAAATGTGCTATTTTTGCCTATTTTGCAGATGTTTTAAGAAGAGATAAAACGTGTGTTAACGGGGTTATAACCTGTTTTCATTAATGCGCATTACAGAAACCCTCGGGATATGTTGGTGCCCTCACCCTAATGGGCTCAGGCTCCAACCATCCCTTGGGATTCTGCAGATGTTATAACACAAAAAAACGTGTGTTAACCCAACAATGAGAAATAGAGCAGATCATGATCAGACATGTTGACTAATCATATGCTGTATTGGTGGCATAGGCAGAATGGCTGGCAGTTTCTGAGGAGGATAGAAGTCTTGTACTGGTTTTCCCCAGGAAAGGTGGTCAGGTCAAGTGCTGCCTGGTAAAAAAACTAAAATACGGTTGGAATCAGCGTAAAACTACTACAACAACAACAACACCTGTTTTCAGTATGAGTGTTTGAACATTTGTTGAAAAACAAAAAATTAAACTTGATTACCCGAAACACTACATTGTTTTCATTTGATTCCTGGTACTTTATTGATGTTTTTTTCTTTGTTCTTAAGAGGTATTTGAACAGCTATTACAGATTGTGGAAAAGTAAGACAACAAAATTTTGAAATAATTTTTATTGAAGTTTTATTAAAACTTTTTTTGCAGGTAATGCTACAGATTCCAGTTCGGATAGTTCACCTGATGGCGAGTTGCAACCTTTGACCTTTGATGCCTCAAATGACATGTATCAAGGGCAGTTACAGTTGAATGAGTTGCCAGAAAATACCCAGGTGGCAGAATCATGGGAAAATCTACAAGAGGTGAGTGGGTTGAACTGACACTTTTATCAGATTAACCCAAGAAGTTAGAATTATCACTGTTCAGTAATGATTCAAAGTTAAATGTCTTTCATTATCATTTGCTAAGGAGCAAATTTCAAAATGAAGCAGTCATTGGAAAAATGAAGTATAATGTAGAAGTACAAATATACCTGTAGGTTCCTACCACAGATCCTGGTATGACGTGTTTGCTTTGGTGGTCCAGAACCCTTCTCTCTTGTTTAAAGAATTTTTTTCATCAACCAAATATGTTGATTTATTGTTTACTTGAATCTTTAAAGAAGAATATAACCATCTCAGAAAAAAATCAATAAACAACTGTAAATACAGCCGTCAATAAACAACTGTAAATACAGCCGTAAATAAAGTCTAGAGTGTCTTGATGGGACAGGAGATTAAATTCAATACCATAATTATACCCCCTGAACACAAAGTGTAAGTGGGATTTACTGGATTCAGCTTTTCTGTCTGACTGTCTGTCTGTAGACGGAATTTTGTGGACATTAAATCTCCAAAACCCCGGTCAGAATTTAATGATACTTCACAGAAGTGATAAGTACAATGCCTAGCCATGGTCCATATTTCAGGTCACTAGGTCAAAGGTCGAGGTCACAGGGGCTCGAGATAGTAAAATCTTGTGGACGCTTAATCTCCAAAACCCTTGATCGGAATTTAATGATACTTCACACGGAAGTGATAAGTACAATGCCTAGTTGTGCATGGTCTATGTTTCGGGTCACTAGGGGCTCGATATAGTAAAATCTTGTGCACTTTTAATCTCCAAAACCCCAGGTCACAATTTTAGGACATTTTACATAATTGGTAAGTACGATGCCAAAACCCATGGTCAGAATTTAATTATACTTCACAGAAGTGCATGCCAAATAATTAAAGCATCAAATGTTACATAAATTTTATATACTGTGTCAGTGGGGTGTTCATCAAGTTCAGTGATAGTTGTAGTTTATGGGGTGGGGGGGGGGGGCTTTTGTAAAATTTCTGTAAGTGAAACGAAAGAAATGTTGCCAAAACTTACTAAGGTTGACCTTTTGATTCCAATGATACTTTCCATTTAGATGAGTCTGGAGCCTTTTATCAGTACAGTTCAAGAAAATGTAACCATTTAGAAATTTGATAGTCTGTCTTAAGTGGCTTAACGTGACCATGTTTGATTACTTCTATAAAAAAGTCACAGTATGACAACCTAGACTGTGTCAAGAGTTTCAGTGGTATTTGCAGGTGGCATACAACAGTATCTATCTTAGTCCTCCAGTATACCAGTCTGTTTTACTTTCAGACGGACGTAGACCCATATCATTTCTCTATTTACATATCTATTTATATTTTCAGAATTTAGAAGAACTAGATGCGATGATTCATCAATTTGCTACAGCAGTTAATGTAAGTACAAGATTCATGATCACATTACTGAAGGATGTTTCTTCAGACTGAGGACTATCTGCACTAAAAACTTTGAAAGATTGACTGCCTATTCCTATATTGAATACTTGAAGAAGTATAAATAGCTCTATTTATTTAGAGTCTTTATCGTTGGTCCCCATGGTTTTATCATCTCACTTTATCAAGCCCCCAGAAGAGGTTAGATTTTAGTTCAGGGTTGGTGCAAGATACAGAAAGGTCCAGTAATTCCAGAGACACCCCTGGTTCTTTACATGCCCGGTGCATATAACCAATCCCATGAGACTATCCGGTTTTTAAGTCTCAAATTAAAAGACTGTTTGTAATTTAAGCTGGTCAGCTCACAAATAAAACCCGCTATTCAGAATTATGTTTAGTTCGATACCGGTTTAGCTATCCGGGCTGACATTTCCACTTAAGTTTGGTCTTATCACTCTACCAAGGCGGGCCAGTTTTTGGACCAAGGCAGTTGGTTGAAGTAATTGTAAGGTTTATGTAATGTAGCATTTCATAACTATTAACATAAGCTTTGTAGAGCTTTTGTGGGACAACCTTAAAATACTTCATCACCTAGTTATTTGTCAGCATAAAACTGCTGGGTAGACTGAGGCAATGGCGATAACATTTTCTGTCCAAGGAAACACCACAGTGGCAGTGACAGGATTCACACCTTAAACCCGGCTTTATAAGTAAATTTTTACACAGTCAAACTTACAGCACTTTATGCTGAAGTTGAAAAACAGGTAGACACAAAAACATAACTTTTTTTCTCATATGAAACAAAAATTCAATTTAAGTAGATGTGAAAAAGTTGTCAGAAAGATTAGCTTCTGATGCAGTGTGTAAATGTAAGATTGATTTGTTACATAGTGTGTAATCCATGCTGTAGAACCATATGGAATTTATCGGCAGATTATGTTAATTTTGTTTCAATAGACTCAGCAAGAAAGCATTGACAGAATAGAAGATAACATAGAACAAGCACATTCTGATGTTAAAGAAGGTGCCAAACACTTAGGAAAGGTAATGCAATTATTATGTACACATTGTGTAGACATACTTTCATGTAAATCTTGTTGCCATGGTAGCTGACTTCTCAGTGTGTTATATATACATGATAAAACTTCTTGTGTTCAAAAACTTTAGGAACAATGTACATGAAAAGAACAAAAAAGATGAAAGTTTTGAGTTGTATCCCAGCTGCATTACATGTGCTTTAAACTACGAAAATTATAGATGGAATTTCTTTCTTTAATTTAATTAAGGTATAAGTAGCCTAAATACATTACCATACACGCACATTATAAGGTTTCCGGCCAGTGTAACTACCAAAACTCTCACCAACTGCTGAAATGCCTTTATTTTGTAGAATCATCCTAGTCCCACATGAAAATAACAAAATTTATACATGTGATCCAATACTTTATGCCAGTAATTTGGAGCTGAATGAAAAAACCCTATTTTTGGGGCAGGTTAGTGGTCACCGACCAAATATGTCAGTATTTTCAAATACCAAATATTTCAATTATAATTATATCCAGATTTCTCTCTTCATATTTCATTCTTGATCTGTCATCCAGCGATTATTTCAAAATAATTATTTCCATATGCATCCACTTAGTTTCAGCCAATCAGCAATCAATCACAAAGTGTAGGTCTGCATGTTCCCTAAACAAAATAGCCTGCTCCATAGATTTTCCCCCTATCCACTTAACGGACTTCCATGAAAAGAATTAAATTATAGTTTTCATTGATTTACCTATGGATTTATGTTTTTAAAACATATTATCCATGGATTTTCAATGTGACAAGTGCGATTCGAACTTTTAGCTTATGATATTAGTCTTCTACTTTATTTGACAGGCTGCAAAATATAAGGCTGCAGTACTTCCAATAGCTGGTGCAGTAATTGGTACTGCACTAGGGGGACCAATTGGCTTTGTTGCTGGGCTCAAAATAGGAGGAATAGTAGGGGTTGCTGGAGGTGGAATCGGTATGTAAATTATTCGCATTTAGCTGCCAATACGATGGGTCCCAACTAGGGCTGTCATATTTAAAGTAATGTACACGTTTGCAAAATTCTGTAAACATGACTCGTTAACGAAACAGATTCCTAGACATGCTTCTCACTTTAAAGTGATATTGCCGTTCAAAGTGATCATCTTAATTTTAAATAAAACATTAATCAGTGATTTATTCTCCTAGAATAATAAACATTGTCATAATTATAACCCAAAAATAACAATCTGTATAACAGTTTCATACTCATTGAATATAGAGGTAATCTGTAAAAAATCTTTTTTGGCTATCCTATTCAAAAATTAAAAAAAAAACCCTTTCGGTTATGTATTTCTTTATTTGTATTTGTCAATAACATGAATAACTTGATTAAACTTCTTTCTTTTATGTTTTTAAAGCATCCACTGTGTTTTGAGCATCATTCTTAACTATAAACCAATGTGACCATTATGAAAGGTAAACTTCTATAATGAAAGTAAAAGAGGATGACACAAAATTATTTCAATTTCTGCTTCAGTATTTCAATAACTTTAAGCTCTGCAGGTACAGAAACTGCTGGACACTACCTCGAATGAAGTTTATGGCCAAACGTATCTGTGTTTCTGGCAACCCGACCCTACCTGGCGAACCCTCCCCCCCAACCCCAAGAGATTTTTTTCAAAAAAAAAAAAAAAAAATTTTTTTTTTTTTTTAAATCTCTCCCTACCCTACATAGCATTCTTGGGACCATTGCCCTAAACACCAATTGTTTTTTTTCCAACCTATAGAATTTTTTTTATTTAAAAAAAAAAACAAAAACAAAAAAATTTTGCCTCTACCCTACCTAGAATTTTTGGGACCATTGCCCTAAACTAGGGATGGCAAGGAATACCAAAATTACCAAATCCCCCCTCGGTCCTTCTTCCCCCCTCTCGAGTACAAAGGTCATTCATGTGTTCGAATATAGCAGTACATACCAGAGTATGTAAGTTCTATACTACAGAGAGTACATTTCACGGTTTTGTTATCACTACACCGCTTAAAATATTTCCAAAGAGACAATTTCGATGGAGGCATATTTCAAATTTGACTTATAAGTTGACAGGCAAGTGTACAGATTACTGTGATATTCAGAAAAGAGACTTTGAAAGACTGTCATATTCTATATATACGATTTAGGAAAAATGAGTTACATTTCTTGATTTTTTTTCTGGTGAGCCATGATAATTATATTTTCTCCGCACACTTCTGCTTACAAGACCCGCATTTACAGTTTATCAAACAAACGCAAAGGCGACATAGTGTTATTGCTAGTATGCACTTAATTTTAATTTGTAAACAAACTGCGAAAACTACAACCCAATATCTTACGTCTATATTGTTTTGATAAGATCAGAAGCGGAACAGAATCATAACAATACCTGCATGTCAAACTGTCAACTCGTATATTGCATTTAGGGGCCTACCTAGTGGATTAAACAATAGAATTTCGCACATCACCTGGCGTGTTTTGATCGATTCCAAATGGAATAAGACGTAAGGCTGTTAGTTGGAGGAACCAAAAAGCGATAATTTATTATTTTAATTCATTTTATGTATGATGCATATTTGCCAACATTTTTTTTGAGTACTCGAATACCGTTTTGCTGATCGAGTATTCGGACCGTTCAGCGAGTACTCGAGTACTCGTGCCACCCACCCTAAACACAGAATTTTTTTTTTGCCTAATCACTCTTAGAGCACTTTTACCTCAAAACAATTGAAAATAAGCAATTTACTGCTTTTCAACATTTAGATGGTTTCCATGGAACCCCAGGTTTGTAAGTCTGTTACCTTATAGTTAACAAAATTGCTCCATTTGCACATGTACAGGTGACAGCCCTAATCACGATTGACCATTTCTACCGTTAAAAAACAACTGTTGTAAGTGGCCACCTCACATTTGGTCTCTTCTGATGCTTGAGACAGGGTTGCCTGTAATAAAAGAATTTTTTTTTTTCATTTTCATTTTCACCAGGCTACTTGAGTGGAAGATTTTTCAAAAAGAGGCAGGACAAGGCCACAGATATTGAACTGTCAAAACTAAGTCGATCAAATTCTCTGCCAGACGTACACTCGCAGAATGTTGATGGAAACTCGTGGTTTGGATGGGGAAGAAAAAGGAACCAGTCAACTGCAGAAATACCAGAAAGCACTTCCTGACAGTTAATAGGGGATATATATGATTAAATATAGAACAATTACAAAGTCTATGTTTAGGACTCTAAACTTACCCCCCACCCCGCCTCCACCCCTCCGATTCAAAGTAATAATGAGAGATGTTTGTAAATATTACACCCTCATGTTTGTAACAATCAATACTGGAAGTAGTAATATCAGTAATACCCATGGCCACATGGCTGTCTTATTATTTAAAGTCCATTGATCACTGAAATTTACTTACATATAGGATAATGAGTTTTCTCATAGATAGATAGAACTGTGTTCTATTTTGTTGACATAAATTATGCTGTTCGTTCATATTCATTTAAATTTGCGCGGTTAAATATTGTATAATATATAGTCACAAAAGTCAAACAACCAATCAGGCTGCGCCATTAAAAAAAATTATTTTCGACCATTAAAAACTGTATGTAGTTGCAAATATCAAAATTACAAAACAGTAAACTTCAAAATCACTGTGAACGTGACCTCAAAATTAATAAAGGTTTTCTACTAGTCAAGTGTTACTTCAGTGTTAATTTTAGGATCTGAAGCCTAAACAAGCTATTGTCATTGATTGAAAACATCATGGTGACCTTGACCTTTGATTTATGGACATAAAAATTAAAAGAGATCATCTGATTGATTGAAAACATCATGGTGACCTTGACCTTGGTTTATTGACCCAAAAAGTGAGAGGTCATCTGATTGATTGAAAACATCATGGTGACCTTGACCTTTGATTTATTGACATAAAAATTAAAAGAGATCATCTGATTGATTGAAAACATCATGGTGACCTTGCCCTTTGATTTATTGACCAAAGTTACATCGCCTTGCCATGACCAACGAGACATGAGGGGTGGGGGACTTCTGTGTGAACTCCTGCTGGTTGTGATTTAGAAATGTGTTCACATTGTAACAGAAGTTGCCAAACTATTTAACTTGACTTTTCAGAGAATAATGAGGGCTATTACAGTTACTCTTGCATCAATTCTCTTGTGACAGGGTGGTTAAAGTTTTTAGCTCACCTGAGCTGGCTCAGGGTGAGCTATTAGGATCGATGCATGTCCATCGTCCGTCGTCTGTCCACACTTAGTTCGTTAACGTCTAGTGGTCACATTTTTGCCTCAATTGTCACGAAACTTGGTCAGGATGTTTGTCCCAGTAATTACTTGGACGAGTTCGAATATGGGTCATCTCGGATGAAAAACTAGGTCACATGACCCAAAAATAGAAAAATCTTGTTAAGGCTCTAGAGGCTACTGTTTCAGTCCAAATATCCTGGCAATTTGTCAGAAAGGTTGTTTGGTTGATTTCTAGCTCAAGTTTTAATATGGGTCATCTGGGGTCAAAAACTAGGTCACACAGCCCAAATATGGAAAAACCTTGTTAACACTCTAGAGGTAACATTTTCAGCCCAAATATCCTGGAAATGTTGTCAAGATGATTTCTAGCTCAAGTTCGAATATGGGTCATCTGGGGTCAAAAACTAGGTCACACAGCCTGAATATGGAAAAACCTTGTTAACACTCTAGATGTTACATTTTCAGCCCAGATATCCTTGAAATTTGTCAGAAAGGTTGTTTTGATGATTTCTAGCTCAAGTTCGAATATGGGTCATCTGGGGCCAAAACTAGGTCACACAGCCCAAATATGGAAAAACCTTGTTAACACTCTAGAGGTAACATTTTCAGCCCAAATATCCTGGAAATTTGTCAGAAAGGTTGTTTTGATGATTTCTAGCTCAAGTTCGAATATGGGTCATCTGGGGTCAAAAACTAGGTCACAGAGCCCAAATGTGGAAAAACCTTGTTAACACTCTAGAGGTAACATTTTCAGCCCAAATATCCTGGAAATTTGTCAGAAAGGTTGTTTCGATGATTTCTAGCAACTTTGTTAAAAGCAGTTGTACTCGGGTGAGCGATAAAGGGCCATCATGGCCCTCTTGTTCATGTAAGGTACTATCAGGCCCACATCTCAGTAATGGCTGATACGTATGATAAGTTTCATTGAGGTACACGTTTTCTTGGACAATCAGGTTAGGTAACTCTTGATTGAAGTAAGTTCAATTTTGGCCCTTCTTTGAGTTAGAAAATTTGGTTAATGGAGTGCTGTGTAGTCCTTAGAAATAGATTAGAGTTCCAAATATGAACGTGATCTTTGAGGTAGTCATCCTGATGTTGTGAAAAACACAACCTTGTGACAAATTTAACAACTATTGGCAGTTACTTGAAAATTGGTCTCCAACTGGTAGTAGTCTAGTAGGCTTCCACATACGATTTTAAAGAGAGCAAATTTATTATACATTATTCAAAAGATTTCAAAATTATCGGAAAATTGTTTTTATGACATTTAGGCCTTTTGATGTAATTGCTTGTATTTGACACTTTGAATAGTCAAGCGGGTTGCTGTGGGACACTTCTTGTTATGCCCATTGTTGTTAAAGGCATTACATTAATTGCATTTCATTTCATTTGTTTATTCTGATTTATTTGAAAGACTTTGTGTCTAGGTATAACTGTACTAATGATATTTTGTTAATTACTAAAAATATATTTTGTATTTGTATCTAAGTGGACAAGGCAGCCACTAACTGGTGTGGGGCACCTATGGTTACGTTTTCTTGTTATCGTAAAGGTTGTTTATCATACATCTTGTTAAATTTGTTTTACATCACAGTATTACATTATATGAACTTTTAAAATTGCTCAGTTGACCATTGCTTGGGGTGGTTTTGATAATTTCAGAAGCAGTCTTATCTGAACACATTTCTGTTTCTGGGTGTCTAAGAAACAAATGCAAAATACAATTTAACCTGTGTATGTGGTTACCTCCATTAAGGAGCCAGCTACCTGTAGCAATCAATATTGATGTATGGCTATTAGCATTGTTATAGTAAAACACATTTATTATACAGTCACCTGCCTTAACTGGCCACTTTTGATGCATTCCTTGACTGGCTTCTTACGACAAGTTTGACTAGAGTTAAATTTGTGTGTTTCCAAATGAAATTTGCACGCCTCCCATATGTAAGTGTATAAATAGATATGTCCACATGTTGGAAAGTTAGCTAATTTAGAATTCCGGACTCTTAGTGTAATGATATGTTGGCAAACTGCCAATTTCTACTTCATAAGACTTTTGATTCTGACTTCCTGCGTGGAATTTGCTGTCTCAACAAACAATAAAGAATCTTGTTAGAAAATTCATGGACATGCTTGTCTTTAGGTTTATCAATCAATGTTTTAATTGACTGAACTTATTTTATAAGGTCAATTTTTTTGTCTAACATTGGTATCTATGACCAACCCCAGCATTTCTCCCATTTTACTATTAAACTCGAATTTATTGTCTGAAAGGAGATTTTTAGTAGGGGATTTTTGTATGTCAAATAAAGAGTAGAGCTGCAGCAAATACTGCCTTGGTAGCTGTTCTGCTTGAAAGGTAAATAGAGGTGGATCCTGAATAGAGATTCCTTTTTTGTTAAATTATGTTTTTGTTATCCCCTGCTGTGTAGCAGATGGGGGATGTAGGAATGGTCTCAATCAGTCCATAACATTTCCTGTGCACTCCATATCTCCTTAACCACTTGAAGGATTTTGATGAAACTACAGTCAGATGTTTACCTCATCATGTTAATGTCAGAACTCTTGATTGCAAACTCAAGGTCAAGGTCACAACTTTAGGTCAAAGATTCGAGTCTGTCTGCTCCGTATCTCCAAAACTCTTGAAGGATTTTGATGAAGCTCCAGTCAAATGATCACCTTATTGTGACAGTATGTAGAATCCTTGATCTGGTCACCATGGCTCAAGGTCAAGAGCACAACTTAAGGTCAAAGGTTTTGAGTCTTGTGTCCGCTCAATATCTCCTAAACCACTTGATAGATATGAATGAAAATCTAGCCAAATGTTCCGTAACATTTATTTACCTTTTAGAAATCCACACCGTGCACTTCTGAGAGAAAACTACACTTGGTAACATTAATTCCTTCAAAGGTCTTATTTGTGATGAGGGATACAGCTGTCTTTTAGACTGCCGTGTTTGTTTGGTAATGGGAAATTTTATTTTTGTTATATGAGATTATAGTATTGCAAGTCCACCATAAATCAATGTCTTGCAGGAAGATTTGATCTTTGACCTGTCTGGTCACAAATTGACCTGTCTGAACACAAATAGACCAGTGTAGTCACAGAATATATACCTGTCTGGTCACAGATATACCTTTCTTGCATACCAGATTGGGATATCTGCAGTTTTTACCAGTGCTGGAAAATCTCATCCTCCCCCCCCCCCCCCCCCAAAAAGGCTGGAAAACCCCCCCCCCCCCCCCCCCCCTACTCATTTACCCCCCCCCCCCCCCGGGAAGACGCCCCCTCGAATTACTTATGACGCTAACGTTATAAACAATGTGACGTCACTTTCCCATACATAGCATCTAAAGAACGTTTGTTTTTATATTAAAATGCATCATTTCGATAAGTTTGTTTTTAAATAACTATTTCAAAGTGCCAGACGGTATGCAAGAAAAAGTTTCTTCCATGAGATACTTGGTTCAGATTGAAATATCCGTCACTGAGGGTGACTGTTTTGGCGGGAACAAGCTCTGCCGAGTTCCCGCGAAACAGTTACCCGAAGTGACCCGCGTGCTCATATAAGAAACTAATAGTCTTGTTACAAATACATGTATACCTGTCTTGTTACAAATATACCTGTCTCAAATTTGCCTGTCTTGTCTCAAATCTTTTTGACAGAAATGCTTTTATGATGAGCACACTGTCACTATACAGTCCTAGTTAGTTACTTACAATTGGTAGTTATGTAAAAAAAAAGAAGAAGATATTACTGAGAAATTATTTGAAAACGGGTTTCTCTGTGCAATATGCAAGGCAAAAAATTGGTGTTAATCAAAGATGCACATTTATGTATCGCCAAGATTTTGTAAAGTAGTATGTACAAAGTCAGCATTTTGAACATGTTCTTTCATGGCAGATGTCCGAGAATGATTGTTTTCACCAATTCTAGCAGGAATTTGTAAACTCAATTTTCAAATATAACCGTTCGTTTCTGCACAGTGTCATAACTGACACACACCAAGATAGGGATTTTCTTTGTTAAAACTTCCTTTCATCTTTAGCATATTATTGTACCTATATTTTAACAAGTTTGATGTTACATGTATTTAACTTAATATGGAAAAAGAAAATCAACGCACTTTATTTTACACATTTATAGAGATGTTTCTGCCGTAAAGCCTTCTTCAGAATAAAAGTATATACATGTAAACCTATATTTTGCATGTATTTAACTTGTCATTGTTAAATCACAGCTTCAGATATTTGACCAGTTTTTAAAAGATTTAAATTAAAATTCCAAATGTTTATAATAATTTTTTCTTTCTATAATATGTCTTTTTCTACTACTGAAGGTGAGCTATTATGATCGTGAATGTCCGTCGTCCTGGAGAACGTCTTCCGTCCACATTTAGTTCGTTAACACTCTAGTGGTCACATTTTTTCCTCAGTTGTCACGAAACTTGGTCAGGATGTTTGTCCCAGTAATTGCTCGGACGAGTTCGAGTATGGGTCATCTGGGGTCAAAAACTAGGTCACAGAGCCCAAAAATAGAAAAATCTTGTTAAGGCTCTAGAGGCTACTGTTTCAGTCCAAATATCCTGGCAATTTGTCAGAAAGGTTGTTTCTATGATTTCTAGCTCAAGTTTTAATATGGGTCACCTGGGGTCAAAACACTAGGTCACACAGCCCAAATATGGAAAACCACCTTGTTAACACTCTAGAGGTAACATTTTCAGCTCAAATATCCTGGAAATTTGTCAGAAAGGTTGTTAAGTTGATTTCCTAGCCCAAGTTCGAATATGGGTCATCTGGGGTCAAAACTAGGTCAAGCCCAAATATGGAAAAACCTTGTTAACACTCTAGATGTTACATTTTCAGCCCAGATATCCTTGAAATTTGTCAGAAAGTGCAGATCATGATCAGACAGCAAAATAATGAAAGTGCAGATCATGATCAGACAGCTAAATTATGAAAGTGCGATCTGATCAGACAGCTAAATAATGCATAGCAAACAGTGCGATCATGATCAGACAGCAGCAAAAAATAAAAAGCTGAAGAGCAGTGCAGATCATGACCAGCCAACATACAATGAATAGCCACTGACCAGCCAACATACAGTGAAGATAGCCAACCGTCGACAGATCGACGCAAAATAATAAAAGTGCAGATCATGATCAGACAGCTAAATTATGAAAGTGCAGATCATGATCAGACAGCTAAATAATGCATAGCAAACGTGCAGATCATGATCAGACAGCAAAAAATAAAAAGCTGACAGTGCAGATCATGACCAGCCAACATACAATGAATAGCTTACAGTGCAGACCATGATCAGACAGCAAAAATGAATAGCCAACAGTGCAGATCATGATCAGACAGCAAAATAATGAGGCCTAGAGCTTAGATATTCAGCATGTGGCAATAATTGACTGTCTACCAAGATTGTTCAACCTGACCTCAGGGTCAAAATTAACCCTGCCTGGGGGGTCTTTTTGATTTTACATAGGCTTATTAAGAGGATATCATGAGCCAAAGGTAAAATTGATCCTTTCTGCTATTAATAACCTTTTTATTTTTGCCAATGGTAGACAGGTGAGCGATACAGGGCCATCATGGCCCTCTTGTTAACAATGAGATTATGTAAAGTTGGAAAGTTTTTCCTTTTTGTAACCATCCTCGGTACCCAGGCTATTCATGAATATATTCTGTAATAGATCGTGGGTTCCGACGACGTTTTGTAACAACGAAATTAAAACTTTGATTAATTTAGATTTATAACTATATAATAATATTATACTGAAATAAATTGACTGTAATAGAAATACCAGTAACTACACAAATGTACATGTGTATGAAATAAAGGCATTAATAAAAGTGGAAACTTGATTTGATTTTGTTATTGAAAATCCAAGGCTGAACCACAGGGAATTAATTCTGGTGTCATACAGCTGTCCTTGAAAATGAGAAGAGAAAGGTTGTTGCTTGGCAAAGGTGACAAATTTCATTTTCATGTTTTGTTTACATTTTATTTGTTTTTCCCTTTTTGTTTTTGTCTTTGGTGTTAGCATTCTTCAATTACACATTAATTTACAGTGCCCGACGTATGACATCACAAATCTCGCAAGATACCGGAAGTAAACAAAAAACACCGGAAACAAAACTAACTCGGTACAAGCGCTCCGGAGGCTACTTCAGTATTGGATTTATTTTACAGCAGTGTAAAGTGGGTCATTTGTAGAACAATGTCTTTGTTTCAGTAAACAGACATTCCCTAGCACATTATCCCATTAGCTCAATTTTGCACAGGACACCCCTTGATGAATTTGCAAAAGCAGACATTATCCCCTTCATCAAATTGTCTTTCTAAAATAATAAAAATTTAATGCACCTGCATAATAATTATCTCTATATGTTTTTACAAAATAAATCTTAACAAAAACCTTTCAATTTCAACTAAATGATATTAAAATCAAATTTTAATCTTTGAAGAGTGAAGGGGATAATGTCCACCTTTGCAAAAAAAAAAAAAAAAAAAAACACCTTTTTTTTAAAAAACTAAAAAAAAAAAAAAATAATTGCACTACATGTTCAGATTTGATTTATTCCTGATAATAAATTTAATTATTATTGCAATTGTGAACAGTGTGAATAAAAACTTACGAAGAGGTCCATCATTGCAACAAATTCTGATGAATTTGCTTGAAATATGTCGAATGATACATGGGACCAGGTATCTAGTAGCTGTAGTGGAATGTAATGGTTTGAGCAATTTTGTTAGGCAACCATTCAAGGATTATTCTAGAGTTTGGTTGAAATTGGTTCAGTGGATTTAGGGATGAGCAATTTTAGTTTGAAGCAATTTTGATGCATGACAATGGACATCAAACATTTACAATAGCTCAAAGTGCTCAGGGCGAGTACAATTCTTGGACCACTCCAGCAAAGTATTATTCCAAAGAGTTTGGTTGAAATTGGTTCAGTGGTTCCAAGGATGCAGTTGATGCAATTCTGATTCACCACAATGGATATCAATCGTTTACAAGTGTTCAGTGCTCAGGTGAGGACCATTCATGGATCATTCCAGCAGAGTTTGATTGAAATTGGCCTGTTGGGGAAGGAGAAAATGTTGTTTAAAGATTTTTTCTATTTCAAGCTCTGGTAGTTATTTTGTACAGCAGAGCTAAATGATAGTTTAAGCAATTTTAGACAAGGACCATCCAAGGTACTTTGCACACAGCCGAGCTTACAATAGTGTTACTAATATTACAAAATGTTTGCCTAGAGTATTTACTCCTTAATTATTTACACTCATATGTTAAACAACTGACTTTCTGTTGTTTTTTTTTTCTCGAGGTTTACTGCCAATTTCAACAGCATTTCAAGCAGTTGTTCCTGGTTAGGACAAGTACTAGCCTCTATCCTCAAGAAATTGTCCTTTTTTTTCAAACAGACACACTGTCAGCAGCAGGGCTCGAGTCCATCACCCCCAATCAATGAGATGTTACAGTGACGTCAAGTCAACCACTCATTATGACTCCTCATTGGAGGTAATCTGTAGTTCTTCTCCCGTGACTGTAGAAGAAATACATGTACAAGATAAGGACTGGTACAATAAAACAACACAAAGAAGTCTTGCTAGATGTTTCATTTTTCCAAGTTTAAAGTTGATGACCACATAAAACAGTTCAAAGTTTAATAAAGTGTAAATATTTCCAAACTTCTATTCCAGATCTTATCATGCCTCCCCATCACATTTTTACCAAATAATTCACATAACTCTCAGGTTATAACAATGTTGGATCTTCCAAAAGGTGAAAATTTCCAAATTAACCACTACTTAATAATTTATATGCTCTGATTTTTTTTCATGACAATAAAGTGAAATAGGGGCTTTATGCTTTTCAAGATATAGGAAAAAGCTGCAATTTTTTCTGAAGTATGGAAAATATATTTTTAAATATGGCAATACACTGCTCACTAGAGTCAACAGAAAACATGTGATATTACATGTGATATTTTTAAAGTGGATATAGATTGAATTTTCTTTAATTTTTTTTACTGCTTCACTGTCCAGAAATTAGTAATACCTTCTAAAGCAGACAAGCATAATTTGTGTGGGATACAAAGATTTGACATAGATAGAAATCCTGACAAACGTCTTAACTACAAAGAGCAAACACATAGTGAAAAACATGGTAGGGTAGAAGAAGGGTAATCATATTTTGTTTCAAAATTAAAAATTCACCAATGTTTCCACTTATAAGAGTTAAAACAGTCCACGCAGAACTTGTTATGATGTAAGTTGTAAACAAGTTTTAAAAGAATTCAAAATATTAACTAGGTAAAAGATGGTGGCATGGATGAATGTTCTTACGAGAGAGTTATAAAAATGAATACTGAGTTACTAATATCAAAAAGGCGTGACTGTTACACTATTGTTTCAGCCCGAGGTATGTGTAGATGGCCAGATGGATGGTAAGAAGTCACTATAGCTCATTCTGAGCCATGTCAGTCAATAGCTATACAAGTTTGAAGCGAATTTTATAAAGGTTCGTCCACAAGAGCAACTATATTAGCTTGTATTTGGGGATGAGACCTCGGCATGTCTCCCACCATGCCTATACCTATCAAAAGTGTTTTTCTGCGTCCAAAATAGGAGAGATTTACCTGACTGCAATTTCCAGCCAGTGTCAGCCAAAGAGTGTAGTTATACGAAGCTTATGTTATATACCATGACGACTCAAGTCAAAAATGTGTAGTAAGCTAAACACATACTGCTAAGATTATCTATTTTGAGAAGAAGTAAAAAAAAAATTGCAAATTTTTTAAAATATATTTTTCCAGTTTTTACCAAGCTTCATTTAATGCAACAATTTGGCACTATACAAATCCCTTAAGTCATAAAAGGAATTTATCAAACTAAATGGCAATCTTTATAACATTAAATTATTTTGTTTAAGTCTTGTACAGAATATATTACAACAGGAACCTAGAATCAACGTATATTCTACGTTCCTGATTACAAGTATATCCAAAACATGACTAGTTACTAGTCTGATAAAATTTATGTTTTTTTTCTATATACTATATTTCATGCATTATTTCAAGTCTATTTTATATGATTTCTCTTTGTATACTGGGGCAGTTTTTTTCAGAAATCAGCGCTCGATAGTAGACTGGCTCTAGAACAAAAGTGATTATTAGTAAAAGAGATATTTCAGGGCCTGGTGACCAGGCTGAACCAAAATGTGTTAGTAGTCTCTCTGAGAAGAATATTTAACATGCAGATATCATATTGTAACAATCGTACATCTTATCTATAATAAGTAATTCCACCATCATTTTAATGAGAAATTCTTGATAGAAAAATTAAATTAGCACCATATTTTGGGATTTCAAATTAACAGTGAAAAACAAAATGTCAAAATTGACAGGCATGGCTATTATTACATCAAGAAAAAATCTTGTTGAAAGTATGTAAGTACATGTATGTGTATGTAAGTTAAGTTAAACAGTTTGCTACTTGGTACAGACTTCAGGTTGTTACAAAGACAGGATAGAAAGATCGAGTCGCAAATCTCAAATTAATGTCCGTCAAACTGGATTGCAGCGATTCCATAAGCCAGGAGTTACCGTTGTTACCATAGCGACAGCAACAGTGAATCAGTTCAGCACCTTTCAATGTATCAAAATCATGTCCATGTTGACTATTAACGTTCTTGTTAGACAGGCAGTGTGAAAAGCACCGTTTCTTATCAAAGCAATTATGTTCAGTCCAAGTTTCACGAGCAGTCCAGTCTGTTTCCATGGAGACGTTCCAGCAGTTTGGCAAGGAGTCGGCAAGACACGGTCCTAATGAACAGATCTTTGCAGTCTCATCAGGGGTTGGGTCCGAATCTGTAAGTTCAAGTTCATTTTGGTCAGAGTCCTGTGGTTCGTTTGACCGCCTAGCACCATATGCAAAATTAAACAGTGTGTCCTTAAGTGTTACCAAAGCAAGAAAAGGAGGTAGGAATCCATTAAACAGTCCAGTCTGTTCCCGATGTTGCGGCTTAGAGTGTATTTTGGGGTCATGGTCACTATCAGACTCAGTGTTACTTAATTCTTCAGTTGTGTTGACGTCTTCCAAGATTTCTTCATTAGTCTGATTCTGTTCCTTAAGCTGTTCAAAGTGTGCTTCAGTGATGGATTTCAACTCTGAACCACTTATACCACCCACTTCCAGCAATGACCTTGAACTTCCTATATCCAGGGACAGTTCCGGGTACAGTGTAAGTATTGGCAGGGTCTTGAGGCACAGAGGAAGGACCAGTGAACCTGCTTTCATCAAGGTCATAGAGGTGGTTGTTCCCATCATTGTCGATCCAACCATTGTCAAAATGCCAGCTAAATATGCAAGTGATGTTGCCGAAAAAACCTGTAAGTTTAAAACAAACATATTCACAATCAAAACAAATATTATCATACATGGCTTAACAGACATTTGCCAAGGCCATGTCTAAGTGTTTCTTAGGACCGGTTGTTGGACAAAAATAAGTCACCTCTATTTACACAAAGAAACTTGCATGAACATTCTGAACATGAAATTGTCAAAATTTCATCAAACTTCACAATTCCTAAAGGTGTTACTGATAAAAAGACCATAGTGACCTTGAACACATAGATCTCTGTGATCTTTGACCTAATGGTTTTAGATTATGTTCAAATCTTTTTTTAAATTAGGTTTACTTTTATCGTCGCTTATATCAAATACCTTCCATGTATGCTTCCTTAACAATTGACCAATGCTTCAGCCAAAAGGTAATTAGGATCACTGGTCATAAACTGCAGTGCCTATGAGCATTTTACAATGCTTCAAAAGCTGATTATCTTATTTAGATAGCGAAGTTAAATTATGGAGTCTACAATGTGTCCAAACGCTGTCAAAAGAAGTGTGTCCTAATGTTAAACGGTCAGTCGTGATAAGAATATACAGAAAAACATTTCTCCGAAACAACTTTTCAGTATCATACTGGAATCATTAGAAAACACAGAAAACACTCTAAACTTACGGTCGAAAGTTCTGCTACAAGACTCTTCCAGTTCATGAACTTCAGGTCTTGTGATAACACCATCAAATCTGTGTACGAGAACCATCCTCTGTCCAGTCCTTGCGTCAGCGCAATCCTTCAAAGTGACGAAACAACCAGTTACTGAACAGCTCATAATCTCAATTTTATCTACTGCAGTCACTATATAACCATACAACACATTTCCTTGTGCTCGAACCAGTTCCTTGCATAGATCTACTAGTACATAAATGTTGTAGAAACAAGAACTTTCTACAGATACTAGAGCTTACTGCCTTTTTTTTTTCAAGACGATGGGTTCATAGACGTAATCAAATCTTGGAATTTCACTCCTCATATTTGGAGGCAGGCTTTGATTTTCAAAACCAAGCAAACTTTGACTAATGCAATAATCTTGCATTGTATTTCATGACTCTCATCCAGTTGAAATGAATAGTGTGATATGACTGCCTACACCTCAATAAATGCATTAGGCATCTCGGTTATACTTTACTCCCAAACCATTCCCTACCATCACTTTAAACTTCTTAAAAGATACCATCTCATTTTCAGACTCTTTTCTATAGATGTCAGCATTTTTTCTACTTAAACATTATAATAATCCAAGCCAGGCTGAAACTGTATGCACCTGTATGTTAGATTTCAATGTCTTGAATGCAAAGATTTCGCAGTATTTTCTGTTTAAGTGTATAATCAATCTGGGAGGGGATAATTTTAACTTACTTACCGTCTTTCAACTTTTTGTAGAAGGTCATAAAATTCCTCAGGTCTCACAAATATCTGCCAGTCCTGGAAAGAAAGCATGTATGTCTTAAAATTAACCCTTACATCATCTCATTGAAAAACATTTACCATGTAATATCCCCAATGTTTAAATGTAACTTTTAACTCTGGTCATTTGAAAACCTCTGCTACTTGTCTGTGAACATCTTATTTCTCATGGTTAAAAGCTTGTTTAAGAGGTGGTAAGATACAGTCACACTGTTTTCTTATTGTTTTTCTGGGTTAAACGCCCATTTCACTCATATTTCAGTTATATAGTAACACTGGTTTCATATTGTTTTTCTGTGTTAAACGTCCCCTTTCACTCAAATATCAGTTATTTTTACAGGTGGGCAGTTTACCTAACCATCCTTCCTTGGAAAAACCAGTACTAGATTGGTATCTGCTGTAAGAAACTGCCAGCGTTCTCACATAACATTGCGGCAGCTAGATGAAATGCGAAGCAGGTGAGCTGTAGGGACTATCCCCCTGTATGTAACTGTCACTGAGGTTACCTCAGTGAGGTATAATACGGCATACAGTACTTCCTTGCCATTGAGCATGTTTTTATGGCATTGTTGTCCCATGTTCAAATCCTGCTAAGGTAAGTTTGCTTAAGTATCAAATGCAAATTAGGGATGTTATTTAAGTCTTCCAGTTGCGATCGAACAACCAAGCACATTTCACCAGAAAATCACTGTCAAGCGAGCTGAAATTCGTAAATGTTAACATATGTCTTCGTTTGTTGCTGGCAGGACAGTATTAAAAATTTTCAATATCAGGCATTAGTGTTAGTCTAATCATTATTACGTCAGTTCAAGGTTAAATGGTGTGAACATTGTTTACTTTCTTTTTTAATCTGGGCTAATTGGTTTCAGCTAGCTTCAGATGCTAGGCCAGACACAGCTGTCTAATGGAATTTCAAAGTTAATTTATAATATCCCTGTACATACTATTGCTGCTAAGAAGTCCAGTTCGAGTTGGTTAACATCTTCTGTGTCAAGGTCACCAGAGGTTGCCCATTCATCATTGAAAACCTCTTCATCAATCCCTTCATCATACAGGAACTTAGATGCCATCATCTATGAAATAAAAGATGAGAAGATAAGATCATTTTTATTTAAAGTCGACAAGACATAACAACAGTATAAAATAAGTGACAGATGTTTTTGAACAGATGCTTACTTAAGATACAAATATTCCGTGAGCTGATTTATTGTTTAAAACAGCATAGTTTAACTGAGCTTTAATATATCACTTAACTAGTCGCTGCTACTTTGATTTAAGGGCTGTAACGGACCATTCCAGTTTTTTCAGGCAAATTCTAAAGCCTACCGAAGCCTACATGTATATCAAGGGATTATTTTCTTTTCATGGCTAGGTCAACTGCTCACAAACAGTGTCGCAAACAAACACACACGTTCTTTCCTGCAAACCAGGTCAACCATTGGACACGCGATGTCCCAGTGTGGTCATTGGCTACTTAATTTTAACAGTCCATGGCACAGCAGCTTGGTATCAAGCTCGGCCAACATTACATGCCATACTGATCATGCCAATAAATATTGTGACTATGTCTGGTGAAGATTTTACACAATCTTTCCAAGACATGAAAGGCAACTTATAATTTGAAATTAACCCAAACCCCAAACCGCCCCCCCCCCTGCAAAATGTTTATTCAAATTCACTAGACTACATAAATAGACCAGTTTACTTGACAAATTTGTCTTGGTAGCCAACAATCAAATATGTGCAAATCAAATTTAAATTCTCTTCTATCACCGCTCGCAACAAACTTATTGACACCAGATCGTAATTGTTTTAACCCCTCTGGGGTTGGTGACGCTGACTTGATCAATTTAATGCCATGTTCTTAATTTACTTAAGCTACAAGAGAGATGAAAAGCCCCCCCCCCCCCCCTCTATCCTCTGTCGTTAACTTCATACAAAACCCACCCGATTTCTGGACGTCACAATGTCATAAATCATCAAGAGAGTCAGACATCGTAAATATGACATAATCTTTCCAAGAGAGGAGAGCACATGATTTGGAAAAAAAATGGCTACCCTTAATTTCTGGCTCACCTTTATAAAAGGCAACACTTGAGACCGATTTGGTGATGACTAGATCAGTTCTAGACAATGGTTAGTCAATACCACCCAATAGGTCCAATTTCCTAAATATCGTCTTTGTAAAAGGGCCAAGTGGCCCTTTCCCACCTTTTCTTGCCTGGTGGAAGGTCCCCAAAGGTTTTCCTGAATCTTGTAAAAAATGTAAAAAAGTGCCCCCCCCTCCCGCCAGGTCATTTTGACCCCAGGGGCATAATTTGAAAAACCTTTGAAGAGGTCTACTATGCAATGCTACATGTCAGTTATCTAAGCTCTAGGCCTTGTGGTTTTAGAGAAGAAGATTTTTTAAGTTTTCCTATATAAGCCTATGTAAAACTAAGTGACCCCTGTGCCGGTTCAATTTTGATCCAGGGGTCATAATTTTAACAATCTTGGTAGAGGTTCACTAGCCAATGCTACATGCCAAATATCTAAGCTCTAGGCCTTGAGGTTTTTAGAGAAGAAGACTTTTAAAGTTTTTCCTATTTGTTGCCATAGCAACCAGAGTTCTGCATTGAATGGAATTCTTTGAACAACTTTGATAGAGCTTCATGCAAGGAACATCCATGCAAAGTTTCATCAACATTGGCTTGGTGGTTTCAGAGATGTCGTTTGAAGGAAATGGTGGACGGACGGACAAACGTACGAGGGACAGAGAGCGATCCTAATAGCTCACTCTGGCACTTTGTGCCAGGTGAGCTAATAAAAACTAAATACATGATATTACCATAGAAATGAGGAAGAGTTCTGAAGAGGAGACTTGTGTCAAATACTCTGGCTGCCGTTTCTTCAATCTTTTGACGTACACCATCCCCGCCATGACCGAGGACGGGGATATGCATGCTGACCTTGAAGCTGATGCAGCAAAGTAAGTATCCAGCTTGCCGAGTTCCCTTGGTGCAGCATCACCGTAGAAATCTACCAGTAAGTCTGAAAACAGAATAGTCATAAGGCCTCTCATAGATTTACATTGTATGTCACCCATCCTCCACGAAAGTATGACAAAGAAACATAACAGTTCTGAACCATTGCAGCAGTTTTAAACATCAACATAATTTACCTATGTATATCTAACCATTAGTCAAGACTTGAAAGTGAACCCCCCCCACAACAATACAAGCTTAGAAAGACATTTCAGCCCAATTCATAGTCATACAAACTCAGCCAGTAACAAGTCCTGCAATCCCGAGCTTCAGATAAAGGGTTTATGTAAGTGATTGGCACATAATCCCACATTACTAAAACGCATTCCTGATATTGAAAGCACCTGGAATTGAACAAAATGAAGTGGCATTTGCCACTGACTTAAAAACAGCTAAATCAACATGATCAAGGACTGACAAACTACAAGAAATCCAATCAAACATACCAGTGACAGGTAGAGAAGGTCTCTCTGTTCCAGGAAGTTTTCCATAATAAAATGTTTTTCTTATCCTTTCATTGAAAGCTTCATGCTCCTAGAAAATAACAAAAATATTTTAAGTTATAACATGTTCTCCTACATTTGTACATACATGTAATCATGGTTTAGAACTGGGAGGCCATTTTTACTTGTTAGGGCCCAACATGCTTTCACTTGGTAGCATGTGTTCAATTTACATGTACACCAGCTAGCATTCCTTTGGTGCCTCAAACCTGATCAAAACATCCAATCAACTGAAAATACCTGTATCTGTTTCAAAACTGTTGCTTCGTCACAACATCAATGCATACAACTCTTGCATGAATTTTAGCATACTTATAAATGCGTCTTTTAAGACTAAAAATATCCTGGTTAGAATATTGCATGCTATCAACTGTCTTTCAGAGCAGATTTGGCTGAAGCATTACAATTTTGGGTTCAATGAAAATCATTGCAAGATGTAACTCCAGCATGAATACTGGCAAACAAATTCCTTTTTGAAAAACTGCTTAAGTTGCAGTTTTATTTGCACCCTAGTCTAAAATTGAGAATAATCGCCTTCATGTACATGATGGTATTATGCACTTGTTAACACACACTTTTCGTTATCATATAATTAATTGATCAGTAAGAAAAATAACTTTTGGGCCGTGGTAGGGGGATGGACTCCCATTTATTCCAAAAAAATTTTGGTAGTGGATGTCTTGCACTAGCCTTTCCAGCATACATGCCATTCTCCCAATATTCGCCTGGTTCTTTCGGTATTTAGACCCTAACCCCGGCGCAGCTCATAAAATATCAAGGGCCGATTCATAAACTTTTCAGACTGCGATGATTAGCCAATAATTAAACGACAAACAAGTTGCTTCTCTCCAAACATGCGGCTATTCAATCATTTAACCAAGTAAGTTGAAGTAACACAATTAAAAGATATGGTATTTTCGTAACAGCGCCAAAACAAATTTATACATTGATTGTCAGGTGTCCATAGGAACATGCATCTATATTGTAATCAAACATTGGAAACCCTTTGTGTTTTCATTGGTTGAGAGCGCTTTACAGGCACGCCTCCAAATTTTATTAGCTGTCAAACAGTGTATATTGCAGATCGCGATGATTAGTGATCCCAGGGCATCCGGTAGGCTTGGACACTCAAGGGTCATTGACTCTTCAGCCTTAATTTTCAAGGGTCAAAATCAAATTTTCAAGAGTGAAGGTTAGATTTTTAAGGGTCGAACCATGGGTCATAGGGTTTCCAGTCTTGTACATCAAACTTTTTTTGTTTGTCTTCTGAAACTGTACTGTTATATTTTCGAAAGTTCTTAAATTAGATAGATCTAGCTGCTGATCCCTTTCCCAGACTCAAATGTATGTTGTTTCCTGTTTGTCACATATTTTTCGTGACCTCGCATATGTCCGCGATTTTCGTCTTTTTTTCCGCGATTTTATTGGAATTAACAAATACTGAAGGTTATCCGACATGAATTTATAAAGATTATTAATTTATTTATCTTTCAATTATGAAGTTTTTCATGCAGGATGGAAAAGTTAACCTCTTAGAAGTTAGAAATGAAAATTACGTCTATAACAATTTGCAAGTTAAACTTTCAACACGTAAGTCAATATAAATACGCTCTTACAATTAATTTAAACTCACGAGAAACCACACCTTTTATCTGGACTTATGCCGCACAAACTTCCACCCGTTATCTAATTTGAGTGTCACCATTTCTTTTGATTGCATCATTTATATGCCGCGTGTTAACAACACCTTTTACACATATATCGATGCCGAACACGTGTTTATTGTTTGTCACCAGCCTAGGCCCTTTGTTGTTCCACCAAATGATCCTCCCTGACACGCCGTTACCTCCCAAGGCGGCTTTTGCTGATACACTGCCCCCCCCCCCCATTACCTTGCCGCCACCCCCGACAAAGGTTACAAAAATCCAAAAGCGGCAGTTAGAAAGCAGGCCCATCCAAGACCTACAGTCCTCAGGCACCCACAGTGCAAATTATTGTTTGTCACCCCGCCCCCACAATTAAATCTAATCAGAACCTAGGCTTTCAACCAAACGTACATTAACAAAACATGAAAATATCAACCTCTACAACAGTCAGACCACAACTAGAGTAGCACCTATGGTCACCCAACCGGTTATATACAAGTTGTCCGTGGCCGCACAATCAGATGGGTAAATGATTATTCCAGAGACCAGTGTGACGACCTGCGAACACCCTTTGATTGACTGAGAAAGGCGCAAGCAAATAGTTATTAAAATACAATAAATCTCTCCCTGCCCAGTACCTAGCCCACGGTCCTCCCCAAACCCTCAACGGACTTTGCAACTGCCTGAGTCTTTGGAATAGATTACCCAACAATTGTGACCTGCTTGACTGGAATCAACAAGCACGCAGTGGCCCAAATCAATTATTAGTCTCAGTTTTACCCTTTTACCTTTTACATTTTAACATTCCTCTTGTTTCTCTTGACGAGGAGCACGCAGAGTATTTAACCCCCTTGCACCCGCCATACGGGTCAAAGGTGTGAGGCAGTATAACAAGATAGATAAATAATTAAACCCCCCCTCCCCTCCCCCCCCCCATAATCAAGCCAGACAATGGGCCGTGTGTGATCGTCGCATTGACTGAAGGGTCAAACTCCCCCCCCCCCCCCCCCCCCAACTCCCCTTCTGACGCCTCAACGGTGCAACGCCGAGGGTATGGAATTAACAAGTTGATTGACACGTCCCCTAAATCGGGGTCAAAATTCCTCGGGTAAAAGCTCGTCGGGGTGCGGGTCAATACGGGTTTTGAAATGGGTCAACCAAATGCCCTGTGATCCACATTTTATAGTCATAGCACATGATTAAACCATCTAAGTCTTTCACCAGTACAGGATGCTATAGTTCGCATAGTCTTAGAGGCCGAATATTATAAACATAAATGTTTCTTTCAGCCCTTTTTGTTCCTTTTCCCTAATGTAAAGCATATTTCCCTATAGTAAAAAAGAATAAAGTAGGCAAGTAACTGATAATTTGCTTTTCAGGAAGACTACTTGGGCTAATCTCATGCATGACAACACAACACGTTGGATCAAAACCAACCTCCGCCTGCAGGAATCTAAAATTTTCAAAATTTAATTATCAAATTTCAAGATATGGCTGGAATTATTACAACATACAAATAACTTGTGCATTAATTACTGCTCTTGCATTATCAACATGAAATCTTATACAAAAAATTGCCTTCTGGACAACCAGCCTAACATACAAATATCTGGACCCACTCACTTCCTTATACAAACTACGAACAACACCATCATCATAATCATTGCTTCAACAGAACTTGCACACCATTTAACACATTGTCAATATGAACAAATAACAAGTCTTTTGAGATGAAATCATTTTGGGTAAAATTAATCCGTATTTCAGGCCTTAGTGAGTTATGTGCATACTTATTGGTCATCATCATCACATCATCATGGTTTTGTTATAGGTATCCGTAAAAACTGTTTTTTTACAAGTATCTCGTAGTTCCCCTTAAAATTTACTTACTTCCTCTATTTTTCTAGGACACATATTCGCTGCTCCACGAAACGACTTTTCAGATAAATACATGATAACTTTCTTAGCTGAATTTGTTTGTTGTTTTATTTTGTTGCGAATCGCTCATTCTTTTTTTCTCGCTGCGATTGATTCTGCAACAAAACGGTTTCAAATTCTTCTTTTGGTTAATCGGACTGTTGTTGTGTCCGCTTCCCATGCTGTAGGTCAGGGTACAGTTCCAGCCGAGGACTTACGATGTTTCTCCTCTGGATATACTTCAGGACTTTGATATGTCCATTCTCATTTATTTGTTTTAGATTGTTTTATGGTCCCGGCGGACCCTTGGATTTCTCCCAGAATGAAATTGCCAAAGACTCCTGACACGTGCTGGATGAAGAGACAGATGCAGATATAAGGGAATCCGGGTACCAGACCCTAACTCTTTCACGAATAGACCCCTTGGTTCTTTTACGTAGATAGGGCCCAAAATGTGCAACTCTGCGCGAATGGGTTCAAGCATTATATGATGGTTACCAAAGGTGAAATGGGTGACCAAGAGCTGGAGCAATAATATTTATATATATTCGTCCCAGCCAAGAGTAACCACGTTTTCATAGTTCACATAGTATGAGGCCAAAGATGTTTAACATATAAGCTTATAGCGTGTTAGGCATATGTTAGTGTTTTCCCTGTTGGTAATGATCTTACTAAAAGTTACCAATGACTATGAAGAGGTCACAAATGAGTTGTGCTGAGGTGCACATTTTGGGCCGTATATGCTTTTACGTGCCTGGTGTATAGTACCGATAAACAAGTGACTACCTCTGGGTTTCTAACCAGTTCACATGAAGATAGCTGGGAAACACTGAAAAGCATTTCTGAAATTTCCAGTGACCCGACCGGGATTCGAACCGGGGACTTCCGCATTGGTAGTCCAGATTTGTTAACCATCTGACCACCGCGCCAACCACACTGCATTCACCCCTTCATTTATGCATCTAAGTAGTTCTTCAACAATTTAATTTCTTAAAAATGCCTCCAAAAACTCTTAAGCCGATAACTTATAAATTATTTTAAATTGTTTGTTCTCTTTTACAAGCTATAGGTCACATATGTACATAAAATAATTTTGTTTGATGGCATAAAATTAATATACAAATTCTTTTAACATGTAATGCAATACTGAAAAGAGCTCAGTTTCCAAGAATACCATTTTTGGCTACTATCTCAAAACTTTTTATCTTTTTGATGGTGGTTCAATTTATTTGATAATTCTCTTTATTTTTGACATTTCATTTTAAAATAAAAACATAGGACGTTTTTCGACTGCGCGAGAATTTTTGTCCAAAAACTTAAGCATCTTCTTTCTCTCTCTCAACCTGACAACTTCATTTCAAGAGAAGTCTCACACACAACCTCATAACCATCAACAACAAATCTGCTCAATGAACGTAAAATGATAAATAAATACAATTTTGAAGAGCAACATATATCAAAAAACGATTCATTTAAGCACAAATTATCAACACAGAGGCCTTTTGTAATAAATCGCTATCCACCCATTAATTGTACAACAACAACTTTGTGGGGCTCGTTTTGTGGAGGCTGCGTTTTTGGTACGTGGCATTCCCTGTTTGATATTATAATTATTTTTTTTGTTTTACATAGAGTATTAAATGGTCTACGGTACTGCAACATATTTTGAAACGGTGAATTTACCGATAATGACTGGTATGTATAGCTTAAAATGTTAGGTTGAGGAATAATTCTTTGTAAATATTCTATTATTTATCCTTCTGAAGTTATTTAGTTCGACACCACATAGGGATTGTCTCTTTAAGATAGGTCATTTTAGAAGTGAGATTAGATAGTAATGGAGGTGCTTAATTACAAGTCTGTAACATTTTGTAAAAAATGCCTTTGTCATTCTTCTTAGGCTTACTTTCTTGGTATTCATTCAGCGCGACTCATCCGTAGGACAAATCTTTTTTTCACGGATTACCGTACACGTTTCTTGAAAGTTGGCTCACGTTTAAGCAGTGTGTATTATCTACTTTAAACATAACATTGTCATCGGTAGGCGCTGGTTCAAGTGGCTCAAAGTAAATCTTTCCGCTTGCTCTTCTTTTCACACTATATTTGTCATTTTTATATTCCACATTTCGGAAGTTACCGTTCTCTTTACGGACAAACTTTGATTTTACAGTATCACTATTACGCTTTGAAATTTCCCAAACGCCGATATTGTCAAAGAATTCACATCTCTTCTTTCTTTCAATATTAACAGCATTGCGTGTGTTGTCAACTAGCATGTACCAGTTCGATTGATCTCTTGGTGGGACTTCTGCGTGCACGTGCACGTGCTCTTAATTACCTTTTTCGGATGCGTCGCGCACCTTGTTAGAAGGCTTTACATTTTTGAGAATTAATATTTCAGTTTTTTCACCTTCATCACTGACGTTTTCATTTGTAGTCTCATCTCTTTCGTTTTCATCATCGAATCTATGCGAAATAGTTACAGTTGCTGAGAAATTTCATCAGTTGATGGTATGCTCGTGTCATTTTGATATGCCAAAGTTTCATTTGCCGGTTCATTTTCTGGAGTTACGTTCACTTCTATATTTGTGAAATGTTTCGTCTCAGTTGTGAGTGATTCGGTACTCGCGTCATTTTGATCTGCCAAAGTTTTATTTTTGGGTTCATTTTCGTCGGTAACGTTCATTTCTATGTGTGTGAGGTGTGTCGTCTTTTCTAGAAGTAGCGAATTACGTCTATCATGGGACGTTAATTACTCCCTCTTGAATGTCAAATGTCAAACAATTATACTGTTATTATTAAACCAACGTAGTTAATTATCTTCCTTTAATGTCGAACCCCTCGCGGGGACGTAGACATCTGGCGCGTAAGTCACAAAGATATAAGTAGAACTAGTAAAATTAAAAGTAAAAGAAAATCTAAGTTTAGCTTAAAGAATAAAATGTATAAGCAGTTAGCATTTTGTTGAGCTAGATAGACATGATCGATGCGGCAAACAGCCGCATTGAAGTGATTTAGCGTAGAGAGTGGACGACGTTTGGGTGGGGTAGGGGTAGATGGTTCCAGTGGTAGATAGTTCTGGGGAATTAGTACTTATAATAGACTGTGGTTGCTGTGACTGACTTATAACTTGAGGAAAGTGGCGTGTGCTGCGGGATAGCAATCAGTTCGTTATGGATTTTATACATTAGAGATGATCTGTTGTCAATACGCCTAAGATCTAGTCTGCGTAGGTTAAGGGAATGGAGTATGTTGGTGACACTTGATACCTGACCAAAATCGGACTTAAACCATCAAACTGCTCTTCTCTGGACATTCCAATCTGGCCTATGAGGGTTTGGGTATGGGGTGACTATATCTCGGAGCCATATTCCAGCTGGGGTCTCACTTGTGTCTGGTAAGCAATGGATGTAAGGGGTTCGGATTTGACCTTGATATTTCTGGGTAGAAATCCTACTGTTAGCTTTCTTTGTTGACCTATTTATGTGGTCGTCCCACGACAGATTATTTAAGTTATCCACGCCAATGTATTTTGCCGATGTAATGGCCTCAAGTACACCTCCATGAATGTGATACTGGGTGGGAATAGGATGTTTCCTTCTAGTGACGTTGATTACTTGGCAGTGCTGAATACCCGGCTCATGATTGATACGTACTAAACAAATATTTTACTTTGGTCTCAAAACATCTCGCGAGACTGAGGTGTGGTTTCGCTCAAAATCCAATATGGCGACGATCGGCGGAATTAAAGCGATCAATTAGTTGGAGAAATAGCCCCTAATTCTTGTCACGAAAATGGCAGAAGTGGATACCTTCGGTTTTCAGGTGCCAGATGATGTCCGGCTGAAATTGGCAGAGTTAGATTTAGAATTATCTGAAGGTAATTTGGAAATTTCGGACTTTTTCTCACACCACGGTCTTGTTTTTGCTGTCAAAACTGAAAATGAGTCAGACTCACTGACGTCTCGCATGAATGATTTCGAATCGAATTTGAATATCATCACATTATTTCGTAAAATATGGCAAATGGAAATTATAAGAATGCATGACGAGTTTCTACAGAAGTTAACTTCTTTCTTTAAGTGTGGAATTTGAGCCAAAATAAATTGAGATTTAAGAAAATCAGCTACAACAGTCAGTAGCACTTTCATCAAAGATTTTTAAGCCTCTTTTATTCTTGACTTTACTTTTTCAATCCGAGTCAGAGTTATTTGCACGGGTTTGGAATAGTTTCTATGAACACTTGTCTGCCTTTGTATCTGTGGATACTGACAGCCTTTTGCGAGTATCACCTGCTTGTTTGACAGCGTTCTTTTTGCCGACTCACAAGTGGATTTTGCACCCCAGTTGTCAACACGCAAATAGAAATTTTGAGAAGATCAAAAATAATTAATCCTGACCCACTGAGACCCTTTTGATTTATTTGCAGTATTGGGAAAACCAATATATTTTTTAACTAATTTAGCATTAGCATTATCAACAATTTAGAATTTCTAAAAGGAGTTAGTCTAGACCCTTGTAAAGAAGCCAGAATGTGATTTTCAGAGTTCAAGAAACAAAAACCCAAAACACAACATGATCGTAATTATGACACGAAAAGTGTTTCGAAATTTCAAGACACTTGGTTTTCTTAATTTAGCTGACTTCGCATATATTATATATCGGTGTAAAGTCTTTTCACCCCCCTTGATGTTTCACATCCTAGTCATTTCACCTCCCATTGCTAATATATTGGTTATTTATGTGTGCAATGTGCTTTTGTGTTATTTGATTCTTACATTTGTGTCTTATGGTTGATTAAGTCTCACTATTGCCCCTTCGAAAGCAAACCGATTTTTCAGGTTGACATTTTACAGCTGTCCGCCTTCTACGTCTCACTTTGATGTGCAAATAGCAGGGAAAACATCCCCAAAGAAATTCTGTTGGGCACTTATAAACACAATAAAATCCAATATTTAAATGTATTTATGATTTAACATGTTTAAAAAATGATACTAACTCAATTCCAAGTTACGTTTATCTATTTACACACCTGCATCAAATACAAAAGTGAACAGCATATATGTGTAAGCTTGCATGTTTAGGTTTCCACATTCAGAATTTAATAAAGTGGTCAGATTTTTCATAAAATCTTAGGTTTTCATTTAAAGACATATTTAATTCTTCATTTTAGAGCTGAAAAGTGTTATTTGAACTATGATAATTTTGTATTATGCGCCTGAGTTGTACCTTACACTGAAACTACACTTTCCGCCTATTATGGAGCACATTGAAATTAGGCGTAGAGTTGAGACAGTTAAAAAATATCAGATATGTGAAAGGGGTCACACTGAAACACCAAATTAATTAGGCTAATGGTTGATTGCGTTGTGTAAAAAGTATGATGTGATGAATAAATAAAAACAGTTAAAGAAATAGACAAATATATGTTGAATCATTGAAATGAAGTAATAACAATATTAATGTTATAAATTTCTTCTAAAAAGTTGATATTTTTAATTAAAGATATAATTAAATAATTTCTATTAGTATTTCTCCTACATAGAAACACAAGCACTTTATTCAGTAAGAAGAGCTAAATTGCTAATTATCTTAATTTCTAGGAGGTGTAATGGCTAGGGGTGAAACAGCTGGTATTCTTTGCATAGACAGTGTTCTGTCATATACATTTGTGTATTCCCCAGATCTTGCAGACAGGACTTCTGTATGTCCACTTCAGACATTATAATAAAAAACTAAACTTGATCCCTATTTGCCTTGGCGCCACTCTAAAATTATTGATCACTTTACCTGAAAACCTAAAGGTAAACTTATGAAAAATCTCACTACTGATTAGAAATATTGACGTTTAGATTTGAACATGCACACAGTATATCGGCAGGTACCCAGTTAGTAAAACTGACTTTAATCGCCAAAGAGTTCTGACTGTTACACATAATTTGATATTTTTATTTTTTTCATATGTTGCGGTGTATAAATAGGTAAATTGAATTTAGACCTGTGTTAGCATCATTTTTAAACTAAATCATATCAAGTAATATCATGAATTCATTTAAATATTGGATTAACAAGCGTGTGCAAGTGCCCAGCTAACACAAGTTGGGGAAGTCTACACATAGTCTTGCACATCACACATGTCACAGTCAGACATAGATTTTTGGCGAACAACTTTTAAAATGTCGCCTGTAAAATCGGTTTGCCTACCAATGGAAATATTGAGGCTAAGTGTGTGGGGAGGGGGCTGGGGTACAGTAAGCCTTTGGCTCTATTTGGGGGTAGAAGTGTTTTTGTGTTATATGACTTGGAAATAGAAATTTTCATCTTTTTCTAATAGGTGATGATATATAAGCTGAGTCAACACTCTGACTGCACCAATGAAAACTGACCTCACAAATCTCAGTAGTACAGTGTTAAGAATTTCAAGCATTTTCTCTAATACTTGCTTGAAAACAGCAAGTTTCTGTTGTTTATAATTATGTTGCTATATTCATCTCTACACTCAATTCTTGGTTTAGGCAACTTTGTCATGAAATGTATTTGACTTAGCACAAGTTGTTGTTTATAATTATGTTGACACTATTTACATCTCAACACTTGATTATGGTAACTTTGTCATGAAATGTATTTGACATCTATTTGAATTACATCTATAGCAAAAAACATCAACTTATTCAGTATTAGGTAAACCGACCTTTATGAATTATGAACAGAAACTAAAACATGAAAATTGATCTCCAGTTTACGTTTTCTGTTGAGATACCGCCACTTGTTAATAAGAAAATAGTGAACAGGCATGGGAAGCTTGTCTTTTTATACCCCCAAATTCGAATTTAATAAAGGGGTCAGATTTTTATAAAATCTTAGGTTTCTGACTTTATTATTAGAGCTGAAAGTGTTGTTTGAACATGATAGTTTGGTATGGTCGGTCGAGTTGTCCGTACCTGTCGCTACACGTTCCGTCGATATGGGGCGGTCGTTGCATTATGCGTGTCGAGCATAACTTAAGAACTACTGGTATGGAAAGGTACAAATACCAACTTAATTACTAATGGTACTAAGTAGATTGAGAGGAAATAAGCAGTGCACAAGAACTATAGACAAATCCATCTTGACTAATTGAAATGAGTTATTGCCCTTTGTTACTTTTATTCCTTGTCAGAAGGATATTTAATTGAAAGCTACTAATTAATAATTCTATTACAACTTCTCATACAATGGAACAAGCACATTCAGTAGGAAGTGCTAAAGTGCACAAGTACCATAACTCCGGAGGTCTAATGACTAATTACAGAGTTATTCTTTGCCCTTTGTTACTTCATTTCTTTGTGTATGCCTAACTTGAGAATGACTACTAGCTTGGAATTCAGCACCAACTTCATTTACAACGCTTGATCAAGCTTACAACTCAGGGAAGTGCAGTGTACAAGAACTATAACTCTATCTTGAGTCTTAACTTGAGTCCCTATTTGCCTTTGTTCCACTTAAAATTACTTGATCACTTTCCGGAACCAAGGTAAACTTATGAAAAACCCCACTACTGGTTGGAATTCAGTTTACAACTTCATACAATGGTCACAGCATATTGAGAGGAAGTCCAGTTAGCACAACTGAACTATAACTCCAGTTCTGTGAAGCTAATTTGACAGTTTTATTGCCCTTTGTTACTTTTCCTGATTGTTCTGGTGCATAAATAGGTAAATTGAACTTACAAGTTAGCAATTTTCAATACTAACTCCATACATGTCAATCACAATACATAGGAATTGCAGTTTACAAGTAAGTGCTAGCTAACTCTATCTTGGGAATATTTACTGAGTTATTGCCCTTTTTTACTTTTCCTTGTCACAGAGCATAACTTGAAGAACTTTTACAAGTCCTGGAATTCGGTTCCAACCTCATGACAATGGTCAAGTACATTTAGAGGAAGTGCAGTGCACAGGAACCATAACTCCATCTTGGGGGACTCATTACAGTGTTATATGACTTCCTTTGTTATCTTTTCCTATAGGTCAGGAAAAGCTATAACACCTATGAAAATTGGTTGGAATTGACCTACAAATCTCATACAATGGTTCAAGCATTTCTAAAACTTGCTTGAGAGGAACTGCAAGTTGCTGTTTACATGGAATTATGTTGCCATAAATCCATCTTGACTAATTACAGTGTATTTGCCCTTTGTTACTTTTCCCTGTCTGGAGCATTTTTTAAATCTAACAAGTTTGGTAACTTCATCATAAAGTATTTGACTTCTATTTCAATTGGTCTATAGCAACAATAACATCAACTTTTCTATAGTAACAATATCTCTTTTTAGTTTGTTTGCAACTAATTATGATTACTGTGAACTTCTTCAGTTTATAAAGCAATCTTTTTGGAGGTATTAATCACATTTAGTGATAGCTCTAGTTCCTTTTAGGACCAGTCACATCCTAGCACGCTAGTCAGAGTAAAGCAAGTTTTCCTTATTTGTTCATAGTAAGCTAAAAAATTTTGTTGTAACATTAAAACAAGCGTCCGATTCTCCAATAATTTTATGAATTGCATTAATGTTTTTTTGTGATATATTGCGACATAGCCGTCACATGACATCAGAATAGCAAGGATATCAGACAGAGGTTTTTGCGCACAAAGGGTCAATCTTCCTGCTTCAGCAGCAGTAGTCTGTGCTAGTTAAAAGTGGCTGTGCTTGACCTATAAATGTAACCTTCAGGGTACAAACCCTCATGTAACATACATGTTTGTAACATCGCATCAGGTCATGGAAAATGAAAGAGTTAACTTTATTCAGAATAGTAAATACGCCCAAACTTTATACAAAACTTCCCAAAGCCAAAACCAAAGACTCGGCTTGAAAAAACACACAAGAAAATCAAGTATGATTTCTTTGAATTTTTGTACAGATAGTTATCTTTTTGGCCAATTTCTCATAAGCTTTGTAATGCTACCTCAAAAAAGATTTATTAACTTCTATCGGTCTGATTTTGATGCCAAAGCAATTTGATTTTCAATTTTCATTGGTTCTCAGATATGCTATATAATCTCTCAGGCTCTATCAGAAGACTTGAGTCAATACTCAGAATGGTTTGCGCTAGTATTTGGATGCAGAGAGGTCAGATATGATGCTTAGAGTCTGGCAAATTCTGTGAATACAGCATGGAATAATGGATTTCTCTAGATCCTATAAAATAAGTAGCTCACCTGAGATGGTGATCACTTCAAAGTGCCACCAAGTCTTTCATTCAACATTAAATTGTACATTGTATTCAGTCAGAGACCACTGTTTATTTAGGGCTCTAACTGGAACTTGGTGGTGGTATTTGTGGCTGTCTTGGCAAATTGGTGTCTAAGCCCGAAGTTGGGTAATAACATTTGTCATGACTTCAAAGTGGAGAAAAAAAAACTTTTCAACACTTCTCAGAACTTGAAGAAAATTTGTTAGAATGCTCTGGTCGTGGTGAGTTCTGGTTTTGGAATGAAACTGTGACACAAGTATAAATTCAGATCATTTTGGCAGTGAATGTTGTAAAATTTAATGATGATTTATTTGGACCATTTATAGAATATTTCAATGACACTATTTTGTTACAAGCTAAGGCAATTTTACGACAAATCATTTATAGTGTGTGTTTTACCAGGTTTGTTTATAGTTATTTTGTTTTGAAAAAAAAACCGTTAAAGTCCTAGGACCACATTTACAGGTAGCTCGCATTTTATTAAGAAATGACCTTTATTTGTACTCAAAAACATTCCTAACTTAGCTTTTTAAATCAAGAAGTATAATTATAACTATTAAAAGCATAGAGCAGGATTTTTTCAATAATATTGCAAAAAAAATAAAGGCATTCTGACAATTCTTTCACTTGAAGAAACAACTTGAATACGAAAGAAAGGCACACATGTCAAGTTGTGAACATTGTTTTAGAGTGAATTACGGTAGAATTATGAATATGATTCTATTATTATACTATCAATCAATAAATTTATTTTACTGTATCAGTAAATTCAAAGTGATCCTGGGACTTTAAATGTTGTGGTTAGCCTTATAGTAGGGATGTAGGGACAGGGTCTAATGAAGTTGCTCTCTGTAACTACGGACATCTAGTGTTGAATTAGAAATGTACATAATGTAGCCAGTATAAATCTGAAGATGTAAATGTGTTGCTGCAGAAATTTGTATGAGTCATGCAGAAATTTTATCTATAACATCCATTAGTGTATCAGATTGGTCATTTTGACATTAAGACCAGATGTATGTATGTGAAATATAGTGTGATCTGGGTCCAGGACCACTCTTACACCTGTAACCAGTTTGTGTTATATCAGTGAACAGTTATATTTCCTTATAATAGTGATACTGTAAGGTGATAAACATTTTCATGATTTCACATTGCCTCTCTCTCGCTCTCTTTGAGTTTGATTCCATCTTGAGTGAGTCTTGAAAGCGATTAATATAAGTTGTAAGAACTTGTTTCACTATCAAGATTTAAGATTAGTATAAATATAATCAAATCTTCACATACACTCCAGTGTATCACAAAGTATTTCATAAAATGCACGTTATTTTTCTCAGGTGAGGGACATAATGGCCCTTTTGTTACACACTTACATATGATATTACTTAGTCATCATTTATTTGAATATTTTACGACCGGAGCAACAAACAAACATTTTCTTACTGCGGCCTTTGTACTGCCATGAATCACTGAGTGCAGCATACAGTTGAAATGATACATTTGGAAGTGGTTATATTACAAAGAATAAGCAATCTCAATAGTAGGGGTAAGACTATTTCCTACATCACCACAAATTACTGACAGGGAAATGACAGGTTTGGAATATTAACTTGGTAGGATATCTTAATGGGTGTAAGTTAGTTCACGGTATGTTAGTTTACATCAAAGGAAGTATTTTTAGAAATCATAGTTTTGATGTGATCTGAAATCACCATGAAAGTCTTGGTTTACTGCACAATGTCTGTCATGGACATTTATCTACTTTTATGTCTGCAGAACAGTTTAATGCAAGATGCTGCATGTACATAATACACTTAATACACATAACCATAACCCTGACCTTCCTCAATTTTGTGAATGGACTTGTCCATCTGCCTTTTAGAACAGTTCCATTAACTCTTTGTAGGGGTACCTGCTGAAAATTGACTTAATGAATAGCAAACAGTGTAGACTATGATCAGACTGTATGTAACTGCTGACTGATCATGATCTGCACTGGTTGCAAAGCAAAAGGTCATAATGAATTAATGATATTTTAATTGAAAGGAGCAACGTTACCCTTGTATCCATTTACTCCTCAGTTCTGTAACCTTCTGTTACACAGGCACTGTTAGTGTTTGAAGGTGGCGCGGCTACCTGTCAGAAATGTTTCTTGCACTGGATGTAGTTTTATTCTTTAATTGATTTTAACACGCCTTTGCACAGATTCAAGCTAGCACATCCCCCAGAAAAAGAAAAACAGCAAACCTCTTCACCTCTTAGCAAAAAAATATCTGCTGACCCCACTCTATTTGAGAAGTGTTTTCTGTTTTTCTAACCCCTGCACTGTGGAAAAAAAATGGTGTTTGTTTCTCTTGGTTAACTTGTTACTGATTGATAATGGCAAGAAAAGGTGTTGATAATTAGGTGGATTTAGTATTAGTCATTGATCAAGATCCTGAGGGTCACTACAGCATCCTGTTAGGCAATGCTACATGTATCAGTTTTCCAGAGGAAGTTCACTAGAGCATTCATCTGACCAGGCTAATCAGTATTTTCTTTCTGAAAAAAAAACTACAACAAAGACCCAACAACAACAAAAACCAGAATCATTCTTATTCAAGAATCCTTCAATGAATATGAGCATGAATTTTCTCACATATTCCTTGATTATGTTGTCTTTATGGCATTTTTATTGCCCGCTTCTAATAGAGCAAGTCAGAACTGTATCAGAGAAAAATAACAATATTGCATTTTACCGTATGGCTGGTAAAAAAGTCGAGTTGTAAGTCTGTAAGCTTGAGGCATTGTAGTGGTAAGAACATTTCCAGATTTTTCCAGGGAATTGTGGGAATAATTTACTTTACACACATCTAGGTGGGAAAACAGATCAGCATGAAAGTACAAAAGCAATTATACAATAATGCTGATCGAATTTCACAGAAAGAGTCAAAATATTACACCTGTTTTGGAAACATGTAGTTTTTGAAATTTTTCGTTCATTTAGATTTCTACATATAAATAATCCGTTGAGCATCAGCATGGTACTTCCCCTCACCCCCTGATCCCTCTGCCTGCACTAGATTTCTAAAATGTACTTGCCCATGTTTCAATTTTGACTGTACTATTCATTGCTTATTAAAAATTTTTTGACTTAAAGCCACCTTAGTGCATTGGTAGTGCAATCACGTCAGGATTGGAGGGTCCAGGGTTTGATCCCCACCAGTGCCCAAGTAGTGGTAGTGTCCTTGGGCAAAACACAAATAATTCCACATTGCCTAGCTCTCAATTTTCGAGGTCAATTCCATCTGGAGTGTTAGTCTCGGCAGCAATTGATTGTTGAAAGAATTTGATTTGCAATCAAGAGTAAATAAAAAAAATACTGACTGAAGATAAACCAGTGCAGATCATGATCAGACTTCTGAGATGTGCAGGCTGATCATGATCTGCACTGTTTGCAAATGGCAGCATAACTTGCTGCAAGCAGGGTAACAGTTAGACAAAGCTGAAAAACTTGGTGAAGTATGAAGATAAAAACTTACTATAGAGATGTTGGTGGTAAAATATATAAACCGACAAAACCAGAAATAAGTTTTTTGTAAGAATTTTTTTTCCAGGTGTTGGTCAGTCTTTATAATTGTAACATAATTAATTGTGATAATCATAAGTAACTTAATTATACTCAACATATCAGTACATTCATCCATCTCCTGCTAGAAACATCGAGGGCCTAGTGTCATTTATGGTATTTAATTATGGCTAATATGCTAAATGTGAGAAGATGCTTTATAAATTTATAGCAAAAAAATCTTGATATAGTTTCGATTGTTTGCAAAACAGACACATTTGATTGTTTGCAAAACAGACACAAAGTTCAAGTTGGTAAATCCTTATTCAGTGAAGCAAATGGTGTGACTGTTTCTGGTGTTGTAAAACCACAACTTCCAGCACTTTTTACATGTATATACCGATCACCAGGGGCAGTATTTATGAGATGATGAGACGTTGGCAGTGTCCACAAAGTTGTCTATTCCCATAACTTCGACAGCTCTTGTCAAAACTTTGTGAAACTTATTTATTGACATAATATCTTGGCCAGGTTTGATAAGCAGCCAAATCGCCCCAGTAACTCTGGAGTTATCGCCCTTTAATTACCAAAATTGGGCAACTTTAGGGTTGTCTGGTCTCTAACTTACACAATTCTTACCAATCTTCACTGTACTTGTTGTGAATGTTTATTGACTTCATATCTCAGCAAAGTTCAATAACTAGCCAAATCGCCCCAGTCTCTCTGGAGTTATTGCCCTTTAATTGCCAATATTGGAACAATTTAGAGTTACCTGCTGATGGGTATATTTTTGTGACAGTCTGGCAGTCCTGCTTGTCTTTGAATAGTTGAACATGCTGTGTTACAGACAGCTGTTGTTATCATGTGATGTAAACCCTGTTCAGTCACCTCTAATTGGCCAGGAATGCTGCTGAATAACATGAGAAATTTTGAACAAGGCTGCCCATTGTTTTCACATGATGACAGGACTGTAGTGCCCTGGTAATTGGCATCAACTGCACTGCTCTGAATTATGATAAATCAGCACACAACTTGTGTCTTCATGTCCACTGCTGGGCAGTTGATACATTGATTCATACACAGAATGTACTTGTTGGCTACAGTGTATAACGAAATCCTTGGAAACATTTAAATTTGGTCCCGAGTATGTTATATTCATATAAAATACAGCATGAAAAAATTGGATTCAGAATTTTTCTTAATTTTACTTTGCTGGTGAGGAGTTGTTTTTTGTTACTGTATATTTCACTGTAACAGATGACAACCTGTTTGCTCTTAATATCATTAATTCGAGTTTGAATACTTCTTTTTAATATGAGATTACTATTTTTAACATGTACTTTCAATGTAAATGTGAACGACTTTCCTGGTTTTTGTAAAAAAAATCCAGACAAGATTTGAAAATGCAGTGTTTCAGAATTTCCTTTGTTGTCAGTGACGATTGATAAACTTTGAATTGATTTTCCCACAGCTCTTGGAATGTTTTTACACATCCATTTCTTGTCTAATTAGTTTAAAGACTGCCACTGTTCCCTGATAGATTTGTAGACCCATCATTGAGGAAGCAAGTGGAAACAAGTGAAAGTTCGCTGACTTGGCTTTCTGTGTCTGAGAATTAGTTCATCTCTGTAAAACTTGCACATTTTTCAAAATTTTACGTTGATCAATCAATCAAGTGTATCAAAAAAGCTATTAATTCAGTTCTTGTTTATGTTGCACACATTCTAGCTAAATAAAAAAATCAAAGCAATGCATTTCAGGACAACTTGTGCCTCAAAACGTTAAAATTGTTCAGTATTTGTTTTCAGCAAATTTTGTATCAAAGTATTAAATATAATCATGATATTAATATAGTTTATAATTATGTGGTAGAGTAATTTTCTCAATCTGATTGGAATACGTCTCAGTGTCCTAACTGTTTGTGAGGTTCTTCGATGCGAAAATGGTAAACGATAACCATGCACCCCCAATAAAAATAGAAGAAAATGAGTAAAACTAGTTGCTGTCCCCCAGCAAGTCAGGGGTACTACTCAAGAAATCTTAGTTACGCTTTAGGATCATCCGTTCTCATTGTTACCTTTATAATTTCAGGGGACATTACACAAAAGGGCTTTGATAAGAAACGACAGAAGTTACTAGCACCATATAAACATGCCAAACAGACACCTGGTAAGACTTTTAATAATTATAGCCTATTTTATGCTGCTGAAGTTTGGGGCATAAAGTATTTGCATCACCAGTCGCAACGTCTGCCTGTCCCAAGCTACTTTGTCTGGAGCATAATTTACAACTTTTGAAGGGATTGATTTGAAACTCTAAACATAGGTATAAGGTGAAAAGGAGAAGTGTTGTATGCTAGTACCATAACTTCAGCATGATTGTTACCCTTTTCTGAAATTTTCCTTGTCGCAAGCAAATCAGTGGATTTCATTCAAACTTTGAAGATTATAAGATAGGAGATGACAAGAAGTAGTGCAGTTTATGATAACCATAACTGTAGCTGGAGTCATTTTGAGTTGTTCACCTTCTTGGTTGTTCCTTGTCCATGATAGCAGAACTTTAAAACAAGTCAACAGATTGATCTGTTGAATTCTTTCGATTCAAAACGCAAAGACTGTATGTATAAACAAAAGGCAAAGACTGTTTGAATAAACAAAATGTATGGACTCTATGTATGAACAAAATGCAAAGACTTTATGGATAAACAAAACGCAAATACTGTTTGTGTAAACAGTTATGCAAAGACTGCATAAACAAAATGCTAAGACTGTTTGTATAAACAATTATGCAGAGACTGTTTGTATAAACAATTATGCAAAGACTGTTTGTATAAACAATTATGCAAAGACTGTTTGTATAAACAATTATGCAAAGACTGTTTGTATAAACAATTATGGCAAAGACTGTTTGTATAAACAATTATGCAAAGACTGTTTGTATAAACAATTATGCAAAGACTGTTTGTATAAACAATTATGCAAAGACTGTTTGTATAAACAATTATGCAAAGGTGTTTGACTGTTTGTGTATAAACAGTTTGTATAAACAAAACACAAAGCCTGTACGTGTAACTGCATGTTCACTTATTACAACAGTAAAAATCATTTGGAGATGAGTGATACATGACCATGGCTCTCCTGTTTCAACAAAAGTAATGATTTGGTGGAATTGCTTAATTTAGCCAGGGGTGGAGATGGGAAGTTTGGGCAGTGTTTTATGGTTCAGATGAATTTCAATGGTTACGTTTGGCTGTCTTTGCTTTGGTATTAAAAACTTTACATGGTTCCAGTGTTTTTTTGGGGGCCTTTTTGGGGCCCCAAAACCCCCCCCCATGCCCCCTCCTCCAAAATTATATATTTTTTCCCCTTTTTGACAAAAAATTCCCTAAAAATGTTGAAAAAAATCTTTGATTTATTTAATCAGAGATGGCGCCAGACTTGTTATAAAACCATGTTTTCATAAATTTAAACGGTTCAGAATAATTTCTTGCAATAATTTGATACCCTTACGTTCCGAAATAGTCGCCGAAAATCGCCGATTCTCCGTTTGTCACCTGTTTCCCCACCCCCATCCCCCCCCCCCTTTTGTTATTTTTCAATGAAAACGGTGTTCCAAAGATTAAAAAGATACCAATACAATGTTTTCAATTGAAAATAGCTTATTACTTACTATTCACATGTGTTTAAACACCAATGCTGCTAAGTTATGTTCCTGACACCAGTATTTTTATATAAAATTTTGTTATGTTTAATTCCTATGTCTTCTCTTTATATTTGGCAAAAGAATAATGTTATTAACATGCTTGATAGTTTTTGTCTTAATTACATTAGTAAACAGTATATTTTATACATTTCCTAAAAAATTCCCCTTTTCTAGCAAAATGACTAAAAATTCCCCTCCTGACGGGCCCCGCCACCTTTCCCCTCAGACTGAAAAAAAACACTGGGTTCAAAATTTGACCAAGTACTTAGTACAGCGGAATAGACATGAAAAGAAATGAAAATGTTAACAACAACCTTGGATGCAATTTGTTTCAATTTCATGGTCAACTGGTTTCCATCTAAGTGCATCATGGTAACTTCAGAGTTAGGGTTTCACGTTGACTTCCCATTCTTGCTGAGGTAATTATCGGCTATAGGTCACACACTACATGATAATTTGACCAAACATGGTCAGCCAAACAGCATAAACTGACAGTTTTGGTGTATACTGTGGGTGCAAACACCTGTTTTCCATTAATGTGAAAAGTAATGCTAGTTGTACATGTTTTCCTCGCCCAACTACTCTATGTGTCATCTTGGCCTGCTTACTGCGATGTAAACACTGTAGGACAAAGTTATTTCAAATTGCTTATTATCTATTCAAATTTAGATTTTCGCCAACATTTGCTAGACACAATTGTTTGCAATCCAGTGACATTTTTAAAAAATTTGAAAGCGAAATGTCATACTTAACATTAGGCAAATGTCAGAAGAATGAGAGAAAAAGTTTCTCATTAAATCTCCGCCCCCCAGTGTAGTGGGAAGAATGTTGTTTTCTCCAAAAAGACGGACAGAAAGTATGAAAAGTGCATGGGGAAGGCATAAATTTTTGTTTAAAAAAAACCCAAAACATTTTGGTTTTATTTGTGAACATTCTTTGATGAATTTGAAATGCCCAGAACTGAATGTTTGCAAAAGACTGTGCCTAGAATTTTGTATACCCCCTGCAACAGTGAATTTGAAAGGGAGAAGGGTATTCTGCATTCAGGTGGTCCATTCGTCTGTCTGCAGACACGATTTTGTGCCCGCTTCATGTCTAAAATCCCAGGCCATTCACAAGAGTGATAGTTCTTTTATTTATTTTTTGCACCTTACTTTTATAGCTTTAAAGGCAAATTCACAAACTGTCGTATTGTTACAGCGTTTTAGTAAAAATAGGAAAAAAACATGCCATTTTATCTTTTATTAATGATGGTGTGTTTTTGCCCCTGAGAATTCAGCTTGTTTTATGTAAATATTTAATAATAGATTGCTTGTTAATTGTTAACTGCGGGGTAATTGTTTGGGGATCACTCAGAGGAAGTATATGGTTTTGGTTTTTGGGTTTTAAATGATTGAATGCAAAAAAAGTGTTTGCGTATTATATAAAGTATTTGTTTTAATCCTGTACTCGCAGTAAATGGCAAGTTTTTTTATGAGTTAGTAAACTTTTACTGAATAGGTGGTTTTGTTCGGATGGTTTTGCTGTGGTCACAGGGCAATAAATGGTCGACCTTTGCATTTCTCAGTTGACTCATCCTTTAGTCATGATCTATTGAACAGTTTAAATGAAATACATTGATTCGAAATGTATTTATATAGTATAATGACAAGATTAGTTGTGACAATGTGATAATATGATACTGGTATTGTCAACAAAACCAGGCCTTCCAAAGAGCAAACAAGAAATTAGCTGATTTTTGTAATGACTAACTTAAAATTAGAAAAAAAAAGCTGTAAGCGAGGCATTTTGTTTTGTATCAAAGCTACATGTATGTATTAGTTGTGTTATATTAGACAGTCCTGTCTGTATACATTTATGTATTTGAAAGAAAAGGTCCGTGTACAGACATACAGTATTAACAGTATTTAAACCAGTATTTTAGATTTAACATATATAGCTTGTAGATGTTGCGAATAAATGGTACTTGATTTAATTTTCCTTCCAAACTTCCTTCTTTGCTGTGGGATAGAGTCTTGTATATAATGATAACAGTTGCTGGAGTATTCTTTCTAACAAAAAAAAGAGATACATTCACTGTCGCAGAAAGGACGTCAGATCAGTAATGTTGCAAAGGACGTCTCTTGGCATAGTTTAATTAAAGTTATTGACTTGAAATAACAAAACGTCACAATTATTAAGGGGTCATGGGTTTTAGCCCCTTTACAGCCCTGTTTTTTGGAGAAATTTTCAGTTTCATATTTATCATGGGTCCGTCTAGTTTAGCACTTTTCCTTCGTACTAAGGAATGATGATTAGGTGAACTGCCTGCCAGTGTTGTTTGAAAAGAGCATTAATAATCTCCACGAAAAGAAAACAAATAAATGAATTGTAAAAATACATTCAGTTTTGTGTTTTAACTCTTAACGTGTCCACGGTAAATCATATCCTGCGTTTGTGACCAGTGCAGATCATGACCAGCATGTACATCTGTGTGGGGTGGGGGTTGAGGTGTTGGTGGGGGTTCCGGGAAAGGGTTAAATAAAATTATGAGGGTTTTGTAGAAATAAGATCATCTGTTAGGCATTGTTTAGCAGTATAGGTTTGATAGTTGTAAATGTGAAGTTTTAGTCACTGTCAGTACAGTCTTAAACCCGGTTCACACACCAGTTTTGTCAAACAATTTAACTATAATAATAATTATTAAAGTAAACCTAATACTATATAGAAATACCACAGCCACTGTACAATTTTCTCACAGAAAAACAATTTTCTCACAAAAAAATGCTTGGTACCTTTTTTTATTTGCCAACCTGGATGTATATTATTTTGTGGATGTCTGTTTATGATAACCCCAGCTGTTTATTGATAAATAGTAACAGAATTTATAACTACCAGTATTGTTTCTGTTCAAAATATACCTCTTTAACAAAAAGCTTCCTTTGATCTATCTATTCACAGGTTCTGTCTTTGTGCATTGAAATATACATATTGAATATAATTTGCACTTAACACATTATACCATCACTTCATAATACATGTAGTTAAGATAATCGTTTGACTGTTTGAATCTACTTGTACATGAATGAGGAAAATTATGCATTTGTTTGAGTAAGATAAATTTCATCAAAGACGTTTTTGGGGTCTGAGGGGCTGGTTAGTGAGGACATGTATACAAGTGCTTTCATAGTCACAGAACGGTCGATGTGACAGGTTTAGCTCTGACCCAACTTAAGTTCTTAAATGGACTTTTCAATAAGCTTTTAATTTAGACCGTACCATTAACTGTTCTTAGGGGTGTTCTTTGAAAATTTAATGTCTGAATTGGAAACAGTGTAGATCATGATCAGACTGTATGGATGATGCACAGATGTGCAGGTTGATCATGATCTGCACTGGTCACAGAGTCAGAATCACTTGCCGGCAACAAGGTTTAGGGTAAAATCTCAATTGCCGGCCAAAAATTTATGTCATTTAATCTGTTACGAAAAAATACTGCTGAGACATAGAATATTTTCTCTGATTCACACAGGTTTTTTTGTGGCATCATTTTTTTGTGGCATCATTCACGCTGTGAAAAGAAATAATATAAAGCACGTTGATGAACGGGGTGATAAGATAATGAATTATAAACGAGTATCAGAAGATTTAATTTTCAGTAGAACTTGAGAAATTTTGTGTGTTGAGTTCAAAAGCCACACATCATAACTTCTAAGAACAAAGAAACTATGAATAATTCTTTAAGTTTATTCATATGCTTGTAACAATGCAGAACAGCTCATTGCAAAGTCACATTTTTCGAACATAGGAGTTGACGGGGAAAACAGAAAAGTCTTATTGTACATGAAGACAATGGGTTATATTGAGTCTATGTACATGTGATTGGTACAGGTCAAGTTGCAGAGTGGGGGGGCAGGGGGGGTTGCATAGAGAAGACTTATTGTGAGAGAGACATTTTATTTTCCTCAACTTCTACATTGTAAGGGTTCTTAAGTAGCTGATATTAATTTAAAGCTGCTGATTTTGTTGAAAAATTGAGTTTCCTAAAATGTCTATGAATTAGAAGGAGTTACCTTTGTATGCTGACAAATTGAAAAAGAGTATAGAAATATAGTGTATTATATCTGCAAAATTTCATAAACTTGGAACTAGAATTACTGCAATTTCAAAGTGTTTAGTGGGTTCGTATTGTTCTCGTATTTCCTTTGTCATATTTTAGAAAGGTTGTGGAAAATTTTTTGTCAAAGTTTTTTACTCACTGCATTTAGGAGTAAAATGGTGCAAAGGTAAAGTTGAACTTACTAGTAAAGTTGAAGGTAAGTAAAGCAAACCCAGTGAAACACATTTAATACTAAGGGAAAAACGAAAATGAAACAACATGCATTCCATCCACTAAGGGAAATGTAGCGCTACCTGAAATACAGACTTTTACTGACTTAATTAACCCCTAAACCGACAGCTACTTGCTGCAAGTATTTCTGTCTTTGTGACTAGTGTAGACTAAGTTCTTGTAGTCTGCTAGTGTTATATCTTTTCAATGAACACTCTTTAACAATAAACAGATTGGCAGACAAGTTCATTACAGAACTGTTTAGATGTGCTACCCACACATCTTTCTTAAAACTCTTCTCTCTCTACCTATAACATGTATAAAATTCATATTTCATTGAAATCAGAATAAATACTGATCTTACTTATGGTGAAAAATTCAATCTGTGAGTAACCTTGTGTGAAGGTCATGAGGTTATGAAAATTGAATGAGATAAATCCATATACTATCAGCAGTGATGATAGAAAAAACCTGTCTGAAGATATATCGGCATACTGTAAAGTCGGGGAAATTTGTTAGTGTAAGCTTCATTATTGATAGCAGACACTGAGAAGTTCTGGTACTATTCTACTGCTTAGGTGAATATTTGCTATAAGTAGTGAAGGTTGAGTTGATATTTCACTTGATTTTGGTATTTTGTTTTCAGTCTGCATAATTGATGTAAAAGTGTGTTGTTCAGTTCTAGAGAGGTCGAGGGAAATGTCATTAGGTGAACTTTGAGTGTATTGCAGAAATTTATGTTATGTTATTGTTATATGTAATGATTGCATTTATTTCAGATATATCCAGTCCAAACAGTGAGCCAAGCCCCCAAACATCTGCCCAGAGAAAAGCCCAGCGTAGGCTTACCAGAGAGGATAACAGATATCATTCAGGTAAATAATCTCATGCTGGTGACTGTGTGTGTGTATTTGCAGTGATCATGGTGATGTCTGTGACACCAGGTATGGTGTTTCTTACACGGTTGTCACTTCACGCAGGCACAGGCGTCAGAGGTTTGTGGAATGTTAGATTTGGCAGCAGGATCGATTCAGGTGTGACCTAAATGCTGACATCATTTAAATACTGACATAATTATAGTATCTATATGTAGTTTTCAAGCTTCATTGATATAAAGTTATTAATTCAGGTTAATGTCTAGATTTAGAGCCTTGAATCTAAGTTACAGGCGTTGAACTTGCTTCAAGGTTATTTGCATGCAAATTGACCTTGCTTCATAAGGTGGCGGGCGTGTTATGATTTGTTTTAGTGCCAATAAGCAATATGGGAGTGTGATGCGTAGAGTATATTGCACGGTGGTGACCACAGGGCATGAGAGTGACACCTACTGTGACGCATTATATATTACCCGTTCTTAACACAAGCAAGCCGAAAACCCCCGAGATCAAACGTCATCGCAGAATCAGTGAAATACCCCAGGCATCAGTTGATTATGCAGCATTAGTCACATGTGCTGATATTTTATACCTACACCTATGGTGAAATGTCACATGGTCATGTCAGAGAAAGTCAGGCGTAGGGTACCAGGTGTGGTATCATTCTACTGTGATATTCTCTGGTACCCAAGTATCATTGTGAAGACACAGTCATGCGTTTGAGCTGGACAGGGTAAAAGTTTGTTAATTGTGTGACCGGTTGATTGCTTCTTTGTGTTGTGGAACAATACAGTATAGGCCTCACAGTTTGCGGGAAAGTTTTGCCAGTTTTTACCTGCCAAAAAATCGCATTTGTTGTGGTACAATAAATATTAAAATGAGTCTGGGAGGTTTTAAAACTGAAGTTACTTCTTGAAAATTTTGTAAAAGGGTTACTTCAATTTCTATTACCAACCACCGAAAATATTGGCCAATGGACTTTTGTTTACACAATAAAAGTATTCTCGGCTAATTTCTTAGGGAACTGGGCGTATACTGTGTTGTACATTATCCTTCTTCACTAATTTACCCTCTACCAGCACACACCACACACGTTAAATCTTGGCTGTTGGCTTACATTTGTAGAGATACGAACGGAGGCCGTCATGCAGGCTCTTGCTACACACAGTAAGAAAATCCCAGTCATGCCCCTACCTTCCAAGAGAACCTCAGTCAATTATCACGGTCAGCAAAGACAAAGGGATAGCCGACAAGGTAAGGTGTTTTAACCGGTACCCTGCAGAATTTTTTAACCGGTACCCTGCAGAATTTTTGAAAATGGACTTGACTATTTCTGTATTTGGACCGTACCATTCAAGTGTTCAAGGGGTTCGCTCTGTGAAAATTAGGTGACAAGTGTAGATTATGATCAGACTGCATGTGTGCCAGCTGATCATGATCTGCACTGGTCTCAGTGGCAGGACAAACTTGCCACCAGCAGAGTAGGGTGTTTTCAGGATGCAGGGTAACATAACATGCATGTTTAGTGGGAGTTATTAGCACTGCTTATTTTAAGTTTATCAGCCTGATAGGGTGCAGTAGACCATAAATATAGCGCGTGGTTTTTATTTTTGAACAGTATACTGAAAAATGCACTGTGTTGATTTGGTTTGCATTATTTTGAATGGGTTGCACGGGGTGAAATGACTTTTTCACTGTCAGGAGATATGTCTTTGATTTTGGTTCTGGAGTTGAAATTTATACACCATATAAACAGGACTAAGTAATTGTAAAAGTTTTAAAGAGAATATGGATTGAAATTGTCGACTGGAAACTGTCAAAACGAGACAGAAATTAGAAGAATTAGCTATAGTATATAGAACTTGCACAGTGTGAAAATGTGAAACAGTATATCCATAATGAAGTTTCAAGTTATTTAATGTTGTTATAGCTGAAATATTAATGATATAGTTGTAAGATTTCTTACACAAAGCTGCTGATTGTCAGTATTTGGTATTGATCTTACAAGTGTCCAGAAAAATGATCTTATCATGGCTTTGTTAACAAGTTTTTCTCGGAGTTTGACATGCATGTTGAAATATTGAAATGAATGGGATAGCGAAGCTTCAGATCCTATATCAGCTGGGCACTGCAATTATTCATATTATGTCTGCCTTCATGGTTTCATAGATTAAGGGTCATGGGTTTGAGCCCTGCTACTGACAATGTTGATTTTTGAGAGAAGGTTGGTCGTTTCTTATGGAGGGTATGCATTTAGTACTGGTTCACCCAGGAATGATGGTTAGATAATTGGCCCGCCTGTAAAAATGACCGAAATGCGGTTGAAACAGGTGTTAAACTCTAACAACAACAACAACAACAACAACATCAACAACTGCAATTAATGTGAAGATTTCACATGTTTAATAGGACTATTTCTGTCTTCGTTAAAACTTGCTTAACATTTTTTTGGACAAAAAAATATGAGAAGCATTTAGTGTTTGGGGAATCTCTTAATCAGTTAAACTTCTTAGAGCAAGATCACTGGGTGTGAAATTGATTCATGAGATTATAATCAAATAAACATTATGCTCTGTCAAATATCATATTACATAACCATGTAATACACACATTTCTGATGAAAGACATACAAATGCTTTGAACATGCTTAACATTTTTTACTGTGATTTTATTTTTACAAAAAATTTCAAAAATAGAAATACAAAATCAAATATGCTATATGTCTTTTCAAAGCATAAACTGTTTGTTTTTAACGTAGACATGGTATTTTTTGTTTGCCTTTTTGTTAGTCATAACATTTATTATCCGATATTTGCATGATAGCATCATTTAGGCTTATCTGTTCTTTTGTATTTGTACTGCCCCCTCCCCCCAATTTCCCAGAACAATAATACTGTAATGCTGCATTTATAATAGTTAAAGTAAAATTTATAAGTACACTTACGCTCAGGGAACAGTTTTATTGAGAAAATATTGCAACATTTATTCAGGTTGTTGTTGTTGTTACAGAATCATCATCCGATGATGACAGCATTTATGATGATGAAGCAAACAGAAATTTCCACCGAGGGGCAAGATCGCGGGACAGCGGTGCCAGTTCATCGTCGTCCTTCTCGGACATTAGCGCATCACCTCGACACTCGGAGAGACCCAGAAGTGCGGCATACGTCAAATACCAGATACCTGGGAACACGTCTCGGCAGGCACTTGCAGATGTCATGCAGAGTGCAAGACATTGTAAGTCTTTGGATATGAAAGTGATGTGAAAAGCGGACATTTCCAGGGTTGTTCATGAAATTACAGCTATGGCAACTGCTTCTTTGTTTGTTTACAGATACAATTGTTCCATGATCAACCCTCCACTTATAGTCACCAACGTAGCTTTAATCACGGAAAGCCAAAATACAGATATTTCCCATCTTTATTTCAGATTTTATAACGAATTTTAGATTTTTTTTTTTTTTTTATATCAATTATATTGTTCAGAGATTCAGACTGCATTTAAAGCTGCTTTCTCTAAAGATTTTGGTGAAAAAACAAGGTTCTTTACAACTTTGAACTCGCTGTCCTGTTTTATTGTGCCTGCAAGGAAATCAACTATGTATTGTAACAAATTTGTTGATTGTTTCAGCACAACATATATCCCAACCACCAGATGTAACAAACAATGCCAAAAGTAGTCGACAAGCTGACAGAGTCGGCCGAGGTGTGCCCTCTGTCAGGGTGGCGGGAAACGTCGGCATGGATCTGGACTCTGACTGTAAGTGATCATCCAATAGACAGGTTGAATAATTTGCTTTCACGCCAACAAGATAGTGCGAAAAAAATGTCATCTGTTTTGTGTATGTATTGATCAAGGGTCTGTGGGGGTTGACTAAGGCTTGAAACATGGACTGAAAACAACAATGATGTATAGTACGGCTTGAAGCCCAGCTTTAACTACATGCTCTCAAAGTTCAGAGGCAATACATTTCGTTTATATTTACTTTAGTTACCTGAGGCTACTTTTCCACTTGATGTGCATAAAAACGATAACTGGCCATTTTCAAAAACATGTCATTGTTCATTAAAGATGTAGAGATGAGGAATATGCATCACTTTTCATACAACAATACATTCTTGATTCATATGCTTTTGAATTTGATTGGTTAGCTTGACTAAGACTGAAATGTTGGTCAAACCAATAATTTTAGATTTGCTGCATCAATATAAAAGTTGTGTTAGTACTTGAGAGTTACGGTCCTTGGTAATGTAGGGTTGGGAAACTTTGAATAGAGCTCAAATGATGTGTAATAACATTAGCTTGTTGATTGTGAAACTCAGATTTGACGCCAATTTTTCTGCTTTGGCAATAGAATGATTTCAGAATGACACTTTTAGGCTATTTGTCAGAGGGGGACCCTGCCTCGTGCTTGGGGTGTAAATAGCTCTGATAAAAGCTAAAAATAAAGCAGCTGAAGGTTAAAGATTGCACACAAATGCAAATAATATGAAGAAACTTCATGACTTGATGACAATGTTTGTTTTACAGCACCGAGACATCAGGGTAAAGTGGCAGCTAAGATACAGCAGCTGATGAACACACTAAAGGTACGCCAAATGTTCATGTATTATGTACATGTATCATGTATAGACATTGAAACGTCTATAGTTACATTCATGTAGTAAGTATGTACGTATATGCAGGATATATAAGGCCTATCATTAATGCATTTTGTTTCTGACATGAATTGATCTGTTGTTCAGACAGAACTCTCTGCTGTCTATCATGTTTAAAGGGTGCACAATGAAAAAGCAACCAGTCGAGTAGTAGTGTACATCATGCTCAGACTGTATGAGTGTGCAAGGTCTGCACTGGTGTCATATGCAGAAATACGAGCCTTTAACATGGTAATGGTGAAACTGTCCTCTGAATGGGCATATGAAAAGAAGCATAAAATGACAGAGGGACAGAAATGATAACTGGTTTTAATCATTTTTGTCACTTCTAAGCTCTTCTGAGCCATGGCAGGTTTTGCCAAGTTTATGTCTGGGGCCATATCTAGCACATTGGTTATGCAATTTCGATCAAACTTGGTGGAATTGTTTATTAATATTATAGAGTTGTTGCCCTTGAGTTTCTGTTGAATTGCTTCAGAAGCACAGGAGTTATGGCCCTTTGAAAATTGAATGTAAAATTGCCCAATTTATGTCCAGAGCCATATCTGTCTATATAACTTTGTTGAAATGTTTATTTCTACATAGAGTTGATGTCCCTTGAGTTTTTGTTGAATTACTTCAGAAGCACAGGAGTTATGGCCCTTAGGGAGTTGGATGCAAATATTGCCATACTGACCTTGGTCACTAGATGACCTGGTGTGTGGGAGAGGGAAAAGGGTGCTTAACAGTATATCTTTTAGGTATACATATCTGCTGTCCTGCTAAATCCTGTAATTTATTGCTGAAAGCAAGTCATTTAATGTTGAGGTAGTCGTAATCCACTATTTGTAGTGTGTACTTTTCTGTCTATTTAAATAATGTTTGAAGTTTTTTTTTTAATAGCTAGGTTAAGATTACTAGGCAAATAGTTTTTGTGTTAAATCACAATTTGTAGATACGTACAATCTAGTTCATACTTAGTCTGTCCAATCAAGTAGATACTTAAATTGTGTATTGTATGTTTGTATACTGGCCACAAAGTGTGGGAGTGCATACTGTTAAAATCTTAAAACTTTTGCAGTTAATGTTTGAATTGATTTCGTACATGTTAATGTATTGATTTTTGGTCACTCCTATATCACAATGTTTAAATACCAACATGTATGACTGGCTTCCTTGTTTCCTGTTATGTTGGACAGAAAATGCTTAGTGGACCTTTACCAAGATTGTTAAAGCATGACCCCCGGGTCAGTATTTAACCCGCCCGAGGGTTCACTTGGTTTATAGGAAAAAAACTTTTCTTCTGAAATCACAAGACCTAAAGCTTAGATATTTGGCATGAAGCATTGTCTTTTAGGCCTCTACAAAGATTGTTCAAATTATGACCCCCGGGGCAAAATTGACCCCAACCCACTTGACTTTACTTAAGATTTCTGCAGAAAATCTGTAAAAAAATCTTTTCTGAAACCACAAGGCCTAGAGCTAGATATTTGGAATGTAGCATTTTCTAGTGGACCATTTTCACAAGTTCAAATTCTTACACCTGGGTGAGTTCACTTGATTTCTCATGGCTAATATAGGGAAAACTTTAAAAATCTTCTTGTCTAAAACTAGAAGGCGCAGAGCTTAGATATTTGGTATGTAGCATTGTGTAGTGGACATCTACCAATAGTGTTCATCAAATCAAGACCGCCAGGCCAAAATTGACTGTTGGAGATGCGATTATTGACCTTGTATTATAGCAAAATGGTAGCCAGGTGAGTGATTTAGGGTTATCTTGGACCTCTTGTCATATGCATTTTGATACAATATAAACATGAACTGATATATTCAAATAGTAAATCCATACAAAAATTCTTGTATTTTTGCAGAGACCGAAAAGAAAACCTTTGACGGAATATTTTGTAGAGGAAGATGATGCTTTAGAATGTACGTATATTCCTGGTTGCCATTGGTTTCCTGTTGTTATATCTCTTCTTAATAAATTTGTACATTATTACTGAAGAAATGTTTTGAAGCAGTAAGATTTAGACCAGACATTTTTCTGTAAACTTTAATACCTGCGTAAAACAGTGTTTAAAAGACTTCTGAAACAGTCATAAGTGTTTCTTTATTTCATATGACTTCTGGCTGTTTTGCGTTGAACCCTGGGCATAATACTTTTACAGACAGTAATTAAATGCTCAATAATTGTGGAAACATGATACACAGTGTGAAGGTTTCCATATTTGAGGTTGATCTCATAACTAAGAAATTGTGTTAGCAGGGAAACTATATACTTTTGCTGTCTGTAACAGTTAACGGTAAATCTGCGTCTAAAGTTGTAACAAGTATCCATGATTATTGTGATACTTGTTGATGTACATACGTGCAAGTTTCACAGGTCATTTAATGTTGGCGGTAAAACAGAACAAAATGAATACTGTAAACCAATAAGTTTTCGCACCAATTAATGTTCACACTTTTCAGATGTAGGACTGATTTGCGGATATTTACATTCATGTTTTTAGAAAACAGTGATAAGATAAAGATAAAAAAAGATAAATTATTCGCGTATTCAAGGGTTTGCAGAAAACTTGTATCTTTGAATAAAGCGAAAATAAATTGCACACAGAAATAATTGGTTTACAGTACTATTCAAGGTCAGTGATATATGAAAATCAATGTGGGAGGCTCTAACATTAAAGTTTGTACATCTAGGTTAGAATTTAACTGTATATAGAGGCTGTGCAGATTGCCAAGGTGTAAGTTCCAGTATCAGTGAAATAATCATTTTTCAGTGTCAATACTGAATGCTAACTTTTTAGGGGAATTGGATGGTAAGATTGAAAGAATTTTCTGTATCCATTCGGAGAGCTATAGTAACACAAAGCATATGCTGTTCTTTTCTTGAAAACTCTTCCGTATACTTAACTCTATATAACAAAAAATGTCCATTTCCTTATAGGCTTACATTATAGCTGTTATGAGTCAATGTAAACATGGCCTGCTTATGTAGAAAAGGTTTACTTTCTTTGTGGGGTGTACCTTGTTCAGTGTTGATAGATTTCTTGCAGTCTGGTTCTCACAGGATGTAGCGGTCTGTGAAAACTGGGTACCAGTCGTATAATGGTTCCTGTAATATGAGCTTTTAGTCAGAATCTTCTGTAAAATGTTGATTTGTATATAACTGAGACCTACCTCAGTGATAGAGTGGTTAAGGGCTCATTTTATTAAGACTGCAAAACTTCTGACTGATTGAGGTTTACTTTTTCATGACTGTTGGCAGTTTCATATTGAATATACATGTAAGTTCATTACTTGGAAAATGAACGATCGCACTGTCATAGTGTAGGTACTCAGTTTTTATGACAGGCCATTACATCTTCGGTGTCCAGGCTGGATCTAATTTGGCAGACATAATTTGAACACTATTCTCCTAAACACTGAGTTGCCTTCTGCATGACTGCATAGTTTGACATAAAAATGCATGTGTTTTCAGAAATTCAGCATCATTTTTGTAGAATATCCGTATGGAATCTTTCTTCTTGCTTCTAAACCTTCCTGTTTATACCAGAGGATGTGTTAATGCACTTTTAAGTATTGATTATGCAACGTTCTTCCTACCATACCTGTAAATTTGGTGATGCTTTTACAAAAAAGTAAAAATCCTGTTGTAGCCGGGTTAAGGTATATAGTGATAAATCATTAGGCTAATGACTTTGTGGCTTGATAGCTCAGTTGGTGTCCACCCTGACAGAGGAAGGCCCCGAGTCTGAATCCAGGTCGAGCCATGATTTTTCACCATCTGTCCTATAATGCTCAAATAAGAATTACACTTTGATATATTTTTCACTGTGAATAGCAATTTTTTCACTGCAAATTTAGTGACTATGATAGCATTTTTTCACTGGCTAGATTTAGTGACGTTATGTTAGTTCTAAATGTTACTAATTTGTTTTTCCTATATAAATGGATCTGACTTGTGCTACTAAAGTCTATGTCTTAATAACATGAAGGTACTAGTTTATATGAAATATCTTTGATTCTAGTTCTTTTGTACAGTTATGTATTAAAACTGAAGACTTAAAAATGCTTCTACAGTGTATGTTTAAACCATAAATGTACAGCATATATGAAAATGTTTAGTTGTTTCTAAATCAAAAGACTCATGATTTTGTTCAGTTGTGTATTAAACCAAAAGACACAAAAATTCAGTCACAGGTTGTCTTTGTATGACATGATTTTGCATGTTTTTCTTTTGCAGCTCCCCCAGCAGACCCAAATGCTCCAAAACCAGAGGGCAGCACTTTAACACCAGTACCAGGGGACCAGCTAGTGGTAAGTGTAGACTTTTTGCATGGTTCTTAGCCTGGTAGCGTATTGAATTAATAAGAAAGATTTACTATTAGAGAATTCTCTTTAAGTTTGCAAATAAGTCTGTCTGGTCACAAATTGAGAACATTTCGTCATGCCAAAGTAACCCAATTAAACAGTGTAGCACAAACAGATATATGAAAGAATGTACTGCTTAAATTACAGGTTCCCTCGGGGTTACCTCGCAATTTAGAGGCAGCGTTACATCGATACGGTTCCTCCACGTACAAGGCCCTGGCAGTCACTGTCTTAGACCAGAATGGAAAACCAACAGTCAATCTCACATACGGTAAGTGTTTAAACTGTGTATGGATAATATTGAAGAAAAAAGTCATAATTAGCAGATGCATAAGACATCTTGCACATTTGACTGCAGTTCAAATTTTGTGTGCTACACACCATATACGTTTTGCCATTTGTCTATTTCCTGCTTGCACACATCGTCTAGGACATTTACCAACAGAGGAGGTTTACAGACCAAGCATTCAACTGAAATATTCTTTAAAGTTACAGGCAGAAGTATAAGAAAGTAGGACCAGTTGTTAAAGCCCAAATTTCCCATTAAGCACTTTTAGAAGATATGCAGTCAGGAATAGTGTATATGTTATTTGATGTTTGACATTAATTTGATAACTTCGGTATGTGAAAGTTTATGAAAATTGTTGTTTATTATGTACAGATTTAAGGTTGACATATTATTATGTACACATATGTGTGAAACAAATACTAAGCTTTGTGTATACAGTTGATTTTATCTTTTGTTTTCAGGGAAGTTACTGAGTAAAACCCAGAAAATAGCCTATAACTTATTGAATAAAGTGGGACAGAAAGGAGAAGTGCCAATAAAACCAGGAGACAGGGTACGTTACTTAACCACACTCCATGTCTTGTACAAGACTAACTGGAAAAATGTACAGTCAAACCTGTGTTAAAGACCACCTCTGAATAGAGACCACCCTGCTAATATAGACCAGCAAGAATACCACCGTGCACTATTAATATATAGTAGACACACCTGTGAATTAAGACCACCTGTAAACAAAGACCACAGTTGTAGCTTCCCAACGTGGTTTGTACAAAGCTTACTGAAACTGTATATGACTATTTGAACTGGCCAAACAAATGATTGTAATGATTTTGCTTAAAGTTAGGGTGTGATTAGTGGCGTTCGTAAATATTCTCTCATGTGAATAAGTGGAACTAACTTGTATGCTGTGGTATGTATATCATGCTTTTAATGTAATATTTTTGTATTTCTCACTTTTTCAGGTAGCTTTAGTATACCCTAATAATGATCCTATATCATTTATCAATGGTTTCTATGGTTGTCTGATGGCTGGGGTGGTACCAGTCCCAGTGGAAGTCCCGACTTCACGACGGGTAAGTCCTGTATAACTTATGCAACATCTCATCAGCGGACAAGGTCAAGAATTTATATTTATTTTAGTGTTCAGAAATGATACATTTAGGTCCAGACTTTAAATAGTAAATACTCTGTAAGTTGTGGGGATTTTTAACTGCATTCCTTGTTTAGGTGATAGTGAGTTTCAATTGTGATGGAATATGAGGATCTAAGTTTTGTGTATTAAACAAAACTTAATTCAATAGAAGTGTGAGTCTCATCTGGCTATGTGGCGGGAACCTACTGAATAGCAGGGTTATGGCGTCAAGACACAACATACCAAATGTCTGCTGCCAGAGTGGTATGTTCTAAGCCTTGTTTTGAGTGAAACAGTGTCCATGTTGATGTCTGATGTTGATATATCTCTTATAGACCTTCCTCTGCTGTCAAGGTGGTACTGACTTCTAAGCACTTTCCCTCTCACTGATTGAGGGTAATTGGTTTGAGCTCTGCCACTAACCATGACTATATGGGAAAGTTAACAGTTTCTTAGGGAGGGTTTGGAGCCTAGAACTTGTTCTTCTGCAGAACGCAAAGTTAAGTTAACCGCCCAACTTTAAAATAGCTGAAATGCTGTTGACACAGGTGAAAATCCACAAGAGTTAAAATTGAAAATGTTATTTCCATTTTCAGGATGCGGGTGGCCAGGGTGTAGGCTTTATGTTGGGAAGCCTGAATGTGTGCCATGCTCTAACTTCAGAAGCTTGTCTTAAAGGCCTCAGTAAAACTGCTAATGGAGATGTTGTTACCTTCAGAGGTAAGATTTAATCTGTTGTGTTTAACAAAGCAATCTGTTTCAAGCGTTTGGTCTTTTAAGTGTTTGATGTGTGGAAAGTGTCTTAAAACGGTATTAGAGCAAATTGTAGGTTGATATTTAGCCCTCTACTATGTGGTTTAGGTCACTTACCAGAGAATGGTTGGCTCCTAACTGTAAAAGTCAATAACTATACCCAGGAATCTAGTATTAACTGACATTGTGCATTATGAGTATCTACATTTGTATGAACGGCAAAGTTCAGTTGAAAAAGGTATGTTTTCATGCCGTATTTGCTTTCACGCCTTGGAAAAGTTTTTGCTGTCATCTGAGCCGGCCTGTAAATTTGCCCCCTTTTGGCTTCTAAAATCTCAACTTGGGCATGCTAGCATTGCACAAATTAGACCAGAGTAGACTCTGTATTTGAGTTATTGTACATAAAACTTCATCTTTAAATTGAGAATATTTTGTAGGATGGCCACGGCTAAGTTGGTTGTCTACAGACAGCATGTCGAAACTTCCAAAAGACTGGCAGCCACCGCCCAAAACCTCCGAGGATGTTCCTGCGTACGTGGAGGTAAAGGAAATACAGAATCGCTCAGATACGGTAACCAAGACAATCTAAATATAGTAACACACTGGAAGTGTTGCCACACCTCCTCCAATACTGAAGAGCTTCATGCCGTAGGAAAAGTTGATGCGTTCGTAAAATCGAGACGAAAAAGCTTAAATCGTTGTTTTTTTTTGGACACAATAAACATTAGTAGAACTGAGACAAAAATCTAAAAATGGTATCATCATTGGCTGTTAGAATTATTTTTTTCTAGCGAAAATGCTTTTGGTCGATATAAATGTGTCTATTTGATAAATTTTAGGTAAAGTTTAACACTTTTAACTAGACATACTACATCAGTTATGATGGTTATTGGTTACCTGCATTATTTGTTACAAGCTTTCTTCTTTCCTTTAATCGTACACACGTAGCTTTCTGACTGGCATGTCAGTTTGTGTATTGCGTGCCCCCTGAAAACCATGCTAAGATTTTTATTTTTCTGGCATTCAGTTAGTCTTGAGATCGAAGAGTTAAAAAGTTTTCAATGTTTTTCTTGGATGATGCTCTGATGTTGAAAGCACGTTGTAACTGCATGACTGTTGTGAATGATTAATCTAGTGTAGAAGTTTGTTGCTAAATTATCTTTGTCTTTGCCTGCTGATCAGTTCTTTTCTCTGTTCACTGCTTTGATAGCGCACCTCTGATTAGATCAGTCCAAAGTTCTGTTCTGTTTTCTTCTAATGATCTGACAAATGATTTGATAATTGAGATGTAGTGGTCCACCATCTCGGTGACAGAGTGGGTTAAAGGTCCCATTTTACATTGGAAACTTTTGACTTCCAGTTTGGGCAAGTCTATTTTCTAAGTAGGGATGTTTTGCAGAACTATGCCCAAAAGGATTAACAACTTATTAAATTCTGAAAAATGCTTCATTTTGTGTCTTTGGTACATAGCTGTCTGAGAAAGGTGTGTTTTAATGCTATTAGGCACAAATGGATGAAGGTCCCATTTCTGAGTACTACCATATTTTTTATAAGACCTGCAGACCTAACACTTTACAAGGGTTAAAAACCCCCGACCTATACATGCATGTTTCATTCCTTTAAATGATACACAGCATTAGTTTTGCCTGTAGGCTGTAAATTCATGCCCTTTGAAATTTCTGTGATTTCATCCTGTCGAAAATGCATTATTAAACTGATATGATGGTAAATCATGACTGTGTTCACCAGGCAGTTGAGGGAAAAGCAGAGATGGCCAATCACGGAAGGTAACCGCTTGGTACAGGTGAATGAATTTATAAATGTTACTTTTGGGTAAATGTTACTTTTGGGTAAATTTTACTTTTGGGTAAATGTTACTTTTGGGTAATTTTACTTTTGGGTAAATGTTACTTTAGAGTAAATGTTACTTTTGGGACATTAAAGATTTAGATATATGAGGCAAATGGTTGTTTCATATAGGGGACTGCCATCAAAGGTTTAACTGTATTTCCTGCTGTAATATACAGTTAAACCTGTGTTAAAGACCACCTCTGAATAATGACCATTCTGCAAATACAAGCAGGGAGAGAACAATCAATGCACTTTTCATCTTCAAGTAGAATCACCTATGATCAAAGACCACTGGTCAGTTTAGACCAGTTTTAGCTTTTTATGACCAGTGGCCGTTATTAACAGATGCAACTGTAATGACGCATGCATGGAAACCTTTTGGCACATCTATTGCATGATTGACATTATCACTGGCACTGTTGATCTCTTCATCTGTCATTTTTATCCTTATTTTTCTATAAATACACAATTTAGTAAAGTATATGATGCTATCAAATCTCTATCTTTTTTTCTGACTTATCTTATCTCTTTATGTTTTTTAATGGGGAAACGTTGTTCTAATTAATATTGCAGATTAAAAAATTCAGTTTTGACTGTAAAATTGCATACCAAATATACACTGCCTAGTTTTCATTGTTTTTAAGTTTGCACAAGTGTTTCAACATTTAGACATAACTTTGCATAGATGGCCACTATACTATTAGAAATTCTTTCATAAATCTTGCTTTAGTATTTTTTATTGTCCGCATTATAACGAGACCATAAAGCTGAATTATTCATACAATACCAGCTACTGGTAAACATTTCATTTTTATTGATGATAACATACAGTAACACTTGTCTTATCCACTACCTGGTTTGAAAAGAAAAGTAGTTTCTGTTGTGAGCTTGCAGTTCAGATTGAAATATCCATCACTGCTGTAGTGACAATGAGGCTCGCAAAACAGGTACCTGAGGTGATGGATATTTTCCATCTGAACCAAATGTCTCATGATACAAACTTATTCTTGCCTACTACCATCTTGTACTTTAAAGTGGATTCCAAAATGCAAACTTACCAAAATGATGCATTTTCATATTAAAACAAAGGATATTCAGATGTTGTGTTTGGGAAAGTGACGTCACAATGTTTATAGCATTACGTTACAAATAATTTGGGAGTGACGTCTGGCATGACGGGTTCCAGACCGATTTTTCCAGTAATCACAGGAAAAGCCGATAATATATGCAAGAAACAGCCTTATCCAGCACAGCCCTTTGGTCTGGATAGCATAAAATGTATAACAGAAAATTTGGTTTAATCGGCAGTGTGGTTTTATTGACATGATCAGGTGGATATTTAGGGTGACGGATAAAACCGGTTTTGCTATTTATAGAAAGTTTGAAGTGATTTCGAGGTATAGGTTTTGTATTGGAGATAAAGCATATATCAAATACATGAGATTTGTGTTAAGAACTTTCATTCCCAACTTTCAATAGCATGTTAATTTTGTTAAATTTTCGCACAGACCTATTTTGAAATGTAAATATTTTGTATATACGGTCATTAACAGCTCATTGTTCAATTAGGTAAATTTTCTATTGATTTTCCTCACAATATTTGATGATACTGTGCTGGGTTAGAAATGCGTTGTATTTAAAGTTGCCTTGAGTAAATACATGATTTCACAATACAGGGATAAGTATAATATATATTTCATGTTTTATATTTTTCAGTACACAACAGGCAAAGATGGAAGTACAGTAGGCGTGACAGTTACGAGAAATGGCGCTCTAAGTCACTGTAGAACACTAACTGTAGCGTGTAATTACACTGAAGGTGAGATTAAGTTTGTAATGATGATTAAATTATTCTGTGTGTCTGTATAGGTTCAAGGGATGAAAAGGGTAGGCTAATTTCCTCCTCAGATCTGAAGATATAAATATGCATTATACCTACCACCATGGTCGCGTGATATATGTGGCTGAACCTTTCATTGTCCCTGTGCTCCCTTCAGTCTTTATACTTTCCCATAGAACAGTATACAGTGCTAGCTCTGGTATTAGCCGATGCTAAAATTGGCTGCAAAAAAGTTGAATTCAAGTTGGCTCAATAGAAATTGAATTTGCTGCAACTTTCAAAGAAAGTATATGTTTTGTGTGCTAGGTAAACAGTGCCACATGGAAAGAATGGCTTAAAGAAACAATGGGCCAGTGCTAGCTAGCTGTTAGTATGTATAATGAATCTTCTGATTTCTAAAATTGTAATAAAAGTTTTGTTAATTCAAACTTTTATCTTGAAATTTTATATTTCAGGTGAAGTAATGGTGTGTGTTCTAGATTTTAAACGTGATGTTGGCCTATGGCACGGTATTTTATGTGTAAGTTTGGTACAATTTAATCATTGTTAAGCTGTTCTTGTTGTCTTAATTCTCAATCAGGATTTAGAGTGTTTAGAATATTTGACAGTAAACTCTTTGTCGAAATGGTACATTGCATTTTAATTGGCTTTTACCTTCAACAGAATAGAACAGAAGAAAGCGTATTCTGTAAATCTGATCCATATACAACCAGTAGACTGGGAGAAAAAAACAGGATTACCCTTCAGGGGCCTCAAAAAAAAAAAAAAAAAATGTAAATCTTTCAAAAGCAATATGCTTGATAGTAATAAGAGTATTGAAAACGTCTATTTCAGTTTGTGAATAAATATTTTGGTTGATGGTGATTCTTGTTCTATATTTCAGAGTGTATTTAATGGTATGCATGTAATATTTATTCCTTATTCCTTGATGAAAGTTGATCCAGCCTCCTGGATGAAAATGATCACCAAGTATAAAGGTAAGTAATCTTAAAATTAATTCTTACTTTAAATTAATTATAATCTGTACATGGCAAAATTAAACAAAGAACAAACTGGCGGGGAAAACTCTGAAACCCCCGAACATCAACCAATGAAAAGTTAACGAAAGCCAATACTCTGTTAAGACTGAAGAACTGGAGTTAGCACCATTATTGTGTGAAAAGATATTTTAAAGGTCCAAAAGAAAATCGTTTTTTTTAGACCTTGAATTTTAAGGGTGTCTTCTTAGAAAGGGAAATATTACATCACGCATCCAATTAAGACCATATTGTGATGAAAATCTGGAGTTTAGCAGAATGAATTATAAATTACATTAATTATTTTCAAAACGAAGGTTTTAGTAAAACGTAATTTTCCCAAACTTACAGAAAGAGGCTGATTGTTAAAGAGCCATTTTGAATTATAGTTGTTTCCTCCTCCTATGGTGAAATGTTATTTCTGACTGTTTATCATTCATCAGTAGCCAAGTAGTCAATCAAGAAATTTCTCATTGACACCAGCAGTGCTCCAATCAAGGAATTCTCAACTGGCAATTGTTAAGTTTTTAAAGCCAGTTTCAACTTATCCTGTAGAAAATTCAATTTGGTCTTAATAATACCAAGGGATTCAATTTTCCAGTGCGCATAGTTTGGAAGCAAGTTAACCCTTTATTTTTTTCAAGAATGGATTAATTCTGACCACATTTGAATGAAAATATCCATTGCTTGGAGATTTGCTCTTGAAGATTTCTAGCTGTCCAGTGAATATTGCTTGGCATTTGAGAACTGTTGTACAGGGTAAATAATAAATCATTTGTTTGACAATACAAAGGATAGAGCATACGAGAGGTTATATGATTTAACCATGCGCACATATTATGTATCCTTCGCATTTCAGCATCTTGTGCCATTGTGAAATCCAGAGACATGCATTGGGGGCTGCTGGCTCAGAAAGACCACAAAGATGTCAACTTTAGCTCATTGAGATTACTACTTGTTGCTGATGGTGCAAATCCATGTAAGTCAATAACAGCCACACTTTTACATTGGCCACTAGTCTCAAATCCATGTAAGTCAATAACAACCACACTTTTACATTGGCAGCTAGGCTCAAATCCATGTAAGCAAAACAACCACACTTTACTGCGCACTCAACCAGTAAGTCAACAGCCCCTTTCATGCACACCAACCAGAGTCATAACGCCACCTTTTCATTGGCCCCACCATGAAGTCAAAACGCCACCTTTTACATGGCCCTAGTCTCAAACCATTAAGTCTAACAGCCACACTTTTACTGCCCTAGTCTCATCCATAGCAACGCCACCTCAAATCCATGTAAGTTATGATAAAGAGCCCTGCCTGTAACATTTGCTGTCCGTGTACATTTCTGTGGGTGAGTGATTAGATTTGCCGACTTGAATTGGACCTTGAGGGTCATGGGTTTGAGCCCTGCTACAGACCACATGGCTTTATGTTAAATAAGCCTTAACTTGTATAGTTGTGAACTAACTGCTGTTGTATAAATGTAAGTAAATAATTAATTGAAAGTTTTAAAAAATTCATTATTGTGTTGATATTTTATTATGCCCCCTTGGAAGAAAAGGGGTATATTGGTTACATTAGAAATAATTTTTGTGTTTAACATACAGACTTATGTTTTATTTGCAGGGTCATTAACTTCCTGTGATGCATTCCTGAATGCCTTCCAGTCAAAAGGTTTGAAACCTGAGGCTATATGCCCCTGTGCCAGTAGTTCTGAGGCCCTCACAGTTTCAGTCAGAAGGTGAGATTCTGTCTTGACATGTATATACTATTATACTCTTTCCTTTGCACCTTAGTAAGTATGATGTGTGATGGACAATGAAAATTAATGCAGAACTTGACTGTTGCACATCGGTTGCAGGTTTATAATTTTGTAGAGTGTTGCTTGGTTCTGTACCTTTCTCATGTTGTATAAATTTTATGGCATGAAATACCTGTACTTGTACTCCAAAGTTCAAACTGTTCATAGCCAGTTTGTAACCTGAGTGAATGTGTTACACTTTCTTTGATATATTTTGTAGGCCAGGCAGGACAAGTTCCAGCGCTACTGGTAGAGGTATATTATCTATGCAGGGTCTAAGTTATGGAGTGGTGCGTGTGGACAGTGAAAACAGTCTCACATCTCTCACGCTGCAGGACTGTGGCCAGGTTATGCCTGGTGGTAAGTGCCTTATATTACAGGTCTAACTTTCACACATGATACAGTAAAAACAATGCTTCAGATCTATGGTTTTGTATCTCTTATTGACAATGAAACTTTCTTGCACTTGTATATAAATACAAATTTTAGTAGTTTGTAAGATTGAAGCTTTTCAATTGAATTTTACATGTTGAGGGTCGATCGTGGAACTGTTGTATCTGCATATAAAAATAGAAGCAGATGCAATAGTTTCACGATCAACCCTCAATATAATTGTATCTTAGTACCTCTGAGACCAAGGAAGGTAATAGACGTCAGTTCTTTGAAGTAAAAGTAGAGAGATGGATCTGTGACGGTTTGAAGGACCACTGGGTTATTCCCCATCCTGCTAACCGACTGCCATCTGGTAATTTGGACTGTACCATTACTTGTTCAAAGGGGTGTGCTCTATGGAAATTTACTGGCTGAATAACAAACAGTGCAGATCATGATCAGACTGTAAAGATGTGCTAGTGGATCATGATCTACACTGGTCACAAAGTTCGTATCTATTGCTGCTAGTATGGTAAAGGTTCAGATATCTGGATAGATGTTACATGATGGTATATAGCAGGCGTGTGTTTTGTTTGCTTGCAGCTGTGATGATCGTGGTGAAGATTGAGGGAGCTCCCTACCTCTGTAAGACAGACGAAGTGGGGGAGCTGTGTGTATGTTCAGGCTACACAGGCATTCAGTACTGGGGCCTGCAGGGGATCACTGTTAATACATTCCAGGTAAGATACATTGTAATACACTTGTTATAAAGCTTTTATGACTTTGTTCTATTCAGGCATTATTCTAGTTGTCTTGCACCATGCAAACTGTGTTTTTGTCCTAGGTAGAACTTGGGGGGCAGTCTTTGTTTGTTCAAGTCCAGATTTTGACAGCCATCATGGGCTAGTTGATAGTTTAATTTAAGTCTACAATGAAAATTTGTTCATTTGAGTCTACAATGAAAAGTTGTTGATTTGAGTCTACAATGAAAAGTTGGTAATTTGAGTCTACAATGAAAAGTTGTTAATTTGAGTCTACAATGAAAAGTTGTTAATTTGAGTCTACAATGAAAAAGTTGTTTGATTTGAGTCTACAATGGAAAAGTTGTTTAATTTGAGTCTACAATGGAAAAGTTGTTTAATTTGAGTCTACAATCATAATGGAAAAGTTGTTTGATTTGAGTCTACAATGGAAAAATTGTTTGATTTGAGTCTACAATGGAAAAGTTGTTTAATTTGAGTCAACAATGGAAAAGTTGTTACATGCTGAGACCTTGTATTAGAGAAAATCCTGGTAAAATTTTGATTGATAGGCTGTTTATATCTGAAGTGGTCAAACAAACAGAACTTATTCTGTCTCTAACAGTATTAAAGTTTAAGATGATCTAAGTGCAGGAAAAATTATACCTTATAGCTGATTATAGGAAATATGAGCAGATTTGAAAAGTAAAGTATGTAAATGTTGTTTTCAGGTTCAACCTTTACAAAGTGATGGAAGACAGGCAGGGGAGAAGATATATGTCAGGACAGGATTGCTGGGATTCCTGGGTCCTGAAAAAAAAAAAAAAAAAAAAAAACCCACAAAAAATTTTTTTTTTTTTTTTTTTTTTTTTTTTTTTTTTTTTTTTTTTTTTATAACTTATTAATAGTAATTTAAATGAAGTGGCTGGTGGTATAAACAGTATGTACATCTGTAGCCACTCTATGTATAAGCACTGACGTAATGAACATAGCCGGGACCCAAACACTTGCATCATAGTTAAATATAGCTTTGTGACTACATGTCAATAAGAAGGTAAACAACAGCGTTCAAACCAAGTTTCAGAGTCCATTACATCACCTAGAATAATTCAGTCATATTAATCAAAGCCTAAGTGTTCATATCTATGAGGTAACACACATGTTCTTTTGAACTTACTCGTTTGTTTCATGTGTAGTGCTTGTAACATGCCTTACATTTTTTTTCCAGGGTGGTCTTGTGTTCGTCTGTGGTAGTAAAGAGGGTTTAATGCAGATCTCAAATAGAAGACACAACACGGATGATATAATAGCTACAGTACTGGCTGTAGAACCAATGAAATTTATCTACAGGGGAAGGTACTATTGAATTTTTTGAATTTCAACAGACAAATCTTTTGAAAGTTTAGGTGAGGTAACAGTACATAAGTGAACCTAAATTTCAATGCAAACAGATGAAGTTGTACAGATTCTTTAAGAAAGAAAGCAGGTTTGCCAACATGTGGAAATTCTTCGTCGGCTTATGCACTTGGTTATAAGACGATAGCGAAATTGGAAATTAAATAAAGAAGTTTAAAATCGCAACTTACTGGAGAAAATCTGCAATTTATGTAGACAAAATGTGATAGGTATGGATAAATAATGTGCATATGATCCCATGTGTAGTGTCAACTAATCTTAGACTATCAGAAACTGTTATATTGGGTAGAATTATAAAAAAAGGACCTGTTAATCCTTATTGCGTTACATGATTTCTTTCTGTATCTGCGACTAGTTCCGTCAGCATGTTAGTTATCATCTGTTTTCTGTATAATTTTGCAGGATTGCGGTGTTTTCTATAGAAGTTTTAAAAGATGAAAGAATTGTGATAATTGCGGAGCAGCGTCCAGACTGTCCCGAGGAGGAGAGTTTTCAGTGGATGTCCCGCGTTCTGCAAGCTGTCGACAGCATTCATCAAGTCGGTGTCTTCTGTCTAGCCCTTGTCCCACCAAATTACCTTCCCAAGGTAGTTTCACAATTCTTATGTCCATCTTTGAAGAACATGGAGTATTTTGTTTCAGCTTGTGTAGAAGTTGTCAGACATTTTTACGTATTTTGAAATAAACTTGTTTGGAAAACAGTACTGGTAATCTACTGATAGTGCTTGTCAAAAAGAAAGGTGACTTTGCATTCGTCTGAAATTTGATAAATAATGTGCTGTCGTGAGCAGATCTGCCTCAGTGACTTGAAATCACTGTAACCTCTCATAGATTAATGGTCATGGGTTTGAACCCTGCTACCGATCAAACATGTCTCTTTATATGAGGCAGTTGGCAGTTTCTTACAGAAGATAAGGGTCTATTACTGGTTCTTTCCAGGAATGATGGTAAGGTAAACTGCCTGCCTGCTTGTAAAAATGACCAAAATACAGTTCAACATAAGGCGTTGAACTCGTGGATTTGAATTCTATTATGTGCAGTCAACTGACAAGTGTATATTTGATTTCAGACTCCTTTAGGCGGTATTCATCTTCATGAAACCAGGAAAAAATTCCTCGAGGGTTCATTACATCCTGCCAATGTACTGATGTGTCCCCACACGTGTGTAACCAACCTACCAAAACCTCGGGAACATAGACCTGACAGGGACGTAACTCCGTCAGCTGTTCATGTAGGAAATATTGTACAGGGAGCAAGAATGGCATGGGCTCAGGGGAGAGAGCTCAATATGGCGGACGAAGAAGGGGATGGCTCGAAAAAGGTTCCACTTACATATTTTCTGTTTTTAAAAAGAGAAAAATGTTTTGCGTTTCACTAATATTATAGTAGAACTGTCTGTTAAAATAAAAAAGGCAGGGGTGTTCAGATAGATTTGAACCTGCACTGGCTGAATCCAGTGTTTCTCCAGGTGTGTTACAAGATGTATTGATGCAATAAAAAGTGTTTTTAATAGTTAATACCACCTCTTCTGTAAGAAGAAGTTGTCTGTTATCTATGTTTCTGTTGATAATATTAAATTTTATTACAAATGGGCTGGACTGGTGTTTTACAAACAGCTAAGTGTTCACATTATTCTGCAAGAACAAGAGTAAATATTAGAAGAAAAAAATATGTGAATAACATGTATGAATATATGTATTGCAGCACCAGTTTTTGACGGAGATTTTGCGATACAGAGCTCAGGCAACACCAGATCACAATCTGTTCACATTGCTCAATTCTAAGGTAAATACTTGTGTAACTCTCATTTCTTTATTTCTTTGTTTTGTTTCTTATTGTATATATATATATATGTTGTAGGTTTGCATTTTGATTTTTGTTACTTTTTAGTGATGTCTGTCTCCTCCATCTTTTTGTAAACAGCTTTAATTTCATAAACATTTTATGTAGCGAGTACAATTTCTGATCTTTGTAGCATTTTCTACAGTTTGTAATTGTAACTCTTTTGTGAAAGGGAAATTACAAAAACATTTTGAGAAAAAGGGAGTAAATATTTTATTTTAGCAGTAGATTTCAAATAAAACAAAATGGCCGATTGACAGCCCTGCATTAATAAGTGCAAATTTTGGAGAACTTCAACCCAATAGGGACATGAATCATAATTTTTATGCCCCTGAAGGGTGGCATATTAAAATCGCACCGTCCGTCTGTCTGTCCGTCTGTCTGTCTGTCTGTGCGTCCCCACTTACAAATTCGTGTCCGGACTGTTACTCTGTCATGCATTGAAGGATTTTAAAATAACTTGGCACACATGACTAGCACATCAAGACAATGTGTCGCGTGCAAGACCCACATCCCTACCTCAAAGGTGAAGGTCACACTTAGAGTTTATAGGTAATGGAATCCTGTATATATGCATACATTTGTGATATGCACACATTCGTGTCCAGACTGTAACTTTGTCATGCATTGAAGGATTTTAAAATAATTTGGCACAAATGTCTAGCACATCAAGACGACGTGTCGCGTGCAAGACCCACATCCGTACCTCAAAGGTCAAGGTCACACTTAGAGTTTATAGGTAATGGAATCCTGTATATATGCATACATTTGTGTCCGGACTATAACTTTTATTATGCTTTGAAGGATTTTAAAATAACTTGGCACAAATGTCTAGCACATCAAGCTGATGTGTCACGTGCAAGACCCAAGTCCCTACTTCAAAGGTCAAGGTCACACTTAGTGTTTAAAGTAATGGAATACTGTATGCATGATTACTCTGTCATGCATGGAAGGATTTTAAAATTACATAGCACATTTATTGAGCACATGGAGAGGACACAGACTGTGAGGCACCTCTTTCGGGGGCATTCGTCACTTGTGAGGGACAGCTGTTGTTTTTTTTTAGATATATTTTTTTTTGTAGAACTCGGCCGTAAGTCGAGTAAGCTTTTGGAAAGTAATTTTGGGATTGTATTTGGTCGACTTATGGCCAAGTATTTACAGTAGGTCAGACCTAGTAAAATAGATCAAGCAGTTCTAAAAGTGTGTTTCGTCAATGATGGTCAGACCTTTAGTAAGCTTTCCTCTTGTTTATTTTGGGAAGCACTGTTGGTGCCGAGTGGCATTCTTGTTAACCCTTACCGTGCTAGTTGCAAGTGATTCCGCCTCAGCGACCAGTGTAGATCATGATCAGACAGCTTATCTGTGCAGTCTTACCATGATCTGCACTGTTCACCATTCAGTGGGAATCCTTTTGAACAGTTAATAGTACGGTCTTGATTGAAAGACGGACCAGTCCATTTCCAAAATTTAGTGGGATTAGGGTTAAGTTCAATGTCGCGTAACCAGTGTATCTTTTTTTTCTTCATGATGTTGTATGCTTTTTAGGTATTCCACCTTATATTTATGTCAGTGTTTAGTTAATTTGCTTTCAGTTTTTGTTTTCCTTGATCAGAAATATGCATTCGAGTGGTGAAATACTTTATTATGTTCATAGTCTCTGTATTTAGTTGAGATTTTGATTTCTTGAAAACTGTGCAAGTGTTTTTTCTTGTTTGCTAAAACCCCCTGAAATTGTGACAACAGTTTTCCATCTGAAACTTCATTTTCAAAACACCAGCTTCCCATAAACTAAACACAATCAACTCAATGCTATTTGCTACTGAAAATTGTACACATTTTACATTGAAACTCTACCTTACTGGAGTCAACAGGTGTTGTATTTTCCTGAAGTATCTAATTAACTGGCAGTCTGGTTTTGGTTTAGGAACTTGTGAACATTCATGTGCTTCAAGACAAACACTTACACAGTAATTTGATGTAGCTTATTTTGAAATATGGTGAAAACAAAATGTTATGTGGGGAAAACTTGCAAAATATTCCCCGAGTTACGGGATAGTAGCCAGATTTTACGTGTCATTTTTTCAGGAGCTATTTATAGACATTTTGTTAAATATTTGAGTGATTTAAGATGACAAGTTTATTCTTTATCAGCATGGACAATCTGGAAAAGCTTGGCCTCCTCAGGTATAAACGATTTGTAACCCACTTTTTCATTGGCTGACAGGCTGTAACCTTATCTCTCATTGGCTGATAAATAATTCACGTAACCAATGTATTTCATCCACATATCCCATATAAAATGTCTCTGTTAGCTGCAATAAACTACTAAGGTCTCATAATTTTAAATCCCTTGAAGGAGGTTGATGGATGGACCTTAAATCCATGAAATAAGATAACTGTTACAATCAACTACTGATGAAAATTAGCTAGTCTTTTACACAGTACCTGCTCCACAGTCATCCCGCAAAATTTGATACTCACTATTTAAAAAATCTTCTTTCTATCTGTGTCTGGGCAGTGTTAATAGCACAGCAAGTCTTGTTCCTAAATACAAAACATTAACTTCAAACAATGACAGCATGAAAGATGAGTGCTTGTGGTGTTTATTTAGTTGCTGAATTAATATAGCATGGGTTAAAACTGGAGTTAACGCAGCATGTAGTTAAACTTTGCATGCGACAGAATCAAATTTAATTTCTTTAAAAAAATCAACAGTTGACATTTGACTTTTTTGCTGTATTTGAATTCAGGTTAGATTTGTTTGAAACAATGTTTTATTTTTTCTACTATTTCAGAAAAAAACGTTAATTAAGTCTAACCTAGTTATGATATTTAGTGAATTAAAAATTAAAAGTGAAGCAAGGGCTCAGGAAGACTGAAAAGTTGCTGGTTTTGATTGAGTTTTAGCTTGTCAGGCTGATTCATATGACAGAAAGTTAATGAAAATTTGGGACGGTAGTGGGATTAAATATTTTGCCAGTCAAGACCAATTGAAATCTCAGAATTTCCTGAGCCTCTAGTGGAACTATGATTTCAGATAGTCTAGGTTAATTGTTTCCTAGAATTGGGTGAATATAAAGTACAACAAGAACCCAGTAGGTAGAGTTGGATTGAATGTCCATAATTATAGAAGCTTGAAAGCTGTTTCTTCCTCTGTATAACTGTGCCCGTGTTCTAATAATTCCTTTCTAAATATGGGTTTCAGGAAGTGTGTAGTGTGAACTTGTCTCATTACATTGTATTATAACATTAACATTAGTGTGAGGGTAGCAGTATATTTCATAAATGCACACCATGCATTTAACTTTAGGGAATTTACTAACTGACCAATATCCTGAATTCCATGTTTGCACTGAAGTGAACAGGTTATGACACAAACTTTACATTTCTTACTTTAAGTCTGTCAGGTAATATCAGGGTACCAAGTGCACACTGAATTTCTACACAGCAAAATGTTTTATCTTTGGTACTTATGCCTCATTTTCTTTGTAAAAACTGTTTTCTTGTGCACACTTGTGGTGAGCTTGAAAAAGGTGATGCAAAGATGGTAAGGAGTCTGCTCGTCTTGTTCATCTGTATATAAAGAGGTCTAGTTCATTGCTCAAAGGTCAAGGTTGCAGTTTGGGATCTAAGACCTTACTTACAGTATGATAGTAGTTCAGTACATTGCATTGTGGTCAATCCCTTGAAGGGTTTTGGAATGAATTTTTTTTTTTTTTTTTTTTATAAGAGCTTCCAGTGACTAGAGGATGTATATAGACACCCAGTCACTTTGTCAAAAGTCAAGGTCATATGCAGGTTTGCTGTTTTGTCAGTTTGTCAATTCATCCAGTCTTGTAGATTCTTTCTGTACGATACTATTAGAAGATGATAAACTTTCATTGGTCTAGAATTTGTAACTTGTAAACTTGTAATGACTCAGTATTGCTTGTAATATATTGTGTTTATTGCCGTATTTGGTAACAATTCTTTCACATATCTAACAAATATTTTCATTCTTATATTTCACATACAACATTTTTTGTGACATCTAGTCCAACTTGATATGGCCTGTCCTTCCAAAAGTATAGCAGTTTATACACCTTTATAGTCAATTTCACAAAGTTTCGCTGTATTAGCTTCGGATTTCAACCTTACAAATTTAATACTTTTGGCTTCTAAGTAAAAAAGAAGAACCCATGGTTTGAACATGCTTGACACTTAAAATTCAACATTTACCATGATTCTTTTAGCCCTATAGCTTTAAGGAAAAGAAAAAAAAGTTTATAAAGAAAGGAATCTTCCCACTTCAGCACTGCACCATGTCAGAAACAGTAACGGTTACATTAATTTGAATACTTCATATAATTAGCAACTTTAAAAACACAACCATTGATTTAACTGGTGTTTTGTTGTAATTGCAAAATGTAATTTTAAAAATTTAAGACCACATGCTTTTAGCCATGCTGTGGTATTATTCAACAAGTTCATTGCAAAATTTGATAGAAATCTGATTTTATTAGCTCACCTGGCTATGCCAGGGTGAGCTTTTCTGATCGATGATTGTCCGTCGTATGTCGTCCGTCGTCCGTCAACATTTGATTCAAATGACATCTCCTCTGAAACCTCTAGGCCAATGTTGATAAAACTATGCAGGAATGTTCCTTGCATGAAGCTCTACCAAAATTGTTCAAAGAATTCCATTCCATGCAGAACTCTGGTTGCTATGGCAACAAATAGGACAAACTTTAAAAATCCTCTTCTCTGAAACCACAAGGCCTAGAGCTTAGATATTTGGCATGTAGCATTGTCTAGTGGACCTCTACCAAGATTGTTCAAATTATGACCTTCGGGTCAAAATTGACCCCAACGGGTGGGCACTTAGTTTTTGCATAGGCATATATAGGAAAAACTTTAAAAATCTTCTTCTCTGAAACCACAAGGCCTAGAGTAAAGATATTTGGCATGTAGCATTGTCTAGTGGACCTCTACCAAGATTGTTCAAATTATGACCCCCGGGTCAAAATTGACCCCCTGGGAGTGGTCATTTAGTTTTGCATAGGAATATATAGGAAAAACTTTAAAAATCTTCTACTCTAAAACCACAAGGCCTAGGCTTAGATATTTTGCAGGTAGCTTGTCTAGTGGACCTCTACCAAGATTGTTCAAATTATGACCCTCGGATCAAAATTGACCCCGCACTGGGGGTCCTTAGTTTTACATGGCTTATATAGGGAAAACTTTTAAAAATCTTTTTTCTCTGAAACCACAAGGCCTAGAGCTTAGTATTTGGCATGTAGCTTGCCTAGTAGACCTCTTCAAAGTTTGTTCAAATTATGCCCCTGGGGTCAAAATTGACCTTGCCCGGGGGGGGGGGGGATCATTTGTTTTACGGTACAAAGGCGTATATAGGAAAACTTATTTGGTATATAACATTATCTAGTGATCTTCCACCAGGCAAGTGGACTTGTACCAAGGTGAGCGATATAGGGCCATCTTGGCCCTCTTGTAATGCAAAAAGGGGCAATTTTACTGACTGTTAAAAATCTATGACTTTTTTTAAAGGTTGCGTTTTTAAAGTTGTTCAGTATAGATTGATTTACTATGTTTTAACACATTCCTTTGTTTCACTTGCAGGTTCAAATACAGTTATCTATGTCCTGTTCACAACTTCACAAGCGTGCTGAGAGGATTGGCTGCTTGCTGATGGAGAAAGGTCGACTCAATACGGGAGACCACGTAGCATTGTTGTATCCACCCGGAATAGAGTTAATAGCCGCCTTTTACGGCTGTCTTTATGTTGGTGAGTTAGCTGTAATGTACAGCTTCTGATGTATGCTTTATAAGCGTATACTGTACAGCTGATAAAACTTTTTGTGCTTGTATTATAGTTACTGTAAAGGTCTTTATATTTGTGAGTTAATTATTTTGCAATTTCCTAATTTTCTAGCTATTAATTCGCCAGCAAGCTCTATTTTATATTATAATCAGTGTTTGTTGGCTATTTCAGTGAATTAGATGAATTCGCGAAGTGCTTCATTTGCGAAAACTAGCGAAAATAAAAAGCTCTAGAAAAAACTTTAGACGTTGCATATTAATGATATGTCATTGAAATCACACATGTGAAAGGTAATCAGAGAATAGTGCAGCTCTTGGAACTGCATTCAGCTTTCAGTGAGATTATGTTCGGACATTTTGCCACTACAAAAATACTGACATACAGTGATTAATGTTCTATAATAGAAGATTGAAAATCGACAGTAAAATGAATATCACATGAACAACCGTTCTGGTAAAAGGTGTTTTTTTAACAGTTAAACTTTTAGTTGACAGGTTTGCGTATAGTGTAAAGTGACAGAAACAAACATGAAGATATTCATTAAAGTGTGTAATCTACATTGCAGGCTGCGTTCCGGTCACTATACGACCACCCCACCCACAGAATGTTTCAACAACTTTACCTACAGTAAAAATGATAGTAGATGTCTCAAAGTCGTCAGCCATCATTACAAACAGCAACATTATAAAGTTGTTGAGGGCAAAGGTGAGTTTTGAATGATTTGCTGTGCTCTGTTTATGTTTGCTCTTATGCCGGTTTCCCAAATTATTTCAACAATGTACACACAGGAAGTTTATTTTAACTGGTATTAAAATCATTAGATTCCCTGTTGTCCAATTTCTTTCCAGTGTAGGGAGAAAAAATGGAAAGGCCTGCTAGATTATTCAGTAACATCAGTAAAGAATGGTAAAATATATAGCGGATGTCTATTCGGCGAACCATTGTGCTTACTTTAAATTTGGTAATATCGCAGTGATTCATTTCTCACTATTTTAATAAATTTCCCACATTAGCTTATTTAAAAATCATGTCTTGTGTCATTTTACATAGATCTCCTGCCAGAGAATTCTCCTTTTGCGAATTAAAAATGCGCGAATAAGTCTGCTCAACGCGAAAACTACCCGATTTACAGAACACATGTATATCTTTGTTTACCTGATCAAGTGAGAAAGGATGTTTGTGTTGTTGTATTTACGGAGTTTGCAGTGGTAACAGTTGGCTCATTTACTTTGCAGGAGGCTATGGCGGTTGTTGATGCACGTTCATGGCCTACACTCCTGGACTCCGACGATCTGCCGAAGAAGAAATTGACGGCTATATATAAAGCTCCAACACCAGAGATGATGTGTTACCTGGACTTCAGTGTCTCCACCACTGGCATGCTGGCTGGAGTCAAGGTTAGTATGTAACACCTCTGTGGTTGGGTGGTTAAGGTTACTGACTTGGAATTACAAAACGATTCATTGAGCCCCACTACCTGACTATGACTCTTTATATGAGAAAGTTGGCAGTTTGTTACAAAGGATAGGGGTCTAATACTGGTCTTTCCCAGGAACGATGGCTAGTTTAACTGCCCACCTGTATATGACTTGAAATGCTCTTTAAAAATGGGCGTTAAACTCAATACCAAACTGTACACATATATCACCGAAAAGCCTTCGACCATTAGGTCGATGTATGTTTGTAAAATATCAGGAGACACAAAACAAGCACTCCCAAAATCCAGGACAAAATACTCTGGTTATAGATATTAACTGAGTTTCTCATTTAAAGTATGCAGAAAGAGACAAAATGCAACCATATAACGGTAAATCCCATGCCTCTACAGAAGAATATCACTGACTCGCATACAAAAATTTCAAGTGAAAAAAATAAAGTAAACTGACTTTGCAAAAACTGTCATCAGTTTTCATGAGTGCTGATATTGGAACATCTTTTAATTAATGTGTATTTGTAAATGTGTATTTGTAAACTTGTATTTGTAAACGTGCATTTGTATTTCAGATGTCCCATGCTGCAGCGACGGCTTTATGTCGATGTGTAAAGTTACAGTGTGAATTCTACCCTTCAAGAGAGGCTTGTCTGTGTCTAGATCCTTACAGTGGTCTAGGATTCGCGCTTTGGGCACTAGCTAGGTAAGACTCCTCACGATGTTCGCGTGTGGATTTTAATGAATATTGCATCAAAGTCGGAGGCTAAGACTGTGAAGTGTTTCGGTATGAAGTCTGTAGATCATGATCCCAGTTTTCAGCTCTCATTTCATCAAAAAAGGTCTGCCAGTGCATGAAGAATGTGTTTTCTATACATGATTATAATATGGGTAAAAAAAAATGGGTAAAAAAAATTTAAAAAATTAAATAGCATAATGAATTATATATTACATGTAGTAGAGTTCTGCCATAAATCTGAAGACCTTACAGTCCTGTGGACTATTTAGAATTTACAGTAAACTCTGTATATAACGAACCTTCGGTACCATTTAAATTTGTTCCTTATACCCAGGGTATGTTATATCCGTATAGAAATTTGATACTGAATAAAAAAGAAAAAAATGAAACCCAGAAAATGTTTGACTTATAGTTATCTGGAATTTTGCTATATCCGGAGTCATTATATACAGAGTTAACTGTAGTTACAAATTATTAGATGAATAATTCAGACATGTCTGGTCTATCAGCTGTTTGTGCTCAGATCTGTTGAACATATTTATTGCTGACACCATTTGTTGACCTATCACTTACTTTAAAACCAACACTTCTGAGTATTGTTATACATGATGGTGTAAGTGTATATTTGGTTAACTTTCAGTATATATTCTGGTCATCACTCGTTACTTGTACCGCCATCTGAAGTGGAGGCAAACCCGGCTGTGTGGTTGTCGGCTGTCAGCTTGTACAAAGGTATAAACACATTCTTATCAGTTACACTGAATATTCTAGATGTACCTACAATATTGACGTAATTCCAATACAGACGAGACATCAGTTATTTCACAGGCGTCTCATTTCTAATTGGTTAAATGCAGTCGAAAGATAAACCATAACAAGTGTTGAAACCATAAAATCTTAACATACTTTGTGCCTAGTGCTTTTGGATGACTATCTTTCATGCCTTATTTCAGGTACATGTATTTGGCATGAGCAGTTAATTTGTGAATGTTCTTTTTGACAGTGTTAATTTATTTCACTTCCAGAGAAATATTCACTCAGAGAAATTTATTTCACTTTCAGAGAGAATTTATTTCACTTTCAGAGAAAATTTATTTCACTTTCAAAGAACATTTATTTCACTTTCGGAGAAGTGCGAACCAGATACATTTATTTAGAAAAATACCAGATGTAAAAAATCTGGTTAGTGAAAATCTTGAGAGACTGTTACACATAGGCATTATCTGAAAGGGATGATCGCTTATTAGATACGGTGCACGTGCTAATATGTAAATCTTAGAAATTTACAGAAAACGCCAAAGTGTAGTTTAACAACACGACCAAAGCAGGATAAGTTTAAATGTTTTATTATTTAGACCAACGCTTCGGCGTCTTACAGAGCCTTCATCAGCGTCTTAGAAAATTTGTATGGATAGATGTTAAGTCATAAGGTTTGATAGTATAGTGACAGTTACAGTACTGGTTTTAAAAGATTTGAATGTCCTAATATTTGTTATGTATACTTTCAGTACGAGATACATTCTGTTCATATGGAGTCATGGATCTGTGCACCAGAGGCTTGGGAACCTCGACAGCAGCTCTCAAGGTGAGGCATAGAGTATTGTATGCCCTACTAATCTACACATCAGCAGTTCAAATAAGAGATAGTATAAATAAGACTTGTTAACCTGCTAGGAAAAAGTCAAAAGTAAAGCACTGTACTTAATATCTAGGATCATCGTTTGAAAATAAATACAGTGTATAGGAGACCAAGTTGCTATCAAGGGGAAAGCTTAGAGTTCTTTCTTGAGGCTTATAAATATGCAGTAAGGAATATTTGTGACAATGAAGAATGCATAGATTTTCTGTTTAGTTTATACCCCTCCCTCATTAGTAACACTATACAGTACATTAGTTATGTTAAACAACTGCAATGATTATAAACTGAAGCAGATACAGTTAACTCTGTATATAGCGAAATTTCGGATATAAAGAACAAATTTTTTGTACCCGAGCTTTTTTCTTTTCTTTATTTAATATGAAAATGTTAAATAAATATAATAAACTCCGGATAAAACAAACTCTGGATATAACAAGCTCCAGTTGTTTAAGAACAAATTTTGATGGTCCCTATGGGGTTGTTGAAACGGAGTTTACTGTAGATACGTTTCTAGTGTAAATGTATGTTATTATTTCAGGCTAAAGGGTTAAACCTGTCATGTGTTCGAATATGCTGTGTGATAGCAGAGGAACGACCTCGTATACAACTCACATCGTCTTTCACAAAATTGTTTGCCGATCTTGGCCTTTCGTACCGATCTGTTAGCACAAGTTTCGGTTGCAGAGTTAATATTGGCATATCATTTCCGGTAAGTTTCGTTTGAACAAACTGAATTGTCCTTTTAAACTGATAAACCAGTATGCTGATTATTTATATCCTAGAATGATCATGTATTGAGCATATATGTTGTTCAAATGTAACTAAAATTTGTCCTGAATTTGTAATGTGTTTATTCACCCTCTCGCTTGTCTTGTAGGGAGCAGCGTGCCCCGACCCCACCACAGTTTTTGTAGATCTGAGGGCATTGAGGAATGATCGTGTGACCCTTGTTGAGAAGGGAAGTCCCCACAGTTTATGTCTCATGGAATCAGGCAAGGTATGAAGATTTATTTCATCATCTCATGGAACTGTTTTACAGACATTTTGAGATAGCATTTATATTCAAAGCACAGCATGTAACTTTTAAAAGTGAACTGTTTGATTATATGCCTTATATTTCATATTAAACCCTTTCTCTTCTTAATTCCTAAAATGGACTTGTCCATGTTTCAATTTGGAGCTTACCATTTATTTGTTTATAGGGGTGCAGACTGAATAGCAAACAGTGTAGATTATGATCACATTGGATCACAACAGACGTGCAGGCTGATCATGATCTGCACTGGTCACAAAGGTGGTATCACTTACCCCCAGCAGGGTTAGAGTTTTGTACTATGTTTGTTAGTCATTGTAGGGGACATATTGTATGAGTATACCATATCAGTGTCTACAGTTTGCTCTGGGTGTAGGTTTGTGACATCCTCTTGCTGAACAGGCACAATGATATTTCAGTTATACTATATTTAATGTCCACTTTCAGTTGTTACCTGGTGTGAAGATCGCCATAGCAAACCCTGAGACCAAAGGCCAGTGCGCGGACTCCCATCTTGGAGAGGTATTTCCCTCATTTGTAGAACTTGTCTATTTCACTCGCTGGTATTTGACTGAGTACTTACACAAAAGGTTCAGAACAGATATTGAAAACAGCCGAGTCAGCTTGAAATGACTTTGAATTTTCTTTAAAATTGCTATAAAACTGTATGCTCTACTAGTACCACTTATAACAGAAACAAAATAGCTAATAAAAGTATCCACTTTCAACCTGGTCACTCTTTAAAATTTGTTGCAGATATTTATCTACAGTAAACTCCGTTTATAACAAACCTCTTGGGACCATTTAAATATTTTCTTTATACCTGTAGTATGTTATATTCATACAGCATTTTCATTGTAGATAGAGAAGAGGGGGAAAATTGGGCTAAGAAAATTTGTTCCTTATATCTGGAATTTCGCTATATCCGAAGTTGTTATTTACAGTGTTCACTGTACAAGGATAATCTTAAGTTAGATATTCGAAGTTCTAACATGACTCATGATTTTGTCTCTATATACGAATTAGAAAAATAATGTTATATTAAACCATAAACAACGTGGAAACCGAAATGATGTAAACATTCGTCATATTGCGCAGCATGATGTTAAATGAGCGTTTGTGTAGAAAATAACGCGTAGCATTTACTCATCTTTTGTAATATCTGGTCATGTTAAAAATAACACCATTTTCAGCGTTGTTATCATCTAATAAACAATGATTTGTCGCACGATGGTACCCTGGGCAGTACCCCCCCCCCCCCCCCCCCCCCCACTGCGTATCAGAACTCCAAAGCATTGTTTATTTAACGATGACCATCGCTGGAACGGATGTTATTTCATAATTATACAAGTTCGTATTGCTGAGACAGACTTGTGGAACTTTACATATTTCATAACTTCTGATAAAATCAAAGCAAAAATAAATCAGCATAAACAAAAGGCTTGGTCTTTCCAGTTACATTAACCACTATTTGTTTTAATTTAAAGGTCTGGGTTGCCAGTGCTCACAATGCCAATGGATATTTCTCAATATATGGAGATGATTCCCTCCATCCGGACCATTTCGATGCTCGCCTTGCCACTGGTGATACAAATACGGCATATGCTAGAACGGGCTATCTTGGATTCGTCAGACGTACAGAACTTACACAAAGCGATGGAGGTAGCTATACATGTATTCAATGTCCAAAAATATGCATAGTTCCCAGTCTTGTTTTCGAATTTTAGGTGCATTGATGTGTAACAAGGTAATAAAGAGGTTTTGTAAGATGATAGAGGGTATTATAAACAACTCTCCTCTAAGTTTGTTAAAGAAAAGTTTCTTAAAAATATTGCCTACATGTAAATGGGGGCAATTTCCCATTGCAAACTATGGAGAAACTTTTAAAAAATCTTGTCAAAAATCATTGACAGGAATTTTTTATTTTTTTTAGGAAGAATCGCAATATTATGTTCAAAAATGAAATTTGTATTAAAATACAGCATCCCAGTTGGGTTGATAGGGTCCAGAAGCTGCTGGGAAGCTTGAGGCCTTGTGGTATGAAAAGGTTTTGTTTTACTTGATAAAACTTCCTGTACATGATTCTATGTGAATTGTTCAGGTCGACATGATGCATTGTTTGTGGTTGGTTCCCTGGATGAGACGGTAATGTTACGTGGAATGAGGTACCATCCTATTGATATAGAAACCAGTGTGTTACGCTCACATAGAAAAATCTGTGAATGGTATGTGAACTTTTTTATCTTTTACTTCAAAATCAATTTGAGAATAAATGAATTAGTATAGAACATTGATGACAAAAGTGTCCTTTCAGGCTTAACTCCATGTACATTAATTTCTTCAAATTTAAAGTTCAGTTTTGATTGGGTATTGTAATTGCATACATGCCGTTTAGGGTTGGATCATTAACGGGAGATTTGTGAAAAATCGCCGGGTTTTTGGACATCACAACGGGGTAAAAACGAAAACCAAAAAACATGCGTTTCTGACGTCATACATGGCGCATTATGTTTATTCAACTTAATGTAAACACATGCAGTCGCCATTATAAGCACATTTAAACCTTTGATTCTCAATTTCTCATATGCAAAATTATTACTCAAACAAAATTCTCTGAATTTTAATGAAACAAGAATAATGTCGTACTTACGTTTGATCTGGATACAAAGCAAAATAAAACAAACAAAAGCAACAATTTTATTTCTTTCAACTGGCGTACATAATCTTTAACCAACTAGTACATTAAAATATCATATAATCATATTTAATAATCCTGACCATGGTCTTTCAAATAGTATGGTCCGAAACGAAGCGTAATACGATAAATAACTTGCCTCGGATCACGTGACAAACATCCGGGTACCCGCATTTTGGAAAAATATGAAAATATTGAAACTTTTATATCCGTTTATATCGATATTTTCCAATCAATTTGACCAACAAATTTTGTTTTTTTGTTATCGTGCTTATTGGGTCCACCAACCTCGTTCAAGGTATAGGCGGTGCGACCCGCCTGACCAACAAAGATATCCTTAATACAATATATACTATTTGAAAGACCTTGTCCAGGCGTGTCATCTTGTTGCAAACATCAATTACGCCAATCAGGCGATAAGTTTACCCCGGCATGACCAGATGTTACTGACAATTAACACTAGCGAGCGTAATAAAGAGCCGACTTTCGTCACCTAATCAACCAATTATCTATCTCGCGTGTTAAGGTTTTGACTTTGTAATTCAAACTTGGACTTAAGTGGGTATTTACGAATTTTTGGATTTTCTTTTCTTTCAAGACAAATTTTATTTATCGGGAGATTTGGGTGTTTTTGCAGCCGCCGGGCGTCGGGGTAGGGTCTAAATATCGGAGAACGGCAGCGGGTGTAATTGCTTGTCGCATTGTTTTATTAGAGGTGATCTCTCCCCTTCTTGTAAATATTTCAGATGTTTATATGAGATTTATACAGATATGTAACAGATGACATCTTCACATTTTCAGTGCTGTTTTTACGTGGACGAATCTTTTAGTTGTTGTGGTCGAGCTGGACGGGAATGAGAATGAGGCTCTGGACTTAGTTCCCTTGGTAACGAACTGTGTACTGGAAGAACATTATCTTATTGTGGGTGTTGTTGTTGTTGTCGATCCAGGAATTATTCCAATAAACTCACGTGGCGAGAAGCAGAGAATGCATTTACGAGACGGTTTTCTAGCCGATCAGCTTGACCCCATATACGTCGCGTATAATATGTGAACAGAATTCCTGCCAGAGACAGAAACAAAAACATGAGCAGACGACATGATTGATTGTTTCTCATTGTAAAAAAATTGAGTCGTACTAGTTTAATGGTATTGGACATCATATATGGATAGTAATCTTAGACCAGTTGATGTTTTTTGTGGTAAGAGAGAATCAGTTACTGGCCACTATAAAAGCCTGTACTCTCCTGGAATCATGACTTGAGAACACGTATATTCAAGCGTTTCGGCAGAAGACAGCAGTTACAAATATTTTACAATATTTATTTTCTTCTTTCTTAAATATTAACACAGTTGTCATTTTGAACAGTTGTTGAACTGCGACAGTACTTTGTGTTAATCGCAGGAAATGATCGACGGCCGCTGTGAATGTAGTTTGTACAATCATCGGCAATGATCAGATCCTGCGAACATATTAATTGTTCACATCAGATTTATACAACCATTCAAAGTCTATTGTAGATACATTATTATACAGAATTTATATCCAAATCGTCGCCATGACAACTATAAATGTGCCAATCAGATAATCGTCTACTGTAAACTAACAAATTTTTGCATACAATTAATTTTTGATATAATTGCGGAAAACCAGTTTTCTGCAAAATATAGAATATGGGAACAAGATTTTTCGTTACTTTTGCATCATGTTTCGCCATTGTTTCTATTGAAAACACGAGATTGAATACCTGCAAATCTGTCAAACATTGCTAAATTGAGAATATTAATTTGTGCAAAAATTCATTGGTTTACAGTATATGAATATTGTATAAATGAAAACGATGGAACAGTTATTGAAGGTAAACAGCATTTTTGTCTTGTTCATTTGTTATTTATCCGTGTTAAAAAAAAGAAGGGCTCAAAAGCAACATGTTTAGATGCTGTACATGTAGATAGGAAATTAATGTGCTCCTCCTAGTTCCGGCTAATCCTACAAAAGTGCTGCTTATTTAGTACATATTGGTCCTGCATATTATACTCAAAGGCAAAAGAAACGCAACTTTTTCATTTTTTTCTAATTCGTAGAAAAAGTCAACTCGCATTTTTCGTGATATCGAGCAGATGGTAAAGTACCATATAAGGCTAGATCGACATAAAATAACCATGAAGTAATTCGTTCACTTGAATAATTGTTTTTAATTTGTGCTGTAATGGCCATCTCTTTCTACCTACCATGGTCTATTCAAGCATGCTGTAGTAAAGTTGTGTTTCTTTTGCTGGTCAGTATACATAGTAAGGACATTCTGTGTTCAATCATGTAACAATGCTCATTATCTCTTTAGCTTGTGGTAGAGAGTGAATTGTAGTCAGTCAGTCAGCTCCTACTCCTTTTTGGTCCTTTACAAATTTTGAAAAAAAGGGGTTGTGCTGCAATTGTTGATGCAAAATTGCAGTCACCCTAAGCACAGAGTTTATAGAATACCCTAACACACTGTGTGTTCGGGTTTTCAGTCTTTGTAACTGGGAATTTTCAGTCACACATTTCAATGTAACTGTATATTTTCAGTCGCACATTTTAATGAAACTTGATGCATGATTTGTAACTAGAAATATTAACATGCAAAATGCATGATGAGAAAACGAGAGATTAATGCCAATATCACTTGAATTTACACATTTTTGTTTTTTTGCCTGGCTTTAGCAGACCATTTTATACAAACAACGCAGTCCATTGTCTAGCGAGAGACACATGTATAAATTACTGTATCATGTCTTGACCTGAAGGTGCAGGAACTGTTAAATCATTTATTATTCAACATTCTGTGGTTACAAAAGCGTGATTTTTCGTTGTCTAGCAAACATTGTTTGACGTCTTTGTAGATGAAGAAAAATTGTATGTTTTACCGCTAGGAACTGCGTATATGTGTACATATGCGTTATATAATCATCAAAATTCATTCATGTGTATTTATATTGTACATACATTTTAGAATTTAATGAAAGAATTATGAAAAAAAAAACATATCTGGAATATTGTACATATATTTAGATGTAAAGATACAAATTGTAGAGTAGTTGTCACAGTTCTAGCTTTAGAGGTTTAACGCAGATTCAAATTGTGTTCTGCTGGTCTTGGTTGAGTGGCGAATGCAGTTTTTTCCCGACGTTTTAGTTTTTAATGTTGTGTAAATCATTCAAACTTGAACTAATGATGTTTGTTTCAGTGTTTTCTGACAGCGTTAATATATTGTGGCAACCCCCGCCCCCCTAGCCAACCATTAGGGAAAGGGGAACAATTGCTTTAAATTGATTCATAGAGCATAATTATGGTTTACAGTTCGTAACAGTATAACCAAATGGTTGGACCCATCGTCTCTTATACATGTTTAATTCATGTACAGTAAACTCCCTGGTTACCACTTTGGATATAGCAAAATTACAGATATAAGGAACAAATCTGGGCGCAATGTTTTTCCTCTTTATTGAATATGAACCAGAAATGTGCGGTTGCTTGGGCTCTGGCCCCGGAAACGTGAAATTCCTTTTATAGATCTGTTTATGGTTACTCAGAGGACGGCTGCTTGTAGGACCAACAACGCATGGGTCACAAACTTTTAAGGTGGAATCACTTGTTGTTAGCATGGTATGGTTTAATGCTTTAAAGTCCTGATTGTTTACAAAGTAAATAACAAAAGGGCACACCATTTTAGCAATGTTGATATTTTCTTTTCTGTTTTGCCAAACTAAGTCTGAGGCATATGGAGTTGCTCTTGTTCGTAAGTATGCATGCCCCTCTCTACAATTGTGAAAACCTTGGAGTTTGGAAGATCCTACTCTATTTAGGTGGATTTGCTTCAAATTTTCACAGATGAACAACTTTGATATGAAGATGGTTATAAAAGAAAGTATTTTGACATAGGCCAATTTTTTCAAGAATGATGGCACTTGATTTTATTTTTCATTCTATTTGGGTATACATGTACATGTGACCGAAAAAATCTTACATTTTCGTAACTTGATTGGGAGGATTTTCTTCCAATTTTCACGAATGAACAGCCTTCGTATGAAGATCACCATAAGCTAGGGAAACTACACGTTGACAAATTTTACCAGAATTACAGCCTCTTGTTAAGTTTTTTTTCACTGTAAAGGTTAGGAAAAATTCACTGTTTACAACTCTTTCACTGTATGTATGCTGATGAACTGTTTTCTGTGAAAATATTTTTTTTTCACCTTTTGAAGAGTCTTAAAGTGGGGACATTTTGTATCATGCACTTGCAGGCACATTTTCCAGTGAGAAAGTTTCAGAAAAATTGTACAAATATCTGTTATAAAGTCAATGACCGGGCATTGACTATGATGTACCTACTTGATGTCAATTTATTATGTAAGCACCAAAAAAGAATTTGGTGCTTCAAAAAATGTTTATGAAAGCACCAAAAATAGAGTTGGTGCTCCTTATGATATCTTTATTTTTTGTTTAATTGTTACTAATGTTAATTATTATCATTTAGTTCTCTTTAATTTCTAAGCAAGAACAAGTTATTTTGTTTGATATTTGATGTGAGTACAGTGCAATATTAACATGTGTTATTGAATGTTTAAGTATATTCAGTTTGATTTTGAGTTATGTTATCCTGTCCCGTTAGGCTGTGAGTTATGTGATCACATGATTCTTGACATGTTTCAGATAGAGTTATGTGCTCATATGATTCTTGACATGTTTCAGATAAGAGTTCATGATTCTTGACATGTTTCAGATAAGAGTTATGTTCTCATATGATTCTTGACATGTTTCAGATAGAGTTATGTGCTCATATGATTCTTGACATGTTTCAGATAGAGTTATGTGCTCATATGATTCTTGACATGTTTCAGATAGAGTTATGTGCTCATATGATTCTTGACATGTTTCAGATAGAGTTATGTGCTCATATGATTCTTGACATGTTTCAGATAAGAGTTATGTGATCACATGATTCTTGACATGTTTCAGATAGAGTTATGTGCTCATATGATTCTTGACATGTTTCAGATAGAGTTATGTTCTCATATGATTCTTGACATGTTTCAGATAGAGTTATGTGATCATATGATTCTTGACATGTTTCAGATAGAGTTATGTTCTCATATGATTCTTGACATGTTTCAGATAGAGTTATGTGCTCATATGATTCTTGACATGTTTCAGATAGAGTTATGTGCTCATATGATTCTTACCATGTTTCAGATAGTGTTAGAGTTATGTGATCATACATTTTGTTAGAGTTATGTGATCATAAAATTCTTTAAAATTTTCAGAGATTGTTTAGAGATATGTGATTAGACAATCTCAATGCTATTTAAGCTTCAAGTTATGTGCAAAAGATAAGTGATGAGATAATCCTCAATCTGTTAATTTGAATGGGGCGGGGAAGAGGGCGGGATTATAATCTCTGGGCTTCTACAGTAACTCTTAGAAGACATTTAAGCAAATAATCTCTAACCCAAAATTATGAAAAAGTCAAATTGGTGATTATGAAATAAACCTTTCAGATTTATGAAACCAATTTATTATGTATCCAAAATGCTCCTATGTAGCAACAAGAGGTTTTGATAAAAATGTTTTTGGAAACTAAATAAAGTATATTTACAAGGCATAGTTCTGTCTAGTTGTAAGGAAAAATGGTTATAATACACATATTTGTAGAGACAAACCTGAATTTAGACATTACACTATGACTATACTTCAATCTCATAAATCTGTATCTGTTAACATTCATGTTTTATATTAAAGTTAAAGACAGTGAATGATTGTACTTCTTGAAGCTATTTTTAGATCTGATTAATTTATTTTTTTTGTATAGTTTTTCCATTATTGATTCGTTAATAACTGTTGGATTTCCATTTTCAAAGACCAGTTTTCTGAGAATGTGTATTTTGTGGTTCATAACAATATACTGGTAATGTGCTATTTAATATAAAAAAGACAAAATTTTTCTGGCTGTCTCTTTTTGCAGTCACTGAGCTTCAGTTTTACACCAGCATATTAACTGTAATTGTGTAATTACATCTTTATGACACTTTTGTCTCCTGTTCAAAGGGCATCACATTTTACTGTGTATTTAGATCTATGTCACTGTGTATTGTGACCTGTGTGAAATTTAAATTTTGAGTAAGGCACTATCAGAACTAGTTTTGTAGCCAGTAATATTATACATGTATTAGCCTACTTAATCCCAGAAAGAATGTTGATAGTTAAGACTTATGTACGTACTGTAAACTATGTAATGTACAAGATGATTTAATCTTCATTATTTTCACGAAATTTCCCACTTCGCTGATTTAAAAATCTTGCAAAAGATTAATTTCAAATAAATTTACTATTACAGAATTATCCTTACGCGAATACGTGTGTCTGCAAACAAAGTACGAAATTTTCATCACGCGAAAAGTACCCAATTTACAGTAAAACAAAGACTTGATTGATGTAACATAGTTGCAATCGTAAGTGTATTTGAACTTATATTAAGTGTAGGCATATCTTTAAATGCATTTTCTCTAAAGTTAAGACCAGAATGTTTTTGCGAAATAGAATTTCAGGATCTTAAATGAAGCTCCGCCGACATGATTTGAATCAGTTTCAACACGTGAGGGTTCTAAGGCCTAGTTATACATCTGTCTCAGTTTTTGTAAATAATTCACTGAATATATTTGTTTCTGAATAATAATAGTTTAAGATACTGATCAACTTGGTGATACAAAGTAAAATTAATGAAGAATTTTGCAAATCTGTATGTTTTCTTTTCACATTTGGAATGCTAAGATAAATAATTGTTAAACTTTTTGCATGTTCGCGATTTGATAATTCATTTTCTAGTTTAGGGATTAATCTAGTCATGTCATTTCAAACGGAAGTAATTTCAGTAAGATGGGATACCAGATTCACTGACTTTCCTTTATTTTATAAGTACTTTATATATACTTAACTATATTATAAACACTGTCGAAATCCATTTTTAGACATACAGCTTATGTTAATATTTTCCTCTGCACAAAGAACCCAACGTTTTCATACAGTTATGCTAAAAGACAGGAGGTACTAAAAGACAGGAGGTATTTGCTTTATTTAAGAGGAAACATTTTCTATCAAAATTGTTATAATGTGGTAATTTGTCTTGTTTGAAATGTTTGGACTTTACTTGATGAAGCTGTATTTGAAGCATAACTTGTATGTTTGTTTGTTGCATTTCTTGTATCCAAGTAAGCCTAATGTACAGTAACTTGTCAGTGTTATGTCTATTTGATTATGTGACATCCCATTGTGACATCAGGCATCGCTTTGATTAAGTGACGTCCCATTTGTGACATCAGGCATCGCTTTGATTAAGTAACGTCCCATTTGTGACATCAGGCATCGCTTATCTCACATTGTCTTTTGCTTCTATTTTTAGAAAATTCTGGTTCATGCATACTCACATTAATCACTCTGTAATGTAATCTTAAAAGTGTGCTTTTTTAACACTATTCATGTATATTACGTGTAATATACCATTTGAAATGCTATTTGCTATTTATTTCTATGTATTTCTTACAATGTATGAATACAGCCCGACTTATTCATAAAAATAAAGTATTGAAATGTCTTGTACATCTGTCTATGTTATCTTTACTCCGTTATTAAGTTGATTTGGCCGAGTTGTCGACCCTTTCCCCTCTTAATGTGGATTTGGCCGAGTTGTCGACCCTTTCCCCTTTTAATGTGGATTTGGCCGAGTTGTCGACCCTATCCCCTACAGTGATTTCCGAGTTGTCGACCCTTTCCCCTTTTAATGTGGATTTGGCCGAGTTGTCGACCCTATCCCCTCTTAATGTCGATTTGGCCGAGTTGTCGACCCTATCCCCTCTACATGTCGATTTGGTCGAGTTGTCGACCCTTTCCCCGCTTAATGTCGATTTGGCCGAGTTGTCGACCCTTTCCCCTCTAAATGTCGATTTGGCCGAGTTGTCGACCCTATCCCCTCTAAATGTCGATTTGGCCGAGTTGTCGACCCTATCCCCTCTAAAAGTCGATTTGGCCGAGTTGTCGACCCTATCCCCTCTACATGTCGATTTGGCCGAGTTGTCGACCCTATCCCCTCTACATGTCGATTTGGCCGAGTTGTCGACCCTTTCCCCTCTAAATGTCGATTTGGCCGAGTTGTCGACCCTTTCCCCTCTAAATGTCGATTTGGCGGAGTTGTCGACCTGTCCTACTTTAAATGTCGATTTGGCTGAGTTGTCAACCCTATCCCCACTTAATGTCTAAAATAGACTCGCCTGTCTTTCAGTTTGGACAGTACCATTAGTTGTTAAAAGGGATGTTCATTGAAAATTTACCCAACTACAGTGCAACCTCTGGGGAGCAAAACACCCTAGGGGACCACAGAAATGTGTTTGTTGTAGGTGTTATTCTGGAAAGGTTAATCCCTTTTATGATTTACACAATTGGAAAGAAAATGTGTGTTTCGTTATGGAGGTTGTTGCGCTAGAGATGTGTCGATCTGGAGGGTTGGACTATAAATAGCGAAAAATTGAGATCATGATCAGACTGCGTTGGTTTGCAGCCTGATCTGCACTGGTTGCAAAGGCAGAATCTTTTCTTTCCAGTGTCCTTGTAAGGGTCAAGGTTGCAGACCCTCTCATTGATTAGGGGTCATGTGTAACCAGGGTTTGAGCCTCGCCACAGACCTAACTCTTAATATGAGGAAGTTGTCGTTTTCCAAAGGAGAATGAGTCTCACAGTGGTCCTTCCCAGGCTAACGGTGGGTCGATGCTCGCCTACGGATTATTGAAAAAGACCATTTGCAAATAAAGACCACTCTATATTGTTCTTGTAACTGGTCTTTGTTAGCAGGTTTGACTGTATGTAATTATCACTTTTTTATTAATAGTCTTCCTCTACCTGATTCCTGTTTTCACTGGTAAACAATTACTATATTTGATAAAAAAGATCAGGGTTACAGATAAATAATATTCAGTAACAAAATATTTTAAGTGGACAAACTGACACGTTAGAGAGTACCAGCCATTTGAAAAAGTACATTTGTGTCCTGTGACCCTTGCGTCATAATCCAACCAGCTAACCTAACCTTTGCACATGCGCTTAATCTCTGACCTACCCAGCCCATGTAACCCCCAGTTACCCACGAGTTGACCAGAATACATTCTGTTCTTACTCTATACGTTCGGGTATAGCGGGTAGAGTTAAGCCGCTGAGCATGCGCGAAGTTTCAACCCGAGTAACTTATTCGAAAATGCCCTTTATTGCGCAAACTACAATAAATGATCACGTGATTTCCAGCCACGTATGGTCATAAATTAATTATCAACGACTTTATTTCTCAAGTTAATGTAATATTACTGTATACTGTATGGTATAATTAATTTATTTCTCAAGTTAATGTAATATTACTGTATACTGTATGGTATAATTAATTTATTTCTCAAGTTAATGTAATATTACTGTATACTGTATGGTATAATTAATTGAACTTCTTGCTTATTAGTTGTTGTTCTTGTCTCCTTGTAAGAATACACAGATATATCCGCAATGTATCTCGGTACATGTAATATAATTACACCAATATGATATAATTGTCATCTAACCATCAATTTCCATTTAATGACACTCCTTTTATTTAAATCACGAACCGTAAAATTGCCGCTACAAATACAAACAAAATATCACATTCCCCACTCCTTTCATTGCAATCCCAGTGTGCATTAGCCATTCACACATACCGTTTTAACCCCGAAGGGTTCAATGTCAGGTGTAAATTTTTCTCTATTGTATACTGAAACAATACTGGTGAGGATATCGATACTATTTAGATACAAAGATGTAAAACGTTATGTTTGGGGCATATTTCTCTGCTCCATCAGTTACAATAATAGTAGGTCACGCATCGTGACTTCCATACCACAGCCAAAACTAGTCGTTCCGTTTCGTCATTACAAAATAGACACATACAAGTCAAGTTAGAGTGCAATTGAAAATAAATAACTTTATGATTTTAATTATACTTTGTATTATGGGTGAAGCGGCAGTACATTGATTTCATATAATATTTGGGAGTTAAAGAAAGGTAAGCTAATTGTCACTTGATTTATAAAGTAGAAACTGATTAAATTTACCTTTAGTTTTAGTTTAACCATGGTTTAACTGATTTACGCAATATGTCCTCAGCCAGTGCGTGATTTATTATGTTTAATTGAGCCACGTAGTGATCTAGAACGGACGTCGGGGCTTTGCGACAAACTTAAAAAGAGGCCCAGGCCAATTTGTATACAGTCAAGCCTGTAAAGAAAGACCACTGTTGGGAAGCTGTAAATGAGGTGTTTGTTTGTAGGTGGTCTTTATTCACAGGTGTTTCAACTTAGTACACAGTGATTTCATGCTGGTCTTGTCTTTACTCGTAGTTGGTCTAAAATACAGGTTTGACTGTATTCGGTCAGCTTACAGGTCATTGATATATTTAGTACGAGCAATTGTTAGAACGATGTTTAGTGATGATGGGAGTAATTTGGTTCTATGAACAGATAAAAGCGAAGTACAGTTTCTCAAAAACTTTCCGAAAGTCCTAGAAATTATTGATTATGGGAACGACTTAACATCACTAATATACATAATAACAGTGAAGCTATTTCTTGTGCCAGTAGCTTTTGTTATTTTCGTGTAGCAAAGAAAGTTATGTACATGTTCCCGGTCACAACCCTCCGAAGAACATTATAACTACTAGTAACCTGGTCAGATAGATGCTTCATATATCCTTTCTCACGAACGGTATAAATGACGTAGTTTCCCCAAAGCTTCATACAACGTCTCTCATAGATGATCTAGTCTCACAGACGCTTCGTTCAACTTCTTCCAAACAGCATAAGTAACCCAGTCTTATAGACTCTTCATACACCGATCTAGTCTCACAGACCCTTTGCTGAAGCTAAAAATAGAACCTTTCTGCCGAACCTCTCACGAACATCGTCGGAACCCACGGTTAATTCCTGCCGCTTCTCTCCGTCATATAAAAGAACAACAAGAAAACGAAGCTTGCCATACAACTTAAACCGCTGACTCCAACGCCGACGCCGGGGCGAATAGAATAACTCTCCTTATTCTTCGAAAAGTCGGGCTAAAATGACCAGAAAGAGAGATATGGAACGCCAGGGCTGCCTTATTTGAGTATTTTGTGTAATGCTATTACACAAATTACACAAAACCATTGAATATAATGGTTATGTCATGACGTGTGCCAATGACCTTCAATATCTGTTTTGACATTTTCCTTATATCTTTTCAGAATTTAACTTTGTTTCAACATATAGTCAATATAATTATAATTAAATTCTAAAAAGATATAAGGAAAATGTCAAATCATTTATCGAAGGCATTGTCACACATTACATATAAAGATTGTTTGTAATAACATTACACAAAATACGCAAATAAAGCAGCCCTGGCGTTCCATAGATCGACGTGATGTATCTATGTGGGACATCTTGTGTCAGTGTGCTTCAGGCAGTTTTCATTTATGTTAGTTATCTTCCTATTGTTTAGTGTATACTAATTTGTTCAAGTCAAAGGTTTATATGAAAGGGGGCGGGGGTGGGTCAAATGCACACGTAGCATCAGCATCAAGTGTACTACCCAAGGACACATCCCAAGTGGTTTGACCGGGGATCGAACCCTGGTCCTCTTTTGTACAAAACGTATACGACGTAGTCCAGATATTTTAACTTCAAATCAGGTCGATAAAGGAATAGGAATAAGGAATTTAAGTTCAAACAATAAATCAAGTGTTCATGAATTAAGACATATCAAACTCCTCACAACGATTTGACTGGTTGAGCTTCGCTGACCTCCGCTCCTCACTGTATACTGTAAGGGGCAGTAACCACTGCGGGGAGTTTGAAGAAATATTATGACAAAAAGCGGTTTTTGATTGAGATATCAATATGCTCCATATTAATTGTTCAATGGTCAAAAATACTTAAATATATGATAAATAGTATGTAGTAATGGGACATACTGCAGAATCTTATCTCTTATCTTACTAATAGCATGCATCACTGACATTGACATGTCCCCAGTCGCTTTCGTTTGTTTTCGGAAAACAACTGAAAAAAAAACATAAACGGGAATTAATGTTGACACTTCTCACAATGATCTTTAATATTAAGAGAGTTAAGTGTTAAGACAGCGTGCATAGTGCATGTGTAATAACCTAAGCTTACCATACCTAAGTATTTGACCTTTGCTATTTAATTTCCGTTTATCTGATTTTCAAATTAGAGATATATTCACCTGGATAATACCACGGAAGAAAAATATTTATTTATTTGCCTTAATATTGTGGACTTTAACCAATCAAAGTAGTCGCGAAAACTCGCGTGTACAAATGTTAGCATCACGCTATAATGATCAAAGATTCTAATATAAGAGTTTATGAGACTTGAATGACATTAAGGTTTTAAAAAAAGTTTGTCGTAATGGTTATGTTCATGATCGCGGAATTGTGATTTACTTTTGTAGACTTTTTTCATCTCGTTTTTTCGCCATTAAATCTATTTATATACTTTTAAAACATTATTTTCTTTCATGCAAATATAACAAAAAAAAATGTTTTCCTCAAGACGAAATTTCAAGATTATTCTAATGCACATTTATTAATGCATAAATTGCGCCTTAGCATGTCCAAATATCCCGGTAACGGAAAAACGAAGTTAATGAAACAGACAGGCAAACAATAGAAGTACTTCTTATGTAATCAATTTAATCAATTTCTAACAGACAAACTCATACGGTACCTCGTCGGGAGCAACCATATAATGTACATGTATATCTCATTCACTTCCTCATGTAGCTCAAACATAAATCTACCGGAAGTTGTCTATTACCATCTACTATGTGTAATTGGAAAGGTCGTGATTTATGTTGATATGACTTGTAACCTAACCCTTTTTGTGTTTTTATGACACATGTAAGATCTACCGTACGTTTGCTACTATATGTACATGCACTAGACTTGCTTTAGACAGTTTTAGAAAGTATTTGGGAAATATCGAATTCTTGCATGCCCCCTCCGCCCGAGCCCCTCACCCCAAACACAACGTGAATTATCAAATCTGAGGGATACATGTATACTTGATAAAACTACAATCTAACTTTCTAATCCAGACTGAGGGATGTGTCAACTTAAAATATCTTTTTCTATTGTCCGGACAAATTTACCTGATCATGAAAATATTATTCAATGATTGCATTGATTGCATTGAATAAATCAATTTTCGTGAGCAAATCGTGTATTAGCGGTACTTTTCGTTACATTTACGGAACTTCACGCAGGTTTACATGTTTTGTACTAGAGATGTACTGACCGCCGTAGGTCAGTGGTTTGAACTGGGTAGATAATGGATCGAATCACGAAAACTGACTTTTTTAACACTGAATACAGACGAACACGGAATGTACGAGCACCGCGAGGTTTGATTAAATATAAAAGATAAAACATGAGACGAAATAATTTTATTTGCCTAAACATTCAATGAATAAAAATAATTTATCAATGACGTTGACAGGACTCAAACACACAAGGTACAGATATATAATACCATAAATCGAGTTCGCTACCAGTTGAGCTATTGACCCAATCGATACGGAACTTTAGGTCTGAAAGATACTTAACAATTATTATATATAGCTTGCCACGTGCATATTCGTAAAATAATCGCCGAAGATATATATAGAAAATATATCGACCGTGAAATTATGCTAATAGAGGTCAGGAGGTCCGAGTAATAACACAGCGTGATATACCGGGTATTTATTAATTTACAGTATAACTTGCTAACCAAGTCTTAGAGACAAATTAATTAAAAAATCTCTTTCTAAACAAGTCCTAGAAACGTTTTAATTCAACTTACAATATCTCTGTCTAACCCAGTTCGAGAAACGTTTTTATTTACAATACCTTTTTCTAACCAATCCGAATACAATACTATTTGCAATACTATTTGCAATACTATTTACAACACAACACAACACCACACAACAAACACAACACAATACATTTTTTATTTATTTTCGGTAAGTAAGATATGTACAATAAATATTAGCTATGAATAGCTATTAAACGGGTTATCAGTATTTCGTTCTTACCCAATCTTAGACACACTACATCTCTAACCCAGTATATCTCATCAAGCGAACGAACATTTCATTTTTTTTAGTGGCGTCTTATTAAAATCAATTTATGACATGAAATTTCGGTTTTACACTGTTCTCACGCTTTATCCTTTCGTCATTATGATACTATTATTAAGGTATTGCAAATACGAATGAATCACGAGCAACCATTAACATGCTTGAATAATATTTAGGGATTGAGTAAAGGAATTTCCATTAATGGAAAGTTTGTTATATAAATTATATATCGGTATCATCTTTATAGCGCACCTTGTTAAATGGTGCATGGTATTTTTATTTGTTACCTAAATAACCAGTATCTGATACAAATCAGTCGGTTATTTACAGTTTGCCCTACTTTCCGATCCGATTAATTGCTCACATTTCATTTAGAGAAAGCAAGATATATTTAAGATATATTTTCCATACTGACTCAATATCTGCAATATTATTTTTCCCGGAAGTAGGACTGTGACATCACAGAGCTAAGCTCATCCCTAAATCCCAATATTTCAATGTAAATACATGTATAATCCTAGAGGTTGGGCAAACTGTAATCCGGTTATAGGCCCATATTACAGGAATAAACAAACTTATTGCCTCGGTTCGTTGACGCTACCTTGCAATAAATTCCTGTACTAACCATACCTCCTCCGCACGGGGCTGCTATAGTGGGATCAACTCGTCTAGAGTCGGTCAATTACTTGACACCGACTGTTTCAAGGAGTCGAACATTTTTCAGGAAGACGGGACATTGTTTCTGTTAATCTCTATGTTAAAGTTCGAGGTCTTTGACGGTTTCTGATTGGTCATGCTGAGCAGATTCCTCCTCAACATTTTGAGTATTACTACAACATTCAACTTTTTGTATTAATAATTAATGTTTAACTCCATTTCAACCCTTTAAATTCTTACGAATTACATAAACAACGCTCGGTGGCCACTCCATAGATTTCTGACCAGCAGTGTCGTCAACAGAGGGTTTTGATTTATATTTTATAAAGTTCGTTATATATGTTAGTGGTGTTATCCTCTTGTTTTATTCAACAGCGTTCCTGATCTGATCAAAATGGGGACGATATCATTACCTTTGGTGGTGCTTCTGATGTTGAATTTTCCATTCTTTGGCATAGGTACGTAAATTTTCATAACTTTAAATTATAAAATAGAATAAAGACCTTTCATTTGGCGTAAAAGGGTTGTTTACAACCACTGGAAAGTCCGCGTGTTACTATAACCTTGTTATAAACTATGGTGGCTGAATTCTGCCACATTTCGTGGCGAAAAATCGAAAACTCGCCAAGTAGTTATTTTGTCGTGTTTTCGACTTTACGGTTTTGCGGGCCAAAAGGGCGAAAACACGACACACAAAGGGCGAAAACACGATGCCTTTTTCGTCGAGTTTTCGTGTTTTAATGTACGTCGTGTGTTCGCCCTTTATTTGTCGTGTTTTCGACTTACTTTGATGATCCTCTACCTTAGATTTAAATTTCATTCCATGCAGAACTCATGAAAAAGCATGTAGCATTGCCTACTATTTCCTTGAAATCATGCCCCCCCCCCCCCGAATCAAAATTGATCCCGCTTAGGGGTCACTTGATTTTGCATACGCTTATATAATGTAGGAAACCATCTTCACAAGGCGCAGCACTTAGATATTTGGAATATAGTTTTGTGCAGTGGACCAAGATATTTCAAATAATGTCGGAAAGGTCAAAATTGACCTTACCAGGTGGGGACTTGTCTTACAAAGATTTATATAGGAAACACTTTAAAATCGTCTCCAAAACCATGCACAAGGCTTAGCTATTTGGTATCTAACATTGTCTAGGACCTCTACCAGGTTTGTTCAAATCATGCCCATGGGATCAAAGTTGACTACGCCCTGTGAATCACTTGTCTTTACATAGAGTTACATGAACTACTTCTTGTTTGAAACTGAGTGGCCCAGAGTATATAACATTGTCTGGCTGTCATCTGCAAACTTTGTTCACATTATGCTCCTTCAACATTGACCTCGCACGTGGGATAAAAAGGTTGAACCTATTATGTTCAATACGAGAGCCATTGGGCATACCAATCCCAGACTTTATGGACAGGTTGGTCTTAACAAGTATGTGACCTATACTTATATTTAGGTCACTTGGTCAAAGGTCAATGATCTACATTGTATTATGTTCAATAACTACAAGTCAAACCTGTGATTATTTGACATTCTATCCTACTTTCTTGTTGTTTCAACTACAGCAATGGAATTTGAGCTATATTGATAGTTTTGCATGCAGATATCAACTTTGACATTGTCCGACATTGACCTTGACCCACTGACATACTTTCTGTTTTTGAAGATATTTCAATGATATTTGGGCCTTGTATACAGTTTTGCATGTAGATTTCAACTTCGACCTTGGCTGACGAAGACCTATGGCCTAGTGTTTGTTTTTCAGGGTATACAGCTGAAGATTTTACTATTTTGTGCAGTTTTGAAAACTTATTTCTAAAATCCCCATGACTGACCTTGATTATGACCTTTTGACCAACTTTTTTATTTTAAAGTACAATGATACTCAGGTGAGTGATATAGGACACTCATGGTCCTCTTGTTTTGGTTGAAGTTCCAAAATATGTTTCTGGATATAATAAGGCCATAGCACCACGCCGATTTCTCAGACAACAAGTACGCGTATGTCTTGTTGACTTGTTCAATGGAAGAAGGAACTAGAAAATGGTTTAAGAAATATCTTTTAGATACATTACAGATAACTCATATAATAATTCTTTATATGGGTTATGTTGAACTTTGTAAATGCTCTTTAAGGGCCTACAACAGTACCAAAGTGGGTGGGGAAGGTAGAAAACTAGAATTATCAAAATCTCTCTTACGGCAAAATGCAGATACTGTGGAAGGCCCTTAACTGTATAGATAAACAATGTTAAACGAGTCGTGTCTGATCTTTAAGCTAATTGATATACAACGATAATTGCCGAGGAGAACTTATCCTGTTCATACTTCTTGTTGAAAACATAATTCACAACAAGTAGAAACATAGGATGTTTTAATATTTTTTTACGTTTAGCTCAAGACATCTGCGAAGACGGCTGGATTCGGTTTCGAGATAGTAATGGCAACGGTGTTTGCGTGCTTGTAGTACAGGAACCAGCTGAGTGGAAGGTCGCACGTGGGATCTGTGAAGAGAAGTTAGGGAAGCTCCTAATGTTGGATAACTATGGGGATTTGACTTATATCAAGCCAAACGATGATTTTTCTTTATCTTTGGGAGAAGAACTGGTTAACACTTGTAAGTATGAATTAAAACAACTTAGAACAAACTGTCCGCAGGTGAATGTCATTTCGAGGTCACTGTCATTATGCAAGATATGATATCCGAATCGTACGTCACTTGTAAATTGAATTCACTCGGTATCTTAGTTTAATTTAAATGGAACTAAAAACTTCTTCGTAAGTGACCCACTCCCAAAAGGAGGTCTAGTTGTTTTAGTGCCCTTTACAAGTAAGATCCTGTCTGAGAATGCACATTTAGCTAAACAATTAGACAATACCTTTTATCGATAAGTAGAGATAATTGGTTTAAAATGCATTGATAAAAGTAAGCCCTGTCAACTTTTGTTACACTGAAACCCTTTTGACCTTACACGTTTGTCATGCATTTAAATGAAAATCTTTTTATCGAAATATTTACTGCTTCTAAACACCTTCTGAATTATGAAAATCAGCATAATCGCATATCAAGTAGTGTTTGTAACACATTAACAGAATTCGAACCGAAACAAGAGATTACTGCGGTCGCTGACCGAATTCGAAGGGACATTTTTTTTTGGTGTTGGTCCAAATGGTGCGCGTACCTTGTTTGGAGATACTATTGTTGTTCCTGTGAAGTCCGTACTGACAAACTCCGGGTTGACATTATATCATTACAGTATCGTTATCCCTAATGTCCTTCTAACGTTCATCTGCCTCAGTAACGGTATTTTCTATAGAAAAATAAGCACTAAAAACTAGGTCAGCACGTCTCTCTTGATGTAACTAGCACAGAAACGATTTTTGTCATCTTAAAAATCATGGATGTATTAATCAAATGATATTTTATAAAAGACTGTGTAAACGTGAAAGGTACGACTGATACTAGAACCCCAAGCGGCAGTCTTTTACAACAGATACCCTATTCAAAGTAGGCAACGTATTCAATATGACGACTTTTCTGAGGTTAACAAAGTCCTTCCGCCTGTCAGCACAGAAGCGTACGGGACTGGGTATACGATCCCACCGCAGGAGTGTATCCGTGATTCCGAGTTCGTAACATTACCAACTCGCCATAGATGTTCTAAAAATTAACCATAAATAAACTACGCTCATGTGATAGAAACAGTTTTGTGGAAGCTGATAGTTAACCTTAATGCTGAGCACCGTTGTCTTCTGTTCGGACAGATAAGGTAGAAGAGTTTTGGTCAGGCATGCACATCGACTCAAGTAGACTCATGTGGGACGATTATGGACCTAAGTATGTTGAAAGACCTAACTTTTCACCAAGTCGGTAAGAGTCATTTTCAACTTAATAATATAAACCTAAATTAAGTACTATATATATATTATAATATACAGGACATATGTTTTGCATGGCAAATTTTCAGGTTATTTAGTTATTTTTTGCCTCAAGGTTCGAGTTGAATACAAAATTACAATTTCACTTACAGTTAAGAAGTAATCACACTTATTGTGCGTACATACCAGGGGGTCGGACGTAAACGATGTATCTCGGGGCTTTAAGCGAGAATTTGATGTAGTTCTGGTCAAAATTTACCAGTGCGGCTGCTGCCACGATGCCTGTAACTAAGGAATTTCTGTTAAAGATACAAAGATTAGCTTCATATAGATCTGTTTTTTTCCATTCAGCATTACATGTTGGCGCAAATGTTTGTTGATTCAGTAAATACCATTCGATTTTGTGTTATTTAATTCCATGGTCGATGAACACTAGTGTTGGCAGCAGCCGCACTCGTAAAACAATTTTCACATGGTACATCATCCATGCTGTCCGTTGGTTTACCGTTTACAGTTGCTTTTGGAACCCGGTGATACACAAACGTCTTAAAATGACCCGAGATACATCGAAATCGGTTTAAAGTTTAAAAACCGGCGATGTTCGTATTGAAACGGCCCATTACAAACAACGATCGCACATGTTTAACGAAATGCATCAATACGCTCGAGAAAGCGGTCGAGCCGTCCAAAAAACGTGGGAAAAAACGGCGGAAAGTCCAAACATAAACACTACCGACCATTTATCCCTTCAATACTTTTTTTGTTTTTGGTCCACGATCCAAAACGGGGTGACGTTTCATATATTACATGTGGCTATACAAAGGGCATGATAGCAGTCGATCAAATTAAAATAAACTTTCCTTACCATTTTCTTTCTGTCTCCCCAAAAACATTAAATTTCCGCCATTTTGACCAAAATTACAAATTCGCTTAGCCCCGAGATACATCGTTTACGTCCGACCCCCTGCATACATTGTCTAACAGAGAGGGTCCGGAAATATAATACACTAAATTACACTTTCAATTGATCCGTCCGCTGATCCACTGTGTGGTTTAGCTCAACGGTGTTAGGTTCTATAAAATATGTGCTATTGTAGGTCCTGGCGATGGAGTGGCGGACAGCCGGATCCTAAAGTAGGTGCATGCGGGAAAGCAAGAGTAGATAAGAGAACAACTCAGGAAGGTCCAGTCTACAACTTCAACAGGGTCATTGTCAATCTTACAGTATGTGATACGAAATTACCGTTTGTTTGTCGAAAGCCACCCGTAATAAGAGTGGTCAAAACAGGTAAGTGTTTTTGTTGGTACATGGTTTAAAGACAGTTCATCTATGACCAGTCATTGCTTCCACGATTTTAGACAATAATGAAATTAATTTCCGGTAAAGATAATGAAGTAAATTCGCACTTTCCATATTCAAATTGCAACTTTTTTTTAGAGCAATAGCATTGGAAAATCCGAAATGTGGGTAAAGCAGGGAGGGAGGCTGTTGTTCTTTGGATGTTTACATTTTGGGTTTGGACACTCTTTACCTATGTGCGGAGGTAACTGGTCTTTTGAAGTATTGTTGAGAGAAGGTTTTACTGTAGACACAAGGTTGCGGCATTGTTTCAAACACAGTTGTGCTTTTATATGGTTATTTCACACACATGTATACACGCATGTTATGTTTAACTTCTGCAATATTTTCTGGATAAAAGACCCGTTTTCAAAATTTTAGTAATGTTAGTGGCTTACACCACCTTAATAATGTCGGTGAATTTCCCGATGGAAAAACAGATTATGCAAGGGACGTAATCGCAATTATATATGCGCTTATAAAACATACCGAAGTTATCGATTTTGTAATGGTAGATGTTTAAGGTAGTCGCCTGAGTTTAGCTGAACTTTTATTCACCAAAATCTTTAAAAGTTTTTATCTTTCTTGTAATGTATAGAAAGTTTGTAAACTTTCATATTTTTGAAAGTTTTTTTTCAATCTTTAAACATATAAAAAAGATGACACTGTTTACGACAAAAAAAATAGGTCACTGAATGTAATAGAATTTCTTGCATGTCTTCAATTTTTGAACAATGGTTACAGCCTGGGGTGGTGGGGCATACCCCAAATTGTTACTGCATGATATACACTGTCCCCTGCTATGAGGTAACGTGTCTTATATTTTTGAAAACTTTATTTATCGGCATGACAATTTGTGTATGGTTATGATTAAAGAACATATAAGTATACAATTGATTTGAAGACAAATATTGACAAACTTGACACTTCTAGATTATGGCACTTGAGTTATCCAAAGTTGATAAAATTCGCCTTGTCCGCTCTCTAAATCGAACAGTTCCATCTGATCTTCACCGAACTTTGTCAAAATATTTGTGGGCATAATATCTCTGCCAAGTTCGCTAACCACCCAAATCGCCCTATGCAATTCTGGATTATGCCCTTGAATTATCCAAATTGATCAAATTAGCCTTGTCCGTTCTCTAAGTCGATCAGTTTTGAACCGATCTTTACCGAACCTAAAGAAATTGTTTGTTGGCATGCTATCTCACTCAAGTTTAATAACCAGCCAAATCACTCCAGTCACTTAGGGGTTATTGTCCTTTAATTGGTAAAATTGGGCAAATTCAGATTTCTTGGGTCTCTAATTTAACTATAACTATATTCTAACTTAAACAATTCCCAACTAATCTTCACTGAACTTATTATGAATGTTTATTGGCCTACTAATTCGGCCAAGTTCAATAACCAGCTAGATCGCCCCTGTCACTTTTGAGTTAATGCCATTTAATTGCCTAATTTAGAGTCTGACGGGCGTATTTTGTGACAGTTTGACACTCTTGTTGGACTTAGAAAATGCAGGTTAAAGTTGGTATCCGATTCAGACAGCAAAAGTCATAACATCAAGTCCCACAACTCTTTCTCATTACGTCTTGGCATTGCAATGTACTCTTATTGCCTTTTATTGGCAAAGCTCTCTTTGGAGCGTCAAGAACTTCGAATAATCGAACGAACTGTCTTCCGGTCATCTCTTGCTTTCTTACAGTAAAAGTTGGCAATATAGCAACATAATACGGATGTTCAAAATTTCACCAAAAAACCTGACGACAGTTTCTTTTCTGTCTTGATGACTCAAACCTACATTTCAGCTGCGTTCTGTCCTGAGAACTGGCTCGGGAACCAGTATATACCGCACTGTTACCGGATATACAAAGAACCAGTGACATATGAGAAAGCCAAAGCCAGATGCGAAGAGGAAGGAACCGATATAGCGCCCTCTAACACCGACTTCGATTTGTATTTTCTTGAAGCCGTTTTCGAGTTTTACTCGCAGAATGATAAGTGTAAGTGAGTTGATTAAAACATCTGGACCAAATTAAAGTCACAGCAAATCTTTATGAAGCTTGCCATTGTTACAAGTTTGAACCCAAGCAACCATGAACCTATTTTCATTGATATTTTATTTATTATGAAAGGCCTTATAGAGAGGTAAAGAACAATAGCCAACATTATAACCGTTATACATACAGAGTTTAGTTATACTGGCAGTTGATATTTTTCAGCCTGAAAATGACTTTTAAATTCAGATTTTGTTTTGCAATGTGTTTTAGTTTATTTAAACCATATTTAGAATCTTTTTCATACTTCCTGTAGATTTCGAGGTAACCACCGTTAGGAATATTTGGGTACAAGACACCAACAACACCGAAAGGTGCAGTGCACTTAGAACATCGCCATCTGAAAGAAATATTCCAACACTTGACGACGTTGACTGCTTTTCACCTTTGCTGTTTATGTGTGTGAAGAAAACGATACCATCAGGTGTGTATATCTTGTAATCATTCATTAGTGACAGGTGTAGTGTTAACAATTTACCATAAAATTACGAAATGTCAGTGAAATAGAGTGCTGCTATATGTCACAAACAAGGTACAACATACACGTATAAAGAAAATCACATTATAATGTATATAAACAATTTAACATATTACATAATACATTGTATTGTATTATATTATGAAATATCTACTTCTTATGCTACAATCGTTGCCGGATATAAACAAATCTACTGGAGATGAGCAAAAGATGACGTACTGACGTAGTAAGACAGCAAAGGCGTTCCATAGTTTTTCGTAAAACTATCAATCAAACTTGCTCTGTAGCATCCTCCTTTCGAAAAACATGAAATGGCTTCGGTCTAGTGCACACAAGGGCCACTGTTACTAAAAGAAAGAAACATCTCTCATGTATAGAATGTCATCGAACTTGCTCTGTAGCATCTCCGTTATATCTAGGTCATAATTAAATATCTTGACCCATGTGTGCGGTCAGTTCGCACTTTGATAGACAACTATCCAATAATCGATCACAGGTGAGTGTAGCGTACCAGGGGCCCAAACAGTGAATGTTAGATAAAAATAGCCTAATGACTATATATCAATAAGAAGGTAAACAACACAGTTCGCACATAGACCTAGTTTCAGCTTCAATTACTTCAAAGAATAGTGCATATTTATCAAAACCTATTGCATATATAGCCTACGTAATTATATTTTCCGTAAACGTTTACTTCAAGGTCCAAATGCAAACCGTTTTGTAACAGCGACTGATAGTTTCCGAAATTTTTGCCATTTTTCGCCAACTCGAATAAATCTCAGACTATTTTCCAATGCGCAACCGTCACTGTGGACATACACAAGAACGGCACAACACTGCTACTTGAGCTCGTTTCCATGGACATGTATTAGTGATGTGTAACCTAGACTTGGTAAGACCTGGCAGATCGACGCGGTATGGAAACTAGTTTTTCCCATTATCTTTTCAAAATATATCAACGAAATAAAATGAATACTGTATTTAACGGATCGTATTAAAACTGGAAAGCTTGTGGAAATATTTATCAAATCAATTTCTACGAGCGTCGGTTGTGTAATATTTGGATGACACAAGGCGAGATTGTTTAAAGCTTGTTAAAAGGAAGAATTCAGTGTTAGAAATGTGTGGATTTATTCGTTGACGAAAAATGAAAAAAATCGGAAATTATCAGTCGCTATTTCAAAACGGTTTGCTTTTAGGCCTTGAAGTAAACTTTTACGGAAATGATAAAACACTTATGCTATATATGCAATAGGTTTTAATAAATATGCATTATTCTAGATGAAGTAATTAAGGCTGAAAGTGGGTCGATGTGTAAACGGTGTTGTTTACCTTCTTATTGATATCTAGGCTATTTTGAACTAAAAATCACTATGGGTCCCTGGTACGCTACACTCACCTGTGTAATCGATAGCAAAAGCGATGCCGCGCTCAAGTGTTGCTGGTGTACAGGGAAACAACTGATTTGCCTGCAGGCCTGATTATCAGGGGACAATACTCTATTTACAACTCAGCTAAAATGCTTCTTTTTATGAACCAGTGGATGGAATGTCATCGAACTTGCTCTGTAGCATCCTTGCATTGTCTTCTTTCGAAAAGCAGGAATTGGTTTCGATCCAGTGCAAACAGGGGCCGCTGTTACTAAATCACTCATGAGCCAGTGGATAGAATGTCACCAAAACTTGCTCTGTAGCATTCTTACGATATCCCCTACCAAAAGCAGGAAATAATTCCGGTCCAGTGCACACAAGGGTCCGCTATTACTTGTACTTAAATAAGAATTTATCTAAAATATAGTACTATATACTGCATTTCAATAATTCAGAATACTACATATAACTCTACATTTTATAGAGTACTACAGTACTAGTCAGAAGTATAGAGTACTACAGTAATAAAGAGTACCAGAGTATATAACAGTACTACTGTATTTCAGTACCGTACCATAGAATACTTTAGTGTCATAGTGACCAGCGCATAAGCGGGGATATTAATCATTTCTAGTGATAGCTCTAGTTTGAAATTGCGCCGACTTTTAGTGTATGTCTCTTTAAGGAATCTTACATTCGCACATTCACATGTTTTATAGAAAGCCTGAGTTCCTGAAACGAAATTCGCTCCATTTTTGTTACATAATTAAAATGTTTACTGCATTTTTACAGTTTCTGGTTACATAACTAAAATGCTCACTGCATTTTTTTTCAGGTTCTGGTTACATGTTCACTGCATTTTTACAGGTTCTGGTTACATTAATAAAATGTTCACTGCATTTTTAAAGGTTCTGGTTACATAGAGACACGCAGTCCTTACTTTGATCAACAGAAGCTGTTGGATTATGAACCATTCGAATCGCTTCCGGTCTACGGTGTTCTTGACAGGAATCTACAAGAAAACGAGGTTATCTTCGTGCAAACACCGTCTTTTACCCTTAATTCATCAAATTCGTATGAGCAATGGAGTTTTAACAACGGGCCGTACTGGACGGTACAGGTGTCGGACCGGGTGTCGTTTCCATATTATGTGAACATATCTCTCCCTTTTAACCAGTCTCCGCAACGTCGTCGCCGGGATAGCAACGATAACAATGCATACAATTCTTTCGGCCGACAGAAACGCCAGGGTAAGTTTGCTGATTACGTACAAATAATCCCGAATGTTAGGAAGAGGTAACTATCATATTTGCAATCAACTTCGGCGTGACATGTATCCTTAGAAAAAAGCTTAAATACCTATTCAACGAACGCAGTTTCAAAATAAACCCCAAACCTGTATACTCATAACAACAATATTTAAAGTTTGTGAAATAACCAAACAGAAAGCGAAGGCTAAAGTTATTGACTACAACAAAAAGTATTGATAACTTTCATAACTTTCAAAGCTTTGTTGTATAACAGGACAGTTTCCCGTCCCGCCACGCGCCTAAACGTCATCAGAGGAATAACGCTACTCTACTGGCGGCAAATGATTCTGCGTTTGCCAGTACATATCATACAGTTCGATCATAATCGCAACTGTTCGATATTCAGTAAGCTTTCTTTTGAACATTTCACGGTACTGTCTAAGCTGAAAGAATAAGAGTGCTAACATTTGCATTACATGTTGTTGTCAGTACCTATAAAATGAACGTGTACTTACTGCAGCACAGAGAGCGTATGTAAAATATTATTTCAACCAGACCACTGCGTGCTCACATGCAAATAGTCCATCTTGTGTGCGTGTACATGAGGTAAAATACATACGCATGCGATGGCATAAGACATGTCAGGATTGATTGACTGATAATTTAGTGATATGCGTGACGACAGTAATTGTAAACTTCGGGTTAAGCAGGTTGACCTTAATTACTGCCCACTTCAAAGCATGCTTTTTTTGTGGAAACAGCATATATCAGTTGCATTGGTGACATCATTACTTTAATGATTACCTTACAGGCGACTTTACTACTCCAAGTGAAGTTATTCCACCTGAGGGAGAAGGCGGATTCACTGAGCCTAGTATAGATTTTCCAAATGAAGGAGAAGATTTATTTAGATTCCAAAACTATGAAAATATTCGTCAGACTACGGGGTATTATACATTCGGAATATACAACACGAACCCGCCCAGATACAAGCAAAGACCACCGCAACTGGTGCGGTATTCAGGTAAGTGCACTAGTAAGCTTACATGATGGTGAATATTATGATAACCTAACAAAACCTCAACAAATGGTGATATGAATTACCTAATATTTACATGTGTGAATGATAGAACATGTAACTTAAATTACAAATATTTACTAGGATTTTAATGAATAAACGAAAAACCGAATAAATAAAAAATGACTGAAAAATTGATCAACTGAATAAACTTCAATAAATTCTTAGTGAAAATATCTCTTTCAGATTAAAGTGACATTATGCGCATTTTTTTCAAGTAAAAATCCAGCTGAAAATGGTGTGTGTACAAAAGCGTAGAGGAAATAATAGCTTTCCAATACCCAAACTCTTCCCCTACCAGTATTAAAAAATAACTTTCCAAATATTGATTTTCTTATTTGACTGGCAGAGTCAATTTAAGAAAAGAACACTGACTGCATGCAGGAGTTGCTTCCCTTCCACTACGAAATCTCTACCAACATCAACAACGACACAATCAACTATCATTTTATCCGTCCGATTTTTTAAAATCTAAAGCACCAACTTCTGATACTAATGCGGCATACTCATTAATTCAACACATGTAAATGCACAGCAACCAAAAATTGCTTTTATAAAACTGTCACCAAAAATACATTATGTGTAGTAAGACGCGCATAATGTCACTTTAAATGTTCAATTTTCTGCTTTATTATCTAGAAAAAAACCTCTACATTTACGTGGCCTACTGCAATCTACTAGACGATGTTATCGGTCCATCGTCAGAAGAACCTTTTGTAAGTATCGGAGACGTAAATTCCTTCAATCTTCTCAAAGACGAAAGTTATCTCGGTATGTTTCAAGAGATGGGTTTGAGCGATGTTTTCAAGACTACTCCAGAGGGTATCAATTTTCTTGTCGGATATTACAGGTCACAGATTGAGTCTTTTCAGTAAGTAACCTTAGTGCAGTTTCTTATAGTATACGAACTAATCAGATTTATAATTATATTAAGTATATTTTTAGTATTCATTCATGCCAAGGTAGTGGTAGTGTACTTCGGCAAGACGCAGATAAGTCCATATTGTCTCTCTGTCTTCGAGGTTGATTCCATCTGGAGCGAGTCTAGAGAGCGATTAATATAAGTTTTAAGACCTTGTTTCACAGGGTGGCGCGGTGGTCGAGTGGTTAACGCTCTGGACTACAAATCCGGAGGTTCCCGGTTGGAATCCCGGCCGAAGCACTGGAATTTTCAGAAACCCTTTTAAGTGTTTCCCACCCATCAACCTGCGCCTGCCATGAGTCTTTGCAAGTTTACCCGGGGAGAAATCAAGTGCCGGCTGGACTATAAACAATCTAGAACGAAGGACTTGTTTCCCAACTGAGAGTAAATGAATTAGTAAAAATTACATTCATCCCTACTGTTTCATAAATAAAAATTCGACTGGTGCGTAGCAACAGAAGACTTTCCTTGTAGAACAATTACATACGCAATGGACAGCTTTATAAATGTTTATAAAAGTGGAAGTACTAACAATAAATACATAAACCATACAAATGTTATAATTTATTGTAAGATCACACTGAATTAGATTAAAAATAAAAGTTTCCTCAACTAATTTACACAATATTGTTTAACAGCAACCTTATAAACAGATTTTAATAATTTTTGTGATCTTATGTCGTGGTTACCTGTTCCACGAAGTGCAACACATAAAGTAAACATATTTGGATCCAACACTTCTAACCTTTAGAATAGCAAAGGCACCTTTTTTACTTACCCTTGTGCTATAAGTATGTACACTATCCTTGGACACAAAATGGTAACCCAAGTAAACTTGGGCTGAACCATTTTTAATCTTGAAAACATGACAGATAATATTCTGTTCAACACGTTCTTGCATCTACAGTAAACTCCGTATATAACGACTCCGGATATAGCGAAAATGCGGATATAAGGAACAAATTTTCTCGGCCCGATGTTTTTCTTTATCTATTTAATATGAAAATGGTATACGGATATAACAAACTCCGGATATAACGAACACATTTGAATGGCCCGAAGGAGTTCGTTATAAACGGAGTTTACTGTATATGACTTCTACATTTCAAATCAAGTACAAACCTCGTTAACTCCTTCTGGGTGACTTGTAACTTATTCTTTATTAATTGTGTCAGACCATTGTACCAACATAGAACAGTCATAATGGCACTGAATCAGGGACATGACCAGTAATGTTTTAGTATTTTGAGTGAGGTATAAGAACGACATAAAACTTTAATCTGGAATTAGTATTAGTCGCTCTAAAAATCTAAATGATATAAGTCCACACAAACTCCTTACCAAGTAGAGATAGTTCAAAATACATCTAAACATTTGATGTAACATGCATGTTGTACCACAGAAAAGTGGTCTCGAGTTTTCTCTACAGCCAGTAATAAAAAAGATACAATATAAGCTATTTATAGTAACAACAAAGGGAAGTAATTCTAAAAACAAATTGGAGTACTGAACAAGCCATGAAATCAAATGATAGATTTTGATCGAAGGTAGCACCTAGATATTTGACAGAAGAAGCAGGATTAATAAGTTCACCATTGCAAGTGAACTTGACATAAGGATCTGGTTTTGATCTACTTTTGGAACCAAATAAGAAACTCTGTTTTACCTAAGTGTAGGGATAAATTGTTGTCTGCTAACCAATGACTAACAAGATTCAAGTGACCTGACAGTCATCAGCATACAACAGAAGTTTATATAACTGCTGACATATCATTAACATATATTAAAATTAGAAGCTGTCCAAGTATGTACCCGTGAAGGATGACAAAGGTTACTGGAGCAGATGTAGGGTGTTTACCCGCCACATCTAAGAGCTGCTGCATGTCAGAAAGGCAAGTTCTGGATCATGTCAAAATGTCGTTAACGATGCCAGAAGCTTGCAGTTTCGTATGTAATATTGCGAGATCTACAGTATCAAATGCCTTTTACAGATCCAATAGTATCATGCCAACAATGGTTACTTTATCTGTTTCCAGTCTGGTAAAATCAGTTGAATGAATCAAGCAGGGCATGTATCAGTAGAAAAACACTTCTAAAGCCTCACTGAAATTGGTAAAGTAACCCCCATTCCTTAAAGTAACAGTCAACCTGATTATATACCGCTCTTTCAGATATTTTTGACACGACACTTAAGATAGAGACATAATTACCAACAGAAGTTTTATCCGGTTTTTCTTGTAAAGGGGGACAACTCTAGCCATCTTAAGATCATCAGAGATAACTCCATGAACTAAAGACAAATTTATAACATGAGCCAGAGGACCTGCAATAATCGAAGCGCCATCTTTTATAAAGAGTGATGGCATATCATCCAAACCAATAGCTTTATGAGCATTGAGTTTAAATAAATACTTATACATTTTATTTTCTGACACCAACACAAATTAATAACTATTTATGCAAGTACCCTTTTCTGCATAGCATTTGGTTATAAATAAAAGTTTAAAATTATTCCATACATCATAAACATTATATTGCTGAAATAAACTTCGGACAAGTCGGAATATAAATAAATAAATAAATAAATAAATAAATAAATGAATAAGTAATGGATTTAACTTCTGCACCTTTGCCCTTGAAATGTTACCTCAAAAGAGTAAATTCTGATCCTAAAATTTTATAAAACTGCTGTTAAAACACTTAACAAAAAAGCAGATATTCTAAACTTGCATTCGAATATTTTTCCCATCGTTAGTTCTTATCAACTTACTTTTCAATCCATACATTGCATCAATTTGTTCTTATAAACTGTGTGTGTCAAAACGTTTAAATAAATACAGAAATATAAATTCTTTGATGCTGATTTTGATAGTAAATTACTCTTTTTTAAGTTTCAAATCTGACTCAGTAGCATAAATAGTATCTGAGATATTGAATTTTATAAAAAAAACGTTTAGTATTTATGCCGAAACCGATATAGACACAAACGCCGACACGCAATCACTGACGCGCACGCCGACGCCGACGCCGACGCCGATATTAACACTAGACTGAGTACATGTGCTCAACAGTCGAGCTAAAAATAGAAAAAATGTTCTGTAATGGTTGCTATATTAGACCAATCATATTGTTTAAAAATATTACCTCTATCCCGCTCTTCTTTTCAACATTGAATTTTCGAGTAGATGTAATGTTCGTCGATTGAATAATACAATGGTAAAGCTACTAATAGTTATAAAAGTTTCTTTAACAAGATGTTATACTCCCAATTTAACAGCTCCTTGTATTATTTCTCAGAGAGAACACGGTGAAGTTCCGGATATTTGTCGCCCCCACCCTCGGCCGTAATCTGGCAGAGAACAGCGAGCTGACAGTGAGGGATGCTGTTTTCAAGCATTTCAGGCAAAATTTGCCACTTGACTTTTTCGACCCGACAACTTTAAGGGTTCGAAGCACAGGTAAAATTTAAATGAAATTTTATAGTTCTTACAACATCTTCTGCTTACTAATTTCTTACAGTATAGCTAAATTGTACATTGCAATAGGCATGATGTTTTATATAATTATTGTTTACCAAATACCTTCTGTCAGCAATATACATACTGGTAACCATAGTGACCTGAGAATAGTTTTGCAACATAAAATTCTTTTCAATTTTAGTAATGTGCCCTTTCAAGCAGACTGTAGTGGAGGGAAAGAACTTAACATTTCAGCCAGTCAAAATAGGGGAAACTGGTTACAGCTGGGAGAGGTGTTATCCAAGTAAGTGCAAGAACTGCTGTGTAATAGACTAGAATAGAATAGAGAAAAGTTTTTGGAAGACCACCACTATGCATCTGTAGTAGAAACCACCTGCGAATAAAGACCACCTGTCGACAAAGACTGTCTTAGCTTCTTCCGACAAGTTTTTTTTTGTTCTGACAGGCTGACTGTACTGTTCTTTAAATTTCTGAGATAATTAGATTTAGAAACGCGGAAAGCCTGAATAACATGTTGGGGGTATGACATTTCGAGAAATAATATCCAACTCGCGAGATCGCAATTGTGTAGAAGGCGAAAATGTGTCATCTGGATGAACAAAGTTTTTGTGTAGTGTCCAAACAGAAATTAAAATAAACGATTCAAATTGCATGTACTTTTAATAGATAACAAAGCCTTGGCAACCTCAACCTGCACCGGAGGATATGACAGTGGTACCACCTGGCGGAAAATTTCATTGGCTGACGACTGTGGCACAGTTCCTGAATACAACCAATCGGACAGCACCGTTAACTTAAAAAATCTTTCAGAGGTAACATACTGTATTAACCACTAAACTACCGAGGACAAACCTGTTTAACGTATTAACCACTAAACCACCAAGGACCAACCTGTTTAACGTATTAACCACTAAACCACCGAGACAAACCTGTTGAACGCATTAACCACTAAACCACCGAGGACAAACCTGTTTCACGCATTAACCACTAAACCACCGATGATAAACTGTTGAACGCATTAACCTATAAACCACCGAGGACAAACCTGTTTCACGCATTAACCACTAAACCACGGAGGACAAATCTGTTTCACGTATTAACCACTAAATCACCGAGAACAAACCTGTTTCATGCATTAACCACTAAACCACCGAGGATAAACCTGTTTAACGCATTAACCACTAAACCACCGAGGACAAACCTGTTTCATGCATTAACCACTAAACCACCGAGGATAAACCTGTTTAACGCATTAACCACTAAACCACCGAGGACCAACCTGTTTAACGTATTAACCACAAAACCACCGATGCTAAACCTGTTTAACGTATTAACCACTAAACCACCGATGCTAAACCTGTTTAACGCATTAACCACTAAACCACCGATGCTAAACCTGTTTAACGTATTAACCACTAAACCACCGATGATAAACCTGTTTAACGCATTAACCACTAAACCACCGATGCTAAACCTGTTTAACGTATTAACCACTAAACCACCGATGCTAAACCTGTTTAACGTATTAACCACTAAACCACCAAGGACCAACCTGTTTAACGTATTAACCACTAAACCACCGAGTACAAACCTGTTACACGCATTAACCACTAAACCACCGAGGACAAACCTGTTTCACGCATTAACCACTAAACCACCGATGATAAACTGTTGAACGCATTAACCTATAAACCACCGAGGACAAACCTGTTTCACGCATTAACCACTAAACCACGGAGGACAAATCTGTTTCACGCATTAACCACTAAATCACCGAGGACAAACCTGTTTCATGCATTAACCACTAAACCACCGAGGATAAACCTGTTTAACGCATTAACCACTAAACCACCGAGGACCAACCTGTTCAACGTATTAACCACAAAACCACCGATGCTAAACCTGTTTAACGTATTAACCACTAAACCACCGATGCTAAACCTGTTTAACGCATTAACCACTAAACCACCGATGCTAAACCTGTTTAACGTATTAACCACAAAATCACCGATGCTAAACCTGTTTAACGTATTAACCACTAAACCACCGATGCTAAACCTGTTTAACGTATTAACCACTAAACCACCGATGATAAACCTGTTTAACGGTCTTAACCACTAAACCACTGAGGACAAACCTGTTTAACGCATTAACCACAAAACCACCGAAGATAAACCTGTTTAGATACTGGTATTGAGTCATCTGGCTATAATAATTTATAACCAGAATCGAAATTGATTTCGTATGGTTTTAGGCCATATTTCCATGTAAACTCAAAATGATTGGCAAATCAGAGTACTAGTTGAAGCTAGATTAACCAGAACTTTATATATATATATATATATATATATATATATATATATATATATATATATATGTAATATGTGTGTATGTTTACCATATTCAGACAGAGATTACAACAGACAACTATGAACAGATACTCAATGATACAGTTACTTTGACCGATCCAAGACTTAACCTCACTGAAGGAGATGTCATCTACACAGCAGAAATATTATATAGTTACCTACAGCTTGATTTTGTGAATTCACCTGAGGTAAGTTCATGATTATTATTCTATCATTCGATTGTTTCAAAGTCACTTAAACTCTCTGTATATCCAGTCATTGTAGTATTTTACTTTCTCAATATATTACACTTAACGAAACCTCTAACGCCCCCTAGTTCAGTATTAAATATTGTTTGTTTTATCTCTTGCATATCAACAAAAATTTCAACAGATGCAATTGAAGTAGTGGCAAATAATGTTATGTAATAATTTAGCCCTTTTTAAACTCTGTACCCCGACTTTCCTGATGGGTGAACACTATGTCCCAAGTTGCACGTGCTGCACATGTTCAGCTCGAAATAATATAAAGAGTCCATAATAAGACGACCTGTCGATATGTTGAAGTGAAAGACATAAAATGGCCCGAATTTCAATTCAAGATACGGCGAGGTAGATAGGTATTTTAGAAAGCAGCGCGCAACAACAAGAATTTGTTACATTTACTTTTCGCTTATTTACGCTGTTGGAAACAAAAATCCTCTAATTTTAATTTTTCAATTGGATGTTTTGAATTTACTACACAAAGGGATTAGTATCCATCTCATATTTGAAAGTTTTGATATGAATTGACAAATCAAAATGTCTATATCAAACTTTAGAATTTTGTCCATAATTTTGTATTAACGTGTTTTACATCCTTTGAATTCTTAAGAGATACTATAGAAAGTATCATAATATTGTATTGACTTAAAGTTCAATTTCATATAAGTGGCGTTAAAGTCACAAGATGCGTTATTCGACTTTGTGTCAAAATGCGCAGTATATTTTCAAAAAGCGCATGTATCATTGCAGAACAGCGCAGTGACACGCGCTAATATAGGAGCGCTGTTCAGTTTACTTAGCCGGGATACTTCGAGAAAATTATTGTTGAATTTGTGATTTGATCAGTTTTAATACTGTTTTTATGAACTTGTTATCTTAAAAGTAACATTATGTGAGATAAGATTGGCGAAATCGATTATCTTTGTAGAATCTTTAGTTAGTGGACAGATGAATACAATTTTTTTTTGTGAATTTCAGTTTGTATTGTCATGTCATATATTCGATCGTAAAACAAAGAGTTCATGTCGAAATTGTTTAAAAGTGTGCAGTCATTTTGGAGATTTAATGTTTGTGAAACGTTATAAATTTCATAATGACTTGTTTCCGATTAGTTGACTTATTGCATAGTATATACTAAGGGGAGTTTCGTTTAGTGTATATACAATTCTTTGTTAGGTTTACTTTTGACTCTTAGCCTGCTGTTCATGCAATCTGGTCAAGATCCACAGTCAGTCAGTTTTCAGTGAGAATCCATCCTTGAACAATTAATGATACTATCTAAATTTATAGATAGAGTTCATTCTAAAAATTTAGCAAAGTAAGGGATATTTTTACAAAGGCATATCATCTCAAGATTTCATCTTTATAAAATGAGAAATTATAATTACAAACCTGACAGAACTTTTAAAAATAATATCCTGCTTAGCTGGTTAACCTATAGAAACCTATTTAAGAGAAAATTGTTGTTTTAATCTATTTTAAATTCATTCCTATTGTTTAACTAGCATAAGTGGACCGAAGAACTTCGCTGTAGTACTGTATGTACGATACAATAGAATATTAGAAAAGAGACGAGCCTGTCGTCATGTACAGTATACATACATATATATGTAATTATATTGAACCGAACTGTATACTGATTTTCGACGAAGTGTTGCATAATTACGTTATGAAAGAAGTGGTAACCATCACAACATAATATTTGAACGTGTTGACCGATAGCAAGTATTTGAGTTTCATTGCATTTAGGATATGTATAAATACAAACGTGACAGCGTATTTCGCAATGTTAAGTCAGTTCGGCAGGGACAAAATTACTTGGAATTCATAAAAAACGTGCACTATTACATTCAGGTTATGAAAACTGTGTTTAAAGTGGTCGACAATGTCCTGAGATCTGGCCAAGACGTCATCGACTCCGCACAGAGAATCACCAATGCGGCCAACAGGTAAATAACATTAGGATGCCACAGTCTCACTTATTGGAAAAATAAGTGAAATTATTATTTTCATTTTGGAGATATTGAGTCAATCCGGAGAACACAACTTGCTTTTTTGAATGAAATGGAAAAGTCCTGCTATTACATTATACATTTACTTATATAACGGACCTATTTACACACCCGCAGACCTGTATACACGTGCATGTATGATTTAAACAGTATTGTATTGATAACTCACATAGATCTATAAGTCTTAGACATTTTATAACAACACATCATATTCAAAAGGATTGAGTAGAAAGTTTAAAGCTTATTTATATACTCTCCCCTTGTGTGTCTATAAGTTTAGTCTGTGCTAGTACATTGTAATTCATGTTAGCCGAATTAGATAATACATAATTTACTGTATTACAGCTGTATGATTATTGTTAGACGATACATCCGTGTTCATTTCAGAATCATTCTCTCTGTTGACGAACTTACAAACGAAATTGAACTTGGGCCCTTTAGCGAACAGTATGTCCAATTCATTCAAGATCTAGTCGCTAGCGAGGTCTGGGAGCAAACCGGGGACAGCAATTTAACTATTGGGATCAATCTAAATAAAACTGACGCTACAGAAATAAAGAAAGAATCGTTAGCTTCTGTACTGCTACCAGGAGATGTTGTTGTTGGGGACGCAGACACAGCAATTTACCTTACAGAGTCTCTAGTCAAAGGTAAGGGAGACCAGTTTATGCGTAACAGCCTGATATCATTTGGAATATTGTTTTTGTTGACACGCACTATTTTGTTCCGATGCACTCAAAAATTAGACCTGTTTGTGTCACATCAATTTTGTTTATATTTTCATGTATATATAATGTCTTCAGAAGATTCACGCATTATCATTTTGAATTTGAACGGACCGGTTTACAGAGAGAATCACGCAAAGAAATTGTATAAGGACATAATGTTTCACGACGAAATAACTTGAATCATCAGGTTCATAAAACCGGACTATAAAGGCGTATAATATTTCTTCGAAAACCCCATTCTAAGAAATTTATCCTCCAAGATCCTTTAATTTGGTGTACTTTAATCCCATAGATGTCATTTGTTCAGTATAAATTTCCAAGGATTATATCAGAAATGCTTGCAAGAAAATATCGTAAATGTGACGCACATATATGGACGTTATTATAAGACTGTGCATTCATGTTATCATGTCATCTGATATTCCAGGTGGCAGATCCAAATTAACTTTCCAAATCTATGGGAATCCCGATCTATTCTCCGTCATCAGCAGTAGATTCAAGGTCAACAGTAAAGTTGCCGCAGCTAGATTAACTAAAAACAATGCACCAGTTGTTGATTTGGGAGACGAATATGTCACAGCAGTATTTTACACGTTTGAGGTAGTCATACGGATATTCAGGGAGTCAACGACAACGCAATTGCACGAAACAAGAAAACACTAAGCAAATATTAGCTAACATGAAACTATAGTCTAGTACAATTACATTGTAATATTAAAGAAAGTCGACAAAGCGGAGCTTAAATATCTTCATAAGAATATTAAGTACATGTATCAGATGTATCATTGTATAGGACTTCTAGAAAATACTTTTATTTTTACCGTTCGTAAGTACACTTACAAGCACGTTTAGACTACAATCCATTCTATTATATTCTATGTTACTATATACATGTACACACTATATCTTTCAACCGACCCACATTGTATTGATAAAAATAAAATACAATATATTGTTTCAGACGTAACTGCACTTAGGATGGACCAATGCTTATTGCCGTATTTTGCCTATTTCTTTATAAAACTTTTACATGTTTCAGGACAGTAAGAATCTTGTGTGTGCGTACTGGAATTACTCCGCGAACGAGGATGCTGGAGGCTGGGATACAGAAGGCTGCACGTTGTTCTCGTCCGAATCAGGCCGTATAGTCTGCAAATGTAATCACCTGACAAATTTTGCCGTACTTATAGTAGGTTATACTTTCCTGTGTTGTAGTCTGCTCAATTTAGTTACATCTGTTTTGCTTTTATTAAACGAAAGTTGCAGTGGAAGTCGTATTTTATTTACAATGGCGATGAACTTGATGTATTAGTGATTCTAATGGTTATCTGATTGAGAGGCTTAGTAAATAAACCAGATACCTTAACATACCTGTAGAAGTACAATGTTTATCGTTCCATCGTGACTTTCTTCCAGAATTTAATGGCCAATTAAAAATATCCAATCAAAGCAATAACTTGTAATTTGTTCTGCCATTTAAGTGGCCAATTAGAAATTTATTCAATCAGTGCAGTAAATTATCATTGCACATTAACATTCTGCTAACCGAATTAAGAAAGCTCGTTGAATCGGATGCGCTGTTGGTTCGGCCACCGCAACAACCAAGTCCACGTTTTGTTTACTTTAGGCAGACTATCTATTGTACAACTGTATACCCGAAACAACAAATTGGAATGCAACAGCTTTTTACATACTCACAATATATTATTTTTCAGGATCTGAAGGCAGATACTATTTCCGACACTGACAAGTTAGTTCTTGGTATTATAACGAAAGTTGGATTGGTTATTTCTATCATTGGTCTCGGCATTACCATCGTTACTTTCCTAATGTTCAAGTAAGTACTCGATCTAGCGATATAAACAGAGTAATCCAGATCTGGATATTCATGGGAGTTAACTCACTGAAGAATTTATTTATACACAATGGTAGACAATTCACTAAAATCATATTAGTTATGGTTTAGTTAGGAATATCCCTAGCTTTCTTAAGCACTTGCTGCATGCAATGTGATACAACAATTAACAGATAAAATGAGTAAAAAAGTCTTTAATTAACACCGTCAAGCACAGCACTTCCCGACAGCCAGATTTATACAGAGAAGAATAGTACTGAAACTGTGAGTAATTGCAGCAGGCAACATACGCTTAGCAGCTTACATATTTTCCAAGTGCAAAAGAACATAAGAAAGACACGCCATAGCGTCCAAATACACACACAATTTAAGCAGTAGGCTGAATCATGTCCTATTACAGCACAGACAAGCTTAAAAATACATAAATGTCAGATGAAACGGTCTCACTCGTACTTTTAATTTACATCATGATAAATACCACTCAGTTGGACTTACCTCGTTGTAATGCAAACATCTGGATGTTGAAATCAGAGGAATTTTCCGTTGGAATCCGTAATAATGGGATATTGTTTGTGGTCAAGATAAGCTTAAACATTGCTTGCGTGTTTTGTCTGTAACGAATAAAGAAAGCATAGATTCGAGAACGTTTGATGTGACATTTAACATTTTAGCAACATAATATAAAACATACATTTTATTAGAATGTATTGCTGGATTTTCATAAAACTTTTCAGGAAGTGTCAGTATGAAGTGAAGTTAATAAATATAATTATCATTTGAGGTCTAAAGTCTCACGGACATGAAAACAAACATTATTGTCCGCGCTTCTTTTCCAATATCCTTTGCTATGATCATAGATTAAGACCGCAGGAGTAGGAGATGTACGTTCTTTTGTGAAAACAATATCTAGTTCTGTATTAAAATTGTACACTTGCTGAATACAAAACGACCTTACCTTCTATCAAAATCTCCCATAAAATCTTAAAATGATTGTGCTTGCTGTTTCTGAAGTTAAATCAGAGATATAGTAGCTACATGTACGTCTGCTTTGATTCTAAAATTAAAATTTGCAGAATAGATTGTCCGCTAACACTTGCTTTTGCAGTTCTGTATATATAAATAGGGCTTGCCACAATATGAACTTGTATATACATTTTGTCCAACATGTCATTGGTCGAATATAAATATGTCATACTTGTGATTCATTTGAATAACTGTCATCACCATAATTAGAAGTTTGGTGATTTTCTACTATTTCTATCCTTAGCTAGTGATATGCCGGATGGATACATCCTCGGTAACCCAGGCTATTCATTACCAATTGAATATATGACGGAGAGAAGCGGCAGGAATTAGCCGTGGGTTCCGACGATGGATGGATATCGTCTTCCTGTTAATTTTTGAAAAAAAACTTTCGATTGCTGCTACATTTCGATTTCGGTCCTAATATTCTAAAACTGTGATCTCCAAATTGTAATTGCTAACTAACATATCTTCTGGGACGGCATCGGTCTTAAATAACAGCCAAACCCCAGTAAAGAAACAAAGAAACAAAAGTTAAATTAAATAAACCACTAGATAATTTGAAGACTTTATCTCATTTCAGACACTTGCGAAACGGACGTGGGCAACAGGTTCTTATCAATTTAAGCGTTGCCATGCTGTGTTCAGCAGTGCTGTTTCTGGTTGGCGTTGATCGCACAGACTCCTATGGCGGTTGTATTGCAGTGTCTGCATTACTGCATTACTTCATCCTTGTAACATTTATGTGGATGTTAGTGGAGGGAGTATTACAGTACCTTCGATTTGTCAAAGTTCTTGGCACTTACATTCCAAAGTTCATGATGAAATCAATGGTACCGGCGTGGGGTAAGTGTTTGTACTAAGCACGTCATTATTTCATGTGAATTAACACCCTTTTTATATAAGTTACCAGAATAGTTAAAAAAGTTATTCGGAAAATAGGGTCCCTTTCATGTTGTATAAAACAGGCTGTTTTTACTTTCAGTTTTTGCAAACAGAAGTATATGTTATGATTTTCTCTCTCTTTTAGGTATACCGCTGATACCAGTGATAATCATTCTGGCCATAGATTATGACATGTACTATGGAGGAAGTGGATAGTAAGTGGTTCAATTTATCTTATTTGTTTACGCCTTGTGTTATATCGTATTTAGTGTGCATATTTTATCTCTAAGACGGGGGATATGGTAATTGTTTTTGTCCACCAGCTCGTCCTACTTCTTGTCCGAACTATTTCTCAGGAATCACTGACCGGAATTCACTTCATAGACTTTATAGATTGTTTCGCTTTTAAGAGAAAGTGCGCATATTATCAGTAAGTTTCAGTTAAATGATTTTTCACGAACATATTATAACTTGATTACATATTCATATACCTTCGTGTCTGCGCTAATTCTCAGCAACCAAAGGCTGGAATTCAACAAATAGACATGTGAAGCTTTAGTAACAAGCTGAGATGCGCAGGTTGCAATCATGTTCCGGTTCGATGAATTTTTGACACCGTTTTATGGCCCTTTCATTAAAATAGTATGTATAACACTTTTGTGCATTCTTGTCCGGGTTATTTCTCAGGAACAACAATTTAGTGAATCTTCTGTTCGTGCTATTTCTCAGGAACCACCACTTGAATTGAATTCAGTGAAACTTTATAGGCTGCATCACAATCAATAGGAGATGTGCATATTATCAGACTGTTCCAGTCCAATGATTTTTAACGGAATTATTGTCATTTGATTACTTTTTGTATCGCTCTTTCGGAGAAAAAGGCGATACATAAGGATCGCTTTGTCCGTTGGTCCGTCCGTCGTCGGTCCGTCCGTCAGTCCGTCAGTAAGTCGGTCACAAAAACTTAACGTTGGCTACAACTTTGCCATTTCTTCAGATTTCTTCATCAAACTTTCAAATAGTATTGCTAATGAAGTAAGGGTTGTTATCACGCCAAATGTTAAGGTCAAGGTCATATTTTATGCCCCAAAGGGTGGCATATTAAAATCGCACCGTCCGTCCGTCTGTCTGTGCGTCCCCACTTACAAATTTGTGTCCGGACTGTAACTCTGTCGTGCATTGAACGATTTTAAAATAACTTGGCAAAAATGTCTAGCACATCAAGACGACGTGTCGCGTGCAAGACCCAGGTCCCTACCTCAAAGGTCAAGGTCACACTTGCAGTTTGAAGGTTATGGAATCCTGTATATATATGCATACATTTGTGTCCGGACTGTAACTTTGTCATGCATTGAAGGATTTTAAAATAATTTGGCACAAATGTCTAGCACATCAAGACGACATGTCGCGTGCAAGACCCACGTCCCTAGCTCAAAGGTCAAGGTAATACTTAGAGTTTGAAGGTTATGGAATCCTGTATATATAGTATACATTTGTGTCCGGACTGTAACTTTGTCATGCATTGAAGGATTATAAAATAATTTGGCACAAATGTCTAGCACATCAAGACGACATGTCGCGTGCAAGACCCACGTCCCTAGCTCAAAGGTCAAGGTAATACTTAGAGTTTGAAGTAATGGAATCCTGTATATATGCATGATACATTTCTTGTCCGGACTATAACTTTATCATGCTTCGAAGGATTTTAAAATACTTTGCCAATCCGCCGAACGAAAGACCCAAGTCCTTACCTCAAAAGTCAAGGTCACACTTAGTGTTTAAAAGTAATGGAATACTGTATGCATGGTTACTCTGTAATGCATGGAAGGATTTTAAAATTACATAGCACATTTATTGAGCACATGGAGAGGACACAGACTGTGAGGCACCTCTTTTTAGGCATTCGTCACTTGTGAGGGACAGCTCTTGTTGTACTTAGTTTTTGTCATGTAAACTTTACGTTGGCTATAACTTTGCCATTTCTTAAGATTTCTTCATCAAACTTTAAAATTGTATTGCTTATGAAATAAGGGTTGTTATGACGCTATATTTTGTAGGTCAATGTCAAATTAAAAGAGCTTTGGCCCATTTTGTACTTAGTTTTTGTCAAGAAGTTATTGGTTATTCTGACAAAGTGTAAGAGAAAGACACAAGTGTTTTAAGGAACACCCATCTAGTTCATTTACCTTTGTGTCCATGCTGTTGCTCAACAACCAAATGCTAGAAATGGGAAGCTTTACTAACATGAGGAGATGCGCATATTACCAGCATGTTCCAGTTCAATAACTTTTCATTGAATTTTCATATGGCCACATTTCACACAAAAATCTTGCCTCGAAGAAGGATTAGCCATGAAAAACATGTCTCTTTTATTTGTCGAACATCATATTAAATATGGTTGATAAATGAATACATGTTCTTAACTTATTATTCTTCACTTGATCCGATATAATTCACGGCATGTTTCAGCCTGTCTACTCATATTTCCAATCTTAAATGTTCTAAAGCAACAGATACGTTGTTTACTACAAAATGACCGAAAATATGTTGAATATATATAATGAAATACAAGGAAAGTTTTTTCACAAAGCTTTTTCGTCTTTTCAGTTGCTGGCTGTCTCGAACGCCTTTCTTGTATGCGTTTCTCATACCCGTTGCCGTGATAATACTCGCCAACATCATCGTATTCATAATGGTCATGGGTAAACTGTGCTGTAGACGAAAGAACAAGGGAATGGTGTCAAACCAGTCGGAGAGAAAAATGGCTTTCCTTCATTTCCAGGCCGGAGTATCGATTCTTGTCATTTTAGGTTAGCAAAACCATATTCCTTTTTTATTTTCACGCAGGCGTGCGGGTAAAGCCTTGCCTATGTGGAAGCACAATAAAAGAAGGTCATTGTTATTTGGTGGTATTTCAAGCTATTGATCTTGACATTTGATTTCGTTATTGTTATGTATTGTTTACATCTTAAAAAAGAGTTTTCGTTCAATATTTAGAAAAAATACTGTACATTTGGTTAATATTTGCTAAGACGTAATTTTCGCTATTTTTTGGCGAGTTCATTCATTTGCAATTTAAAACAAATCGCATACATAAATTTGTAATTTGAGATTTCTCCATTTGCCAAATCTAAATTTGCGAATAAATTTGTCTGCCATCAAACCGCGAACGTTTTGTTGCGCGAATATCACTGAATAAATCACAGTAAAAAATATTCTCCACACCATACACTTATCTCTTTATTATATACTTGGCTTTCTTACAGGATTGACTTGGTTATTTGGATTCCTAACAATAGATGATACCAGGATTGTCTTCCATTACCTTTTTGCAATATTCAACGCCTTTCAGGGATTCTTCATTTTCCTATTGTTCACAGCCAGGGAGAAACAGGTTGGTCTTCATCTTGTTACAATCTCAGATGTGTGTTACGTGTTCGAATTATTGCCTACTTGCATTATTTTGTCAGACTATCTCTTTACTGAGTTGGAACGTCTCGATAGTTTGTGTTTCGCTAACAGAACAACTGTATAAATTATATTTGTAATACGAAAGTGAAAAGAACGTCCACGTTGTAACATAAATCTCAAGTTTTTGCTTACTATTCGACCAGAATATGTATAAGATTAAAACGAGAACAATTTTGAACTTTGTTATAACTAAAGTGAAATGAACTAACAGAATAATTACACACTTCTCAGTGCGGAAAATATTATCCGGCGACAATCATTTCAAATTTTGTTTCAGATACGAAAAGCTTGGAGAAAACTGTGTTGTAAAAAGGCTCCATACAAAAACACAACTAGCGGTTCCGATTCACACCCCCGGAAACAATCTGCAGATAACACTAACAGCACGGGTTTGCTGAGCAAATCAGTTGGCTCTAATTCCTTAACTACATCGAACGGAAGTAAGAGCTACAGCAATGGTGATCGCCAGTTTGATAACCCACGATACGATAGCGAAACTTTCGACTAAACATTTATCAAAGAATTTAAGCAGATCATAAATAAAATGGACAGAAGTTCGACTTTGAAAACATTCATTTATTTTAGTTAATGTAATAATAGTATGACAAATATGTTTTTTATGTACTTTTTTTTAGGTATGTTTTCTTGGTAACTTACATGTTCTCTATTTTCTTATATTTTCTTGTTTATACGAAATATCCTGTTTGAAATAGAAAGTCCATTACATTTTCTTGTTTCAAGTGTCACTGATTTCATCAGCTCAATTACATAGTGTTTGAAATTAACTCATTATAAACATATGAGAATGCTGGACAATCAGCCATTGGAAGTTTATAAAAAAGTGGTGAAATATGTGATAGAGAAATGATAAAATAGAAGAAGTTATTATCAAGTGAAAATCATACATTTTTGCAAAGATTTAGGGTCTGACGCGAGATCCAAAAAACTGGTACAACTGTTTTAAATCCGCTTAAGAAGTGTTTTGGCCAGTTGTCTTACTGCTGATGTAACATGAAGCAGTTAAGACTGCATTGTAACAGAAACTTAACAAGTCTTATGTATATACATTTTATGTTTCTACAGTATAATACTTATTCGTTCCACATGTCTACGTGTTTCCTCGGAATGCAAGCGCGTGTTTCCTCGGAATGCAAGCGCCAACACAAAGAAAAAGTAAATAGATTTAACAAATAAAGTGAACCATTAAAGCAATGTTGATATGATTAAGAGCAGGTGACCGTAGAACAACAGTTATTGTTCAAAGAATGATATGCATTGAAACGTACGGGTGTTTCTTTTGCAGTTTAAGGGTGTTTCTTTTACACCCCGCGTTAAATATTGTGACATTTATACGAACAGCGTGCTTGTTTTATTGCACGTGCTGTACATATTGTTGCTTTTGACATACATTTATTTTTTTTACATTTTTTGAAATAATTGTCTAAAATAAAAAGTACATCTATATAATTTTCCTATATTGTCCAGATGTCTGCAATATAATTTTGTAAATAAACAGGGTAATAAATTTAGCTATGCAATAAATTCAGGAAATATTATCTATAGTTGATTATTAGTATTAATGATATTATTAGAAATCACGTGCAAATATGTTTATACTGTAAAGTACAATAAACTCAGTGGAGATTTATAAATCTATTGTCTTTTTATTCTTCATGCTTTTGCGTAACTTAGAATTTTGAACAATTGCTGTCGATTTAAAATAAAAAAAGGTTATGAGTGACCACTCATATTTCAAGATAGGTTTTAATTGTTAGATGAAACTCTATTTATAGTTGTCAATGGATATCGGTGATATTAAGCTAATTACCTATCTCCCATAAAAATCATATATTTACAACCGTCTTGTTTAATTTTGAAAGCACTGTAAAGGAGATAAAGTGTTGATGATGTTTGTTCATACCATAAAGTCAATAAACAGGGTCACAGCACAAATGTACCTAATTTTGGGATGAATTTGGCATAAAAATTGTCACTGACTACGAAGCTTTGTATGTATGTTGTTCATTTCTGAAAACATCTACAATAAACATTTATTAATACAGTAAATTATTTGCTTTTTCTTTTAGTTATTTCACTTTCAATGCTCTATAAAACTTGCACACGAGTGGGTATATCCTAGTTGTAAACACAAGTATTTATTGAGTATGTTTGTTTTTACCATAAAGTCAATAAACAAAGTCACGGCACAACTTTACCTAATTTTGGAATGATTTTGGTATAATTATGGTTATTTTCGGACTAGGCCAATCCTGGTTTAAGTTTTGTGTGTAAGTTGTTTTCTCAAAAAATACTGCAGACGACACAGGTCTTTGGAACCAATAAACAAGGTTATATGCATGAAATTCCATGACTCTTACGTTGATTGTGGTAGTACTATTTCCTTTTACGGACTTTGAAAATCCTAATTATTAAAGTATTTGGTTCTAGTAGCTATCTCCACATAACTACTGGGAACATATGTCACTTTAAGGCATCCTGTCATGGCTACCGCTTTAAATTCTCCGAATTTCAAATTGACATGGGTTTTGGATAACCCTTTTGAAAAGGTTAAAGTAATGGCGATGTTATGTATATATTATAATGTAATTATTTGTAGTTTCTTCTTGTAGCAGAGGCAAAAAATATAAAGACACATGAGGTTGAAATTAGTTCTGTCATATTGCAAAGAGTAAGATATAAGAATGGCGGCAACTCAACGTTATGAGGCAAACTTTGACAAAGTCGTTTGTTTGCAAGGTCGTCGCGCATACTAACCCGACACAAAGACGTTACGTCAAACTCGCGATTTTCAACGTCAAATTGAAACGGTAAAATCAATAGTTGTGTACTCGTCATCTTTTTTAAAAAGTGCGGGAACGGATGCTTTAATTTTTTCACCTGGTCTTATAGAGCCTCTTTTTACTAGCTGACCACTGTTCTCTGTGTTTTTCTTGTATTTTGGCTTTTATTAAAAGTGTTTCTGATACCTAGAATCAACATATAAAATCGAATAATGCGTTTGACGTTATAAGCGTCAAAATGAGCAGGCGGGACACTTTTCCCCACAACGATAATCCTCGAATTTGAATACCAGTTGTAATGCGATTTGCTTCAAATTTACAATGCTTAAATTTCAAAACAATACTATTATGCCATTTCGTTCATAAGTCAATATCTTACCTATTTCGTACATTTTAAAGACTTTGAAAATTAGCATTACGATTTCAGGCGCACATTTTTACAAAAACGGGACATTTTTTCTCCACACGCAAATTCAGTGATAAAATAACAAGTTTACAGGCAAATTCTACAAATTTAAGTTTACGTTTAGAAGACAAAAATACTATTACAGATTTTAAATTTCATACCGTTTGAAATTAAATTTAAATAGATTAAGGTACATACCATCTCCGTGTTGATGTTTTCAGAACGTTATTTTAAAGATCTTATGCAATTTCGATAAATACTTAAATAAACATTACTGAACAGCCTTTTCGAAAATTGTTTTTTTCCTGTCTGGACGTCATTTCATATCATTTCCTCGACGTCATATGGTCTTTTCCCGGTCAAAAGTACAAGTGGTTTCTGAATATCATTTACAAATATAAGGAAAAATAAATTTTCATGTTACATCTTACGCAACGTTATTTGCAGGTATTTCGTTGGATTTTGCATCCTATGTCACATCTTGTATATAATTTGAACCCAAAAATTATACCACAGGAATCGGGCGTTTATTATATAGAAATTTATATAAAACTTTATGCATTTATGTTTTTCAAATAGCACGATGTAAGCTGATAATTTCCGACAGGTAGTGTATTTTACGTTGTGCCGGGTTAGCATGCGCGACGTCACTGCGATCGAAGTTGTATGTCATTGGGGTCAAATTCTGTTCAATCATAACACTTTCCTCTGTCCGATGTTTTAAATTCGCTGCATAAAGTCTTTCGCATACATGCATCAATCGACCTTTGATTACTCTATCTACTGCCGCTACGAATGTTATATCTAGCCCATGAATAGAACAGACAGAACAATTCCACCCACAAAACTTTTGCTGCCGAGACAGCGGTAATTGCGACTTTCATGACTTGCCGAATACTGATAATAGAAGCGTTTTATATGTGTTGTTCATTTCTAAAAGCATCCACATTTAGCTTTTAAAACTACAGTAAAATTATTGCTCCGAAAGTTGTACTTCCTTGTTTTTGCGTAATAAATTATCTAATCGCTTATCTTGTCTCGGACGGGAGGGTAGAGGGGAGGCCACTGAAATGAGACAGATAGCTCATTGAAACTTTAATCGGACAAATTGTGCATAGTAAAACACATACAAATAAAATGTAACAAAAATGTGTCCTTCTAATAGCATTTAAGAGGGTTTAAAAGTCAATCATAGTTAAATATTGACTTTGTTTGGTGCTTGTAAAGAGAGGTAATAAATGTTCTTTATATACTGCATTTTTGCTATAGTTGTATGTATAAAATATGTAACAGCGTTATAACTGCTTAAGATACTTCTTTTTTATGATTCATTCTAACACAAGCGGCTACTTTTCCTATGTAAACATATAGGGAAAAGGCTGTATTTTATTTTACGATAAAATACAGCACGTTTTTCCAAGGACGACGTGCCGTAAATGACGTAACGACGTGACGTATGTAAACAAGCGCGTCCAATCGTATCTCGCGTTTTAAGGTTACAATGATGTACTTCTACGCGTTAAATAAAGTTCGGGATTGTTTTCAAAGAAAATAACGTGTTAGAATCGAAATAATAAATTGTTCCCTATATTTTATCGTTGAATAAAATACAGTCAGTCATTTGGATGCGAAAAATTAAATCACTCGTGCTACGCACTCGTGATTTAATTACTACGCATCCAAATTCCTGACTATATTTTATTCAACGATAAAATACAGGGAGGCATTTATTATTTCTTAATTTAAACAAAGCTATTGTTTATTACATTTAATTTAACAATATTAAATAATATAATTATTTGATATATCATAAAGAACTAAACTACCGCAATCGTCTTTTAGGGGCGACAGTTTGGTTATTTTATGTCTGTCGTCTCTTCGGTTGTACATATGTACCTTGCGGACACCATAGATGCCGCATTTTTAGGAGCGGGTCAGTGGTCCAGTGATAGCGCGCAGGTTCGATCCCGCGCTCCTTCACTAACATAACTTATGGTCTTTCGGATGAGACTTAAAAACCGAGGTCCCATGTATCGTTGCTGTACACTGGGCATGTTGAAGAACCAGGAGTGTCTCTGAAACGGGACACGTTCTGTATCTTGCACTATCCCCCGAAACCTAAAATAACTAAACTCTTCAGGGGGCGTTGGTTATATGGATTATCCGGTACCAACGCTAAAACTCTAATACACATACATACATGCCGCATTTTATTATCCAGAAAGTGTATTTGAACACTTTCATTACAACACGTATGAGAAACTAGATACTCAGAATACTTGTGCAAACGGCGTTCTATACTCAATCTCAATTTGTCTCACTCTTCTTCGAGCACAACTCAAGAAAACATTGTTGTAAATAAGAATCCCTACAGAACTAATTTATAAAATCAGCAAGTCAATACCTAAGTACACATTTTTGATTAAAAAATGCAAGAAAAACAATGGTAACTGCGAAACGAGTTAATCAACAACTTGTCAGCGGTTGGAGCTTCAAGAACCTATGAGTAAACAATCTACTTTCCTATCCGAATTGTTTTGCCCCGTTTATCTATAATGTAGTTCTCTGTAGTGACAAATCAGGTATCAATGAAATACCTTTCTGAACAAAATAGATTTGAGTGGAAAAAATGTTTATAATCTTACAGCATTCCGGCGCTGGTGGTCATTTTTAATACGCAGAATAAGTTAATTAAAATCTAAAATCTTTATTATATAAGGCTAAGGCTATTGATGTAATTTATATTGTACAATTAGTAAACACAAAACATATACCGTCTACAATTTTAGGAGCAGTTTGTTTACAAAGGTATAGCTTATCAACAGAAAAAGAAATAAATAAGTACTTTCAATGTCAATCAAAGAATAATGTGTAGCTCTTGAAAATGTAGGCTGCTAACAGCAATAAAGGTAATATTAAAAACAAATATTTAAAATGTACTAACAAATCATCGTGACCTACAAAAATAGCTACGATATTTCAGATCAACGATTACTAGACATCACTTTAGTGCATAAGGAATTATATGAAAATATACTTTCGAAAATAACTCGTTTGTATTTATACTACCTGGCACGTGATTCCTATCGGCCAATTAGGATTAAGTAATTATGATAGATTTACGATATTATACAATTTAGATCAACGATTTATCGCAGCTGTAGAATTGTATTAGAATAAACTTTCGAAAACTGGTCGTTTCTATTTATATCACCTGTGTTATAAATATGTTATCTGTTCAACGTTGAAAACGAGCCTCAGTTTAGAATGAATTTCGTTTTTTTTCCTTTTGACTAGTTTTTGGTTTAAAATGTGGAATTATTTAAAGCTGGTAAAATTAAAAATTCGACTTTATTCAGCAAATATTTCAGTTTTTTAACTTGTGTTGACTCTGGCAATTAAACTGACGCCAGGTGTCAATCAAGTGACTTCAATACCAATCAAAATTCGTCTTTTCCTACGACAAATGAATGCACGTGGAAAATGTTTGAATGGAATCTTTTGTTACAAATTCTCTGACATCAACAAAGGGGCGAGGTTATGGCATTATTGGCGTAATGTCAATGGTCTGACGACAGTAGCCACAAAGATTCGTTCTAATTCGTCATCAAAAAATAGACACACAAGTTTGAGTAAAAAGTGTAGCTGAAAATGAACAATTTTGTATTCTTTTTCACACTTATGAATGAAGCAGTTGTACAGTGATCGCATATAATATTTGGGATTTAAAGCAAGGTAAGAAAACTGTCATTGACGTAATAAAGTAGAAACTTAGTAAATTAATATTTTTGTCTTAGTTTTACTCCATGTTACTGTTTCACACATACCACTTTGTTTATATTGTGTATCCAATGATTTACTGAGCCGCCGGACATGTCCAATGATGGATAAGCTTCGTGTCATGGATTATTTTTATATTTTCATCTTCCAAACTCGGATGGAAACCAGATACTGGTGTTTGACTTGTTATACGTCTAGAACCCTGGTAGTTTTAACCCTGTTTTAGAGACATGAACGATATCGATTTCTATCCCTTTAATAGAGATATCAACTGATAATATCTGTTTCTAACCTAGTTGCCTTAGAGATATCAACTTATGATATCTATTTCTAACCCATTCTTAGAGATATCAACTTACGATATCTATTTCTAACGCAGTCTTGGACATATCAAATTACAATATCTATCTCTAACGCAGTCGTAGAGATAACAACTTACGATGTCTCACCTTTGAGATACATAATTCCGCGCATTTACCGGTGATAGATAACCTTATCCTTCACCGCTTATCTCTCATCGCTGCCGCACTATTTTTACGTAAATTATATACAGGCAGCACATCAAATAAAAATCGAAAAATGACTGTAAAATATTTATTTTTGAAATAAACATAGGGTTATGGGTATTCATTTTCTTAGTTAGATCATTTTCTATCCAACTACAGCAGGTTTCAAGTAAAATTCGAGATAAAGTTGATTTTCATTTTTTCATCCCAATCCTGTATTTACATTTAGGCTACTTCTTCTTACTTGTGTTAAAATGCGATTAAAACGGTGAGAAAATAAATCTACCATATCCATTGAGTTGCGGATAAGGAAATCCTACCCTCGAGTAGGATTTCCTTATCCGCAACTCGTGAACATGTAAGATTCACTTTATCTATTTCTAATCCAGTCTTCGAGATACATGTATCAACTAACGGTATATATTTCTAAACTAATCTTAAAGATATGAACTTATAATATCTCTTTCTAACTGAGCTTTTGAGATATCAACTTACGATATCTATTTCTAATCCAGTCTTAGAGATATAAACTTACAATTATCTATTTTACCCAGTCTTATAGATATAGGCGTAAACTTACGATGAATGTATCTGTTTTTAACCCAGTCTGAAATGTCTATTCTGACAAAGACGTAGAGACATTCATTTACAATGTTTTTTTCTCTAATAAAGTCTGAGAGATATTTAACGTAGAAAAAATAGAGAAAATATCCACTAATTTACACCGACTATATTCTAAATGTTGGTGTTATTTATTTGATGAGTAGTCGAATATTTCCGGTTCTCACGACTTATCTCTTCATCATCGTTATATACTTGTTAGTATTGCAAATTTGTGTGATGACAGATAGCCATAAACTTACATGCTTAAATAACATTTAGCGAGTATGCATTCGGTTTTGAATTATATAATTTCATTGTTTAGTATACTATATAAATGTCATATGGCTTTGAGCAGGACAGTGATATTGCCAATCAAAGAAGAATACTGTATAAAATAAAAGCCATTTGTGGTCCTGGGACTTAGGAGTTTCTTTTAGTTATGCTAAACATAAGCTATGTCTATATATAATTACTCTTTCGCTTTATTGCTCTTTAAGTTTAGCTGTGTATATCAACAACGTTCTGTGAATAGTGTCTGCACTATAAGCTTATTTGGAGACAACGGTAAATGCCAAGGATATTTACTATTGTTAAAATGCCATTCCTATCACCAGTGTTATATGCAGTCAAAGGCATTCTGATTGATATGAAAGTAAAATGTTGAAAACACTGATATTATATAATTATCTTATAAAGAGCGCTAGGAAATAAATATTATGGTTTATTAAACCTTGTCTTACTCATATTTCCGGTTGAAAAAGTTCTGTAAATTCATGTTTTGGTTTCTGATACCTTATCTTGTTCGGTTGAAAAGAGTGCTAGAAGTTTATAGCGTCTGATTTCAGATACTGTGTCTGACGTATACTTCCGATTTAAAAAAACATTAGAAATTTAAAGCGTTTGGCTTTTTGTATCTTGTCTTACGCATACTTCCGGTTGAAAAGATAGCGTTTGGTTTCTGATACCTTTGCTGAGGCGTACCTCCGGTTGAAAAGAACTGTAGAAATTTATAGCGTTTGGTTTTTGATACATCATCTTATTCACAGTAGAAACCCATTGCTTTTAGCTCTATGCGAAGATGGTTGGGATCGGTTCGAAGAAAGTAATGGTAACGGTGTATGCGCGCGGGTAGTACCGGAACCAGCCGATTGGCTCGCTGCACAGAAGATCTGTGAAGAGAAGTTAGGGAAGCTCCTGATGTTGGATACCTATGGGGATCTGCGTGACGATTATAACAATGAAGTGGTCTGTATTTTTGGGAGAAGAACTGGATTACATGTGTAAGTATGAATTAATCAAACAATTAAAACAAACTGTCCGCAGGTACACGTCATTTTGAAGTCACTGTCATTATGCAAATTATGACATCCGACAAGCCCAAATGAAGTATCTATATTGATCGGTGAAGAACTGGTTGAAAGTATAAATTAGAACAACTAGAATAAACTGGACGTTGGAAAACGTGAGTTTGCGGTCAATGTCATTTCACAAGATATGCCATCAAAATTGCAAGATACGGATGTTGAACTCATTTAATTTTTCCACAGTATTTCACAGAAATAGGTACGTAAAATGTAGGTTTTGGAAAAATGTTGTTTCCAGTCTGCACGATTTGTTTGATGTCACAGTCTGTTTCATTTTGAAATTATGTTTAGTACTTACACACGATATTTTTAACTTTAAACTCACGCAACATGATTATTAACCGAACGGTATAATTCTATAAAAATCCGTCTAACAAAAGTAAAACAAACACTGGAACCCCAAGCGGCAGTCTTTAACAACAGACACATTATTCATGACAGACAATAGAAAATTAATATGACGATTGTCCGAATCTATGTCTTCCGCCTGCACACATGAGAGTATGAAACGAGGTTGACACGTTTCTCAAATAAAAGAAATTCGATCGCCCTACCAGTAATCGAGCCCACTGCAGTAGTCCAAGGACCTATGATTATTAGTCAGTAACATAACCCTCGCTACCATGGGTGTTATCGAAAGATGAATTTTCAACATTAAACTAACTACGGTCACATAGAAGAAAATTACTAATATTTGGCAAACTGGTACTTAACCTTAAGTAAGACCGTTTTCTTCTTTACAGATAATGTAGACGAATTTTGGTCAGGCATGCACGTGGAATCAGGTAGTCATGTGGGATGATTATGGACCTAAACTTTTTAAAAAAAAAAAATTTTTGCCAATCTGGGAAAAACAACCCCTAAAAAAAAAAAAAAAAAAAAAATAAATGTTTTTCTCATCACATACATGATGTATTTTTATCGTAACATTTTTGTCAGGGTATTCATTATTGTTTTCCATTGTTTTGAAAATAATTTATTCATTCTCTATTGCGAATTAATTCTTACAGTGTACAACTAACTATATAGATTAATCGCTCCCAGAAATTACTCCAAGGTCAATCAACCTCGAACAGATAGAGAGGGTGTACCTATGGACACGACCACATTGTAACTAGTGGGGATCAAGGTTAGAACCTTCAGATCCTGAGGCGAACGTGCTAACATTACCACAATTGCACTAGTGGCGATCGAACTATTGGTCCTCCTGTCTTGAGACGAATGCGCTATCACCGTATTACGCCGACTCCACAAGATTCAACATAAAATTATAATAGACATTCAATGACACTTAAAAATTGTATTAGCACATAAATTGTTCTAGAAAATTAATAACCTAAACTATGTGCAGTTTCAATTGAACCGCCCGGTACTCCACTATGCGGTTTAGCTGAATGGTGTTCTGGAGCATTTCTCGGAAACAACTTAATGTTCTTCCTTGTTCTATATATACAATCTGTTTACTATTGAACAACTGGTAAATATTTTTTATATTTTCTCTGGTAGGTCCTTGCAATGGGGATCTAACCATCAATTTAATTTATGTTTTCTTTCACTTCTTTCAGCCAAACATAGATTATTTATTAACTAAAGATATTATTACCTTTGTTGCAAAAGAGACAACAAGCACTGTATAGGTGTGGTCGCTACAGGCATACATTTATTTCTCAATGATATACAAAACACAATCACACCATAGATGGTTTCTGAAATAGATATTAACCATGAACTATGAACAGTAGTTGATTGAGTCCATCTCTTAACACTTAGAAAAGAGAGTAACAATTATCGTGAAGTCCAAGGAACCACCTTCTTTCATTCACGCGATTATAAAGAATGGAGTGTACATTAACCTCTCTCCGATTATATTCACTTCCCAAAACGACAAAAACGTCTTATCTGACTGATAGGTTATTCACACATGACAAAGCAAGATTTATAGCATATAGATGTATTTACTTATCATTTAAATACGAAATCATAGACGAATTCAAAATAATTGGTTGTGTCTGTATTTTTACAAATAGATAACAATTATACCTCATACTTTTATAGTTCTAATATAAAACCACATAATATGTGATATTACTCGCGTTTCTATTACTGAACTGGAGCTGAAACAAAACACAGAAATACATTTTCAACATGGTGAGGGAGGGCGAGAAACTGAACTTAAAACTTTCGTTTCAGTGCCTGCATATGACCCCGAAGTGAAAAAAATCAATTGCACGCGGTTTATATACACTGTATGAACCACTTAACAAGATTAATACCAAATATAGTAATATATCGAGCAGAAGTTCAAAACCGGTTATAACATAGCCTTATATATACGTAATAATAACAAGGGCTATTCGATGATAGGCTCCAATTGACTTCTTCAATTTTTTCTCTATTGTATACTTATACAATTATTGTCCGTTCTCGTCATCCAGAGCATTCATTATATAATTTCTTGAAAGCTTGGCAAACCGCTGATGTATGAGGATGTCAAAGTATGTATTTCAAGAGTTTTATCATTGGTACCGGATAATTCATATGACCAACACGCCCAGGATAGATGAGTTATTTTAGGTTTCGGGGGAAAGTGCAAGAAACAGAACGAGTCCCGTTTCGGAGACACTGTCTGGTTCTTTAACATGCCCGATGTGCAGCATCGGTACATCGGACCTTGGTTTTTTAGGTCTCATCCGAGCGGGGGATCGAACCTGTGACCCATGGATGACAAGTCCAGCGCGTATACCTCTGGACCAATGATCTGCTCCTGGATGTTATATTCAGGGTATCAAGACTATTTAAATACAAAGATGTAAATAGTTATTTTTGGGGCGTATTTCTCTGCTCAATCAGTTACATTAATATCAGGTCACGCATCGTGACGCTATACCACAGTCAAACTAGTCGCTTCGATTCGTCATTGCTAAATAGACACATACAATTCAAGTAAAAGTGCTTAATTATACTTTGTATTATGGGTGAAGCGGCTGTACATTGATTTTATATGATTATTTAGGAGTAAATCAAAAGGTAAGTTAATTGCCACTTAAGTAATAAAGTAGAAACTGATTAACTTTACCTTACTGTTTTAGTTCAACCCTGTTAAACTGTTTTACACAGCACATTCTGTGGGCCTCGATAGCTCAGTGGTTAGGGCGTTCGCCTCCGGAACGGGAGGTCCCGGGTTCGAATCCCAGCCGGAGCACGAGGTGTGTCCTTGGACAAAGACACTGAAACCACACATGCCTCAGTCCAGCTGTAAATGGGTAGCAACGATGAAAAACTCGCTGCCTCTCTCTCGCGAATGTGATGACATCTGGAATGAGTGTTCGAGAGCGTTTAAATAAGCTACAGAGCTTTCTTCGCAATCGAACTAAAATAAATTTGTATATATACTATTCTGTTTACAATATGCGTGATTTATTATTTTTAATTGGGCCGCGTAGTGATCAAGAACGGACGTCGGGGATTTGTGGCAAACTTATAAATATAGGCCCAGGTCAAACTATATGCAGTCAAACCTGTAAAGAAAGACCACTGTTGGGAAGCTATAAATGAGGTGTTTGTTTGCAGGTGGTCATTATTCACAGGTGTTTCTATTATAGATGAATAGTGCACTGTGTTCTTCGTGCTGGTATTTATTCGCAAAGTGGTCTTTCCTTGACGTTGGTCTTTAATACAGCTTTGACTGTATCCAGTCAGCTTACAGGTCATGTCACAGTGACACATTTAGTCTGTTTCCGTATTAGTATTTCTGGTGTATTTATACTTTAACCTCCCAATGACTTTGCACTTCAAGAACATTTGAAGTGATGCTTTTAAAGTTGAATGGGATACGAGCAATTTGTTAAAAAAGATGTTTAGTTATGTTGAGGTAATTCAGCTCTATGAACAGACAAAAGCAAAGTACACTTTCTGAAAGACTTTCTTAATGTCTTGAAAATTAGTGCTTATGCTTGAAGTATGGGAACGGATAAACATAACTAATAACAGTAAAGCGTTTTCTTGTGACAGTAGTTTTGTTGCTTTCGTGTTGCAGAGAAAGTGGTGAACATGTTCCACACAACCCTTCGAAGAACATTATAACTACTAGTAACCTTCTCACGAACGGTATAAATGACGAAGTGTCCCAAAAGCTTCATACAACTTCTCTTACAGATGATTTAGTCTCACAGACGCTTCGTTAAACTAATCTAATAGATGATTTAGTCTCACAGACGCTTCGTTCAACTGCTCTAATAGATGATTTAGTCTCACAGACGCTTCGTTCAACTTCTCTAATAGATGATTTAGTCTCACAGACGCTTCGTTCATCTTCTCTCATAGATGATTTAGTCTCACAGACGCTTCGTTCATCTTCTCTCATAGATGATTTAGTCTCACAGACGCTTCGTTCAACTTCTCTAATAGATGATTTAGTCTCACAGACGCTTCGTTCATCTTCTCTCATAGATGATTTAGTCTCACAGATGCTTCGTTAAACTAATCTAATAGATGATTTAGTCTCACAGACGCTTCGTTCATCTTCTCTCATAGATGATTTAGTCTCACAGACGCTTCGTTCATCTTCTCTCATAGATGATTTAGTCTCACAGACGCTTCGTCCATCTTCTCTCATAGATGATTTAGTCTCACAGACGCTTCGTTCATCTTCTCTCATAGATGATTTAGTCTCACAGACGCTTCGTTCATCTTCTCTCATAGGTGATTTAGTCTCACAGACGCTTCGTTCATCTTCTCTAATAGATGATTTAGTCTCACAGACGCTTCGTTCATCTTCTCTAATAGATGATTTAGATTCACAGACGCTTCGTTCATCTTCTCTAATAGATGATTTAGTCTCACAGACGCTTCGTTCATCTTCTCTCATAGATGATCTAGTCTGAGTCTCACATACATTTCGTTCAATATCTAGTCTTACAGACGCTTCGTTCAACTTCTCTAATAGATGATTTAGTCTCACAGATGAAATCCACATACCGTGAAAATTGCTTGAATCTCGGGAAAATTGATCTTGTTTGATCAGATTTTTATCAAAAACAGCATTGCAGGAAAAAATATGTATATTTATAATGAGAGATTTGCTGAAAATTACGATTTTTCCAATTTAGGGATAAAATAAGATTTCAAGGTGATAAGGCTATAATGTGTTGTCACCCGGGGAACGTTGTGTAGCGAAAAATCCTGATATTTTGCCTTAATCGTGGACACTAAGCATCTGCAGTGCTCAAAAATGATAAGAGCAATGCTAACTGACACTTCAATACGCTAACCGTTCCATTTCTGTGTGCTCGACAGTCGATTTTCTGGTGTATATATGACCTCCTCAGAAGGGTAATATTTTCAGAAGTAGGCATTTAAGCCATCTGAAACTTGGCAAGTATACTTGTATGTGATAACTACATTGAATTAAATCGTCGAAAAATAATTATGAAAGTTTTTCTTATAGGTATGAAACCTGCAAATAGGCTGTGTTCCTATTAAGATATTGTTCCATTTCCTCCGTGTTTAAGAGCCACTTTCATGGCAGATTGTCTTTTGTTTGATGTTTAATCATTAAAAGGACCCACTGCATGTGATTACAGGATTCTATGACCAAATCTGAAGTGTCAGCTGAAACGAAAGTGACTTGGGGTATTCTTGCGCTTCTACTCGCAGAATATATTGTTTACAGAACATGTTCCAGTGACTTGACCAGGACTGTCTTGCATCATGGTTAACATGCTGTTTTTTCGCTATTTTTTGTTTGTATATAGATATATCTTCAAAATAAGGATAGCCGTGCAAGACGTGAAATACTGTAGATCATGACAAAACGTAGCTGTTTTAAGCGATTTTATATAGAAAACAGTAGAGTCCGTATTGATAGGATTCAAACCTTCTCCCATATATGATCTAGCCTCACAGACGCTTCATTCAGCTTCTCTCACGAACAGCATAAATAACCTAGTCTCATAGACGCTTCATACAATGATTTATCATATAATGATACAGACCAATTACAGAAGATTAAAATAGAACCTTTCATACAACTTCTCTCACGAACGGCATAAATGACCTAGTCTCACAGACGCTTTATACAACAATTCTCGCGAACGTCATCAATGATTTAGTCACACATACAATGTACTTACCAAAAACATGCAGACAGGCGAGTAATGCACATACATATTGACATATATGGTTTCCCTGTCCGTATGTGTGTGCACGCGCGTGCGTGTGTTCGGAAAAGCTTCATAATTTAACTGGAAAAACATAAACGGGAATAAGTGTTGACACTTCTCACAATGATCTTAAACATTAATTGAGTTAAGCGGCAAGAGAGTTTGGTGTGCAGAGTTCATGCCATTTAACTTTAGCTTACCATGTATTGAAAGAATTCCCCTATTTAGGTATTTGGCCTTTGTGATTAAATGACCACTGATCTGAACTTCAGATTTCGAGATATTCACCGATATATCACGGAAGAAAAATATTTATTCATTTACCTTAATATCATGGACTTAACCAGCCAAACTAATCACGAAGACTCGCGTATACGAATGTCAGCATCGCGGTATAATGATCAAAGATTAAAATTAAAATAATTATGAGACTTGACAATATGGTTTAAAAAATATTTGTCGTAATGGTTATGTTCGGGAATTATGGATTTACTTTTCGTAGGTCAACCATTGACTTTTTTCATCTCGTTTTCTTCGCCGTTAAATCTATTTATAAAATACCTTTAAAACATTTTTTTTCTTTCATGTAGAAATAACACAAAAATGTCCTTATCGAGATGAAATTTCATGACTATTCTTATGCACAATTTAGTGCTTAAACTGCACCTTAGCATGCCCAAATATCCCGGTGATGGAAAAACGAAATTAATGAAACAGACACGTAATTAAAGAAAGGCAAACAATCGAAGTGCTTTTTATGCAATCAATTTCTAACAGATCAAACCATACGGTACCTCGTCGGGAGCAGTCATATAATGTACATGTATATCTCATTCACCTCATCGTGTAGCTCAAACATAAGTCTACCGGAAGTTGTCTGTTACCATTTACGAGGTCGAAATTTATCTTGATATAACTTGTGAACTAACCATTTATGTGTTTTTATGACACATGTTAGATCTACCGTCGTCATTCCATAACATGTAGATCATGCATTAGACCTCATTGTTTTAAAAGTGTTCACATACTGGGGAAATATCGAATTCTTTCATGCCCCATCCTCCCAAGCCCTTGACCCATAACACAACGCGAATGATCAAATATGAGGAGCACATGTATATTTGATAAGACTACAATATAACTTTCAAATCCAGACTGAGGGATGTGTCATCTGAAAATATCTCTTTCTAACACAGTGTGATATATTTATTAATTGACAGTATAACTTTCTAACCAAGTCTTAAAGACAAATTAATTACAATGTCTCTTTCTAAACAAGTCCTAGAAACATATTAACTTACAATATCTCTTTCTAACCCAGTCCGAGAGATATATTACCTTTAAATATCTCTAACCACGCATGAAAGATAAGTTCAGTTACATCGTCTTTTTGTTACATCTTAAGCTACAGAACATCCCAGTACAGTACAGTGCAGTTCAGTTCAGTAAAGATGTTACAAAAAGATCCAGTCCAGTCCAGTCCAGTCCAGTCCAGTCCAGTCCAGTACAGTCCAGTACAATACAATACAATAATACAATACAATACAATACAATACAATACAATACAAAACAATACAATACAATATAATTTACAATATAATTTACAATACAATTTACAATACAATTCACAATACAATTTACAACACAATATAACACAACACCACACAACAAACACAACCCAATACAAGTTTTATTTATTGTCGATAATGACGAAAGGATAAAGCGTGAGAACGCTGTAAGACCGAATGTTCATGTCATAAATTGAATTTAAATTATTATATTATTATTAAGGTATTGCAAATACGAATGAATCACGAACAACCATTATCATGCCTGAATAATATTTTGGGATTATGCATTCGGTTTCGAATAATGGAATTTCCATTAATGGAAAGTTTGTTATGTAAAGTATATATCGATATTATCTTTATAGCGCACCTTGTCAAATGGTGCATGGTATATTTACTTGTTACATAAAGAACCAGTATCTGATACAAATCAGTCGGTTATTGCGGGTTGCCATTATTTAGGACCGCTTTGGAAAATGTTTATGTAAGTGAAGTAGTGAATAGTTCTTTGCACACGTTTAGAAAGTAGTGAACATATTTTATTGTACACCAGCTGCGGTCAAACGGGAATGTCAGTGAAGTAGTGGATAGTTCTTTGCACACATATTATGAAATGAATGAAAATCGCCTACGAAAGTAAGATAAAGAATGGACATCACTCTTAAATGTGTAGCTTAGAATACAATTAGTAGTAATACATTCACTCGATTGCTGAGTGTAGCGTGAATGGTTGCATGCATTGCCTATCCATGCATTTACTAACCATTACACCAGTTTTTGATGTTTACTGAATTTGCTTCGTCTTGATGCCAGGCATCAACATCTGTTTCATTTTCTTTTTTAACAAGAAATTTGAGTGTTGATATCATCAATTATAGTCATTGCTTTATAAAAATATAAAGTTTCTTTAATGTAAAAGCTGTAATATGTGGAATATTTTTGCTCAGGTTACAAAAACGTAGGAAGCTGTCTAACGAAAGGAGAAAACAAATGAATTAGGACTAGGCAATAACTTATCAAGTTAAGACATTGTTCTAAGGCCCGCTGTGATACTTTTGTATACCAGTTTTCTTGTTTACAGTTTGTCCTACTTTCCGATCCGATCAATTGCTCACATTTCATTAAGAGAAATCAAGATATATGCAATATATATTTTCCATACTGACTCAATATCTGCAATATTACTTTTCCCGGAAGTAGGACTGTGACATCACACAGCTAAACTCATCCCTAAATCCCAATATTTCAATGTAAATATAATCCCGAAGGTTGAGCGAAATGTAATCCGGCCCGATATTACAGGAATAAACTAACTTATTGCCTCGGTTTGTAGACGCTACCTTAAAATAAATTTGCATATTCCTGTAACCAAGACCTGTAAGCTATACATACTTCCGCATGCGGCTGCTACTGTGGAATCAACTCGTCTAGAAACGGCCAATTACTTGACGACGACTGTTTAAAGGAGTCTAAAAATTATTTTGAAGACGGGACATGGTTTCTGTTAATACCTATGTTAAAGTTCAATATCATCGGCCTTTGACGGTTTCTGATTGGTCATGCTGCGCAGATTCCTCCTCAACATTTTGAATATTACTACAACATTAAACTTTTTGTATTAATAATTTATGTGTAACTCCATTTTAACCATTTAAGTCCTAACAAAAAACATCAACAACGCTCGGCGGTCACCCAATAGATTTCTGTCCAGCAATGTCGTGAACAGAGTTATCAAGTTTGATATATGTAAGTGGTATAATTTTTCGTTTTATTCAACAGCGATCCTGAAGTAATGAAAATGGGGACGATATCTTTGTCTTTTGCGGTGCTTCTGATGTTGAATTTTCCAGTTCTAGGCAAAGGTATGTAAGTTTCTCATAATTTTAAATCATAAAATTGAATGAAGACCTTTTATTTGGCGTAAAAGGATGGTTCACAACCATTAGAAAGTCGGCGTATTGCGATAATTTTTTAATAAACTATGGTTGCGGATTTCTGCCATTTTGTGTTTCCGGCATTTCGGGGCGAAAAGTCGAAAACACAAAAACGCGCGAGGTAGCTATTTTGTCGTGTTTTCGACTTTTTGACTTGGCTGGGCAAAAAGACAAAAACACGACATATTAAATGCGAAAACACGTCACATAAAGAGCGAAAACACGAACTTATGTTTAGTCGAGTTATCGATTTTATGGGTTTTAATTATAAGTGTTTTCGCCCTTTATCTGTCGTGTTTTCGAGTTTAAGGGCAAAAAGTCGAAAACATGAAAACTCGCCAAGTAATTTTGTCGTACTTTCATGATTACGCCTTTCCACTTTGCGGGGCGAAAGGTCGAAAACACGACAGATCATAGGGGAAAATACGACACACAAATGACGAAAATATGACGTACCTTTTGGCCGAGGTTTAAATACGTACTGTTTCGCCCATTATTTGTCGTGTTTTTGACTTTCGGGGCTAAAAGTCGAAAACACGAAAACTCGTCAAGTACATATTTTGAGGTGTTTTTGCCCCTTTTTTGTCTCTCTTTCACCTTCAATCTGACGTGTTTTTGACTTTTCGCCTCGCCAAGTCGAAAGGCGGAAACGCAAAACAAGACAAAAAAGCTACTACTAATTTTCGTGTTTTCGACCTTTTGCCCCGAAAATCGAAAACAAGACAAATAAAGGACGGAAATAATACGTCGTGTTTTCGCCATTTGAGTGTTATGTTTTGGCCTTTATTCGGTTGTGTTTTTCACTTTTCGAAAAATGACAGAATAGCTACTTGGCGAGTTTTCGTGTTTTCGACCTTTCGCCCCGAAATGTCGGAAACACAACATGACATACATCAGCAAATATAAAAAGATGTATTCTCCGGAAAATTTAGGAGAAATGAAAGAAATGTTATGATACATAATATATATAAACATGTACAGAAATATGTGCATTTTGAAATAGCTCGACTAGTCGAAGAATAAGGAGGCTATTGCATTTGCCCCGGCGTCGGCGTCTACGTCGGAGTAGTCTTTGGAGTTGGATAAATTTTTTTTATAAATGCTAATATCTTCTAAACCATCAAACATATTTCCTTCAAACTTGGCAAACTTGTTTTTCATGGCAATATAGACAACGGCAGCTAGTCACATAACTATGTGGTTTTACAAAGATTTATATAAGAACCACTTTTAAATCATCTCCAAAGTCACAAGGCTTAGAGGTTAGGTATTTGGTATGTAACATTGTCTAGGACCTCTATACTAGGTTTGTACAAATCATGCTCCTGGGGTCAAAATTGACCTCGCCCTGTGGATCACCTGTCTGTACATAGAGTTACAGGAGCAACTTCTTGTTTGAAACTGCGTGGCTTAGAGCATATAACATTGACTGATGGTCCTCTACAAACTTTGTTCACATTATGCCGCGGGGGCCAAAATTGACTACGCACACGAGATACATGTTACCAATTCCGAGAACCATTATGCATAGGACCCCCAGACTTCATGGACAGGTTGATCTTAACAAGTAGGTGACATACATTGATATTTAGATCACTAGGTCAAAGGTTAATATAAGATCTTTTATGCTTAAATATACAGTTTTGCATGTAGATTTCAATTTCTACCTTGGCTGACCTTGACTTTTGGCCTAGCTTTTTTCAAGCTATGGGTGTGAAAGTTTTACTACTTGGTGCAGTTTTGAAAACTTTTTCTAAAATACCCATGACTGACCGTGATTATGACCTTTTGACCAATTTCCTTATTTTAAAGTACAATGATACTCTGGTGAGTGATACAGGACAATCATGGCCCTCTTGTTTTTGAAAAAAAATCCAAAAATATATTGTTGGATATGACAATGCCACAACACCAACTCTCGTGAGTACAACACGCACGCGTATTTCTTGTTGACTTGTTCAATTGAAGAAGGAACTAGATAATGGTTTAAGGAATATCTTTTAGTTATTTTATAGATATTCTGTATAATATTTCTTTAGATTCAGTTATGTTAAGCTTTGTTATTGCTCTTTAATTGTATAAATTAAAAACGTTAAATGAGTCTTGTTTGCTCGTTTAGCTTATTGGTATTAAACGATAATTGCCGAGGAGAACTTATCCTGTTCATACTTCTTGTTGAAAACATAATTCACCACAAGTAGAAACAAAGGATGTTTTAATTATTTTTATGTTTTAGCTCAAGACATATGCGAAGACGGCTGGATTCGGTTTCGAGATTTTTATGGCAACGGTGTTTGCGCGCTGGTAGTTCAGGAACCAGCCGAGTGGAAGACCGCACGTGTGATCTGTGAAGAGAAGTTAGGGAAGCTCCTAATGTTGGATAACTATGGGAATCTGAGTTATTACAAGCCTAACGATGACTTTCCTTTATATTTGGGAAGAGTACTGGTTACTTGTAAGTATTAATTAAAACAACTAAGAACAAACTGTCCACAGGAAAACGTCATTTTGGGGTCACAATCATTATACAAGACTCGAAATCCGAATCGTACGTCACGTGTAAGTTGAATTCACTCGGTATTTTAGTTTAATTTAATTAGAACTAAAAACTTCTTCATAAGTGACCCACTTCCAAAAGGAGGTCTAATTGTTTTATTACCCCTTATCAGATAAGACCCTGTCTAATTAGGTGTCTTTAGACTGCACAGTTGAACCGTAATTTTCACACATTCGAATTCTACGCATGTGTGAAAAATTCGTACGAATTCCTCACACATGTGTGACAAATACGTAAGAATATGTAAAAATCTGGTTCTGTACATTTACCCCCCTCCCCCTCTGAAAGCAAAAACGTATACTTCACATGTCCAAACAATATAAAACATCTGTAAAAATATTGTTCATACAAAAACGTCACACATTCCAAACAATAATGTATGCCAAGTATCAGGAGGCATATTGCTTTTGCTCTGTCTGATAAATCCCTCATATTTCACAAGATGATAGAGCATATAGTGTAGATGACCCATGTAGAATTGGGGTCTTTGGATCAAAGTTCAAGATCACAGGGGGTAAAAAATGTTAAGCACTTAATATCTTGATTAGTCGCCGGTGGAAACCGGCGACTATATGTGTTACGCTTTAGGATTCTTCAGCTGGTAGGAGAAGTTATTAAAATGTATGAACTTGTTACAATTTTGTTCTGACATCTTACATTGTTGATTGTTTGAAACAAAAAAAAACTATTTTAAAAATCGCGAAGGAAGTTGAAGTTCGCGCTAAAATTGGCCCTTTTAATTAAAGGGGAATAACTGTTTAAAATGTGAAAAATAATGACGCTCCCCAGACCGGTGTTTACAATATCTTATACCAAGAGAAAAGATCCGCCTAGACCAGACCAAATCGACTTTTTAAAGGTTGGCGTGGCGGTGTAACAGCGTCGCAGGAAAATAACAACAACGATGAACATGAACACTCTTTCAGAAACGAAGTAGGTATGCATAAGTTAATATTTCCATAGCCAAAATAAATATCGATTTAGCTTGTTTTGTTAGATTTAGCAGTAATTTCGGATTATCGTTTGTTCGGATACTTCACTCACGTGTCAATGCACTGGAAAAAATTAAATCGTACCTTTGAGTTTAATGTGCTTCTTTATTTAATATTGACACGAAAGACCCATTTTTGTAATTCATAGGTCAAGTTTTTATAAATTAAATAGTAAACAGATGGACTGCACCCCACCACTAGGGTCTGGTTAATTTAACCGTTTAACGGCCTGTTTAATGGGTCACATACACCTGTACTATAATATTATTTATTTTTGACCAATGATAATGTATATATTTTACATATAGTATATGTATTATATATAGTGTAAGTGTAGTTACCCGAGAGCCGGATATTCTTATCTGTAAGTGCAGCCAGTGATAGATTCTTTTTTCTTGCATGCCATATTCGATTAATAGTAGCAGAAATAAAATAAAAGTAATGACTTATATTTACGGTCTATTTTCTTGTAGTAATGTATAAATTTACACATTCATTCTTAAAAGTAGTTCTTTCTGACATCATCAAGTCATCTTATACCAGGGGGTGTAAGATGAGATTTTCCAGCACTGGTAAAAACTGCAGATATCCCGATCTGGTATGCATGAATAACTTATCCGACAGCTAGTACTGCAGTATCAACATCTAGCAGTAGTCACATTTGAAAATAAATTGTACCTTATTGACCACTGTGGTTACATTTCCAACATTTCCTGTAATTCAACAGGCATAATTTTAAGAAATGGTTGCATTTGACATCACTACTTACAGTCTGTAAATAAATTAGTTACCGGCGACCTTTGATGCTTTGCATCCATGGTTTTCTTGTAATCTTTTGACACTGATACTTCATATTTCGCAAGATAATTGTTATCAATATGGGGTCCCTCGGTCAAAGGTCAAGGTCACAACGGGCCATAAACATGAACTCGTTTAACATTCAATACATTGATATATGTTTGACACAAAGAGTGATTTGTCTCCATGAATAGAATATCATTGTTGAATTGGAGATTATAGAATTGTTTGATTCCGTCGGTCCGTCATTCCGTCCGTCTGTCCGTCGCATTTCTTGTCCGGTCAGTAACTTCATGAAAAATGGACCGATTTTGACACAATTGTTAATCACAGCAAGGCAATGTGTGGAGTGCAAGACCCAAGTCCATAGCTCAATGTTCAAGAGCCAATACACTTTGAACTTTGTTGATTTTCACTATAAAAGTATAGTGATGGTGTTGTCCGTGTCGCCATGCATAGTGGGGTTATATAATGACTTGGCACATATGTTTACCAGTGCATGAAAACGTGTAGAAAGTAGTGCGACAGTCGTAATTATTTCGCGTTTCAATTATGGCCCTTGACCTATCAAATTATTGTACTAGCAGTTCTCTTCCTTTGTCAAGGTTCATAACTCGGCCGTTACTGATCGTGCACAGAAATGGTACCTATGTATGCAGTATAATATATTATAATTCACGTCAGTCTCAAATTCGGTAATTGGAAAATTCGTTAACTGGGACAGCGTGCTTCTCACAATACCATAAAATATGTATTCGGATTATTTTAAGGTCCATAACTGTCATAACAGACCCGGTACAAAAATAAAATCCAGGAGCAAGGCTACATTTGCCAACTGACATTCATTTAAAGTTACGGCGGCTGGTAAAGAGCTCTCATGGATTAAATGGTCCTTAGTAGCTAAATAAACGAAGGATAAATGGACTCTGAAAATGTCGCTGGTACTAAGAGGTGGTGAAAAAATGGGCACGAAAATTTCACAATACCTACTTGTGACATATTCGTACGTATTCGTTACACGTTTCAGAAATTCGTACGAATGTTTCACACATGTGGTGAAAATTTCGTTGGTACTAAGAGGTGGTGAAAAAAGTTGGTACGAAAATTTCACAATACCGATTTGTGACATATTCGTACGTGTTTGTCACAAAGGTGTGAGGAACTCATACGAATTTTTCACACATCTGACGAATTTGAATGTGTGAAAATTACGGTTCAACACTGCAATTTTAGTTAATAATTAGACTATACATTTTACCGATATGTAGAGTTAATAGGCTTAAAATGCATTGATAAAAGTAATCCCTGTCAAGTTTTGTTACACTGAAACCCTTTTTACCTTACACGTTTGTCGTGCATTTATTTGCATAATGAAAATCTTTTTTTCATAGAAATATTTAACTGTTTTAAAACCGTTTGATTTATGAAAAAAAAACATTATCACATATCAGATAGTTTTTATAACACTTTATTCTTTAACAGAACTCGAACCGAAAGGAAGAGATTACTGCGGTCGTTGACCGAATTCGAAGCAACGTTTTCTTGTGTTGGTTAATTTGGTGCACGTGCCTTGCTTGGAGGTACTGTCATTACTCCTGTGAAGTCCGAACCAACAAACTCCGGGTTGACATTATATCATTACAGTATCTTTATCCCCTAATGTCCTTCTAACGGCCAACTGCCTCAGTAATGGTATCAATTATTGAACCTAGATGCCCACGTGCAACATGTCGAGCCCACCATATGTCAAAAGAGCTAACTCCTTACCAAGTAGAGATGGGTCAAAATACACCTAAATATTGGATGTAACATGCATGTTGTACCACAGAAAAGTGGTCTCGATTTTTCTCTACGGCCAGTAATAAAAAAGTTACAATATAAGCTATTTATAGTAACAACAAAGGGAAGTAATTTTACAAACAAGGGAAGCCCATGGTGGTGAACATTTGTACAAAGTAACATCAAAATCCCTCCATGCATGAAGAAAATGCTCCAGACAAAGATATTCTTGACTTTGAACTTTAACCTCTAAGTGTGACCTTGACCTTAGACCTAGGGACCTGGTTCTTGCGCATGACACTCCTTCTCATGATGGTGAACATTTGTGCAAAGTTAAATTAAAATCCCTCCATGCATGAAAAAGATATGCTCCGGACAAAGTCATTCTTGAATTTGACCTTTAACCTCCAAGTGTGACCTTGACCTTAGACATAGGGACCTGGTTCTTGCGCATGACACTCCGTCGAATGATGGTGAACATTTGTGCCAAGTAACATCAAAATCCCTCCATGCATGAAAAAGATATGGTCCGGACAAAATCGGACGGATGGACGCACGCACGGACGCACAGACGCACGGACGCACGGACGCACACCGAACCGCCAAAAGTGACGACTAAGTCGAGCTCACCGCAAGCGGGCTCGACAAAAAAACCTAAAAAAACTAGGTCAGCACGTAGATTATATAGATTTGTTAATCAAATCATATTTTATAAAAATCTGTGTAAACCTGAAAGGGTAAGTTTGGTTCTGGAACCCCATGCGGCAATGTTTTACAACAGATACCTTATTCAAAGTAGGCAATGTGACTTTTATGAGGTTAACAAGGTCCTTCCGCCTGTAAGCATAGAAGTGTACGGAACTGGTTATTCGTACCCACCACAGCAGTGTACCCGTGATTCTGAGTCCGTAACATTACCAACTCGTCATAGATATTCGAAATATGAACAATAAATGAACTACGCTCATGTGATAGAAACAGTTTTGTGCAAACTGATATTTAATCTTAATGCTGAGCACCGTTGTCTTCTATTCGGACAGATAAGGTAGAAGAATTTTGGTCAGGCATGTACGTCGACTCAAGTAGACTCATGTAGGATGATTATGGACCTAAATATGTTGAAAGACCTAAATTTTCAGCAAGCAAGTAAGAATCACTTGTAACTTAATTATATAAACCTAAATAAAGTTTTATAGCATAACCTATAGGACATATTTTTGGTATTTTTTCAGGTCATTTACTTGTTTTTTGCCTCAAGTTTTGAGTTGAGTACAAAGTTACTTACAGTTAAGAAATAATCACAATTATTATGCTTACATGCATTGCCTAACAGAGAGGGTGTCCGGAATAATAATATAATTCTAAAGGACAGACACTTTCAGCTGATCCGTCCGGTTATCCACCGGTTTAGGTAAACGGCGTTGGTTTCGGGAGCATTTGTCGGAACCAACTAAATGCTCTCCCTTGTTTTATCTAACTGATAAATATAAAGTCCCTGGATCGATCATTTTGAATTTACTGATATAGTAAACATAAATTTATTGATAAGATAATGAAAGAACAATGTTCTATTCACTCTGAAACAATATTGACATATGCCTTTCTTTCGTATTCAAGTTGTTTCTTCTTGAAAAAGAGTTGCCAGAAAGCCTTTCTTATTTTTTGCAGTAGCATTGAAAAAAATACTGCGCTATGTTTTTAATATGTACTTATCGATTTGAAAAGCAAAGTTAGGAATGTTTTTGGTACAAATAAAGGTAATTTCTGTCAGTAAGACATCTTTCTTGATGAAATGAAAGGTACTTGTAAATATGATCCTTGTAGGTCCTGGCTATGGAGTGACGGACAGCCGGATCCTAGCGTAGGTGCATGCGGGAAAGCGACAGTAGACACGAGTTTAAATCACTTCAACAGGGTTATAGTCAAACTTACAGTATGTGATACGAAATTACCATTTGTTTGTCGAAAGCCACCCGTAGTAAAAGTGGTTAAAACAAGTAAGTGATTTTTTTAAAAACAGGGTATAAAGACGATCCAGTGCTACCACGATTTGCGACAATAATGAAATTACTGAAATGTAATGAATTAAATCCCCGCTTTCAAAATACACATTGCAACTGTTATAGAACAATACCATTTGGAAACCCGAAATGTCGGTATAGCAAAGCAGGGAGGCTGTTGTTCTTGGGAGCGGTTAATTTCAGTTTGGGTTTGGACACTTCATCTATATGTAAGGATTTAATTGGTCTTTTGACGTCTTGTTGATAGACGGTTTACTGTAGAATTGTTTTAAACTCAGTTATACTTTTTTGCGGTTATTTCACTCAAATGTATATACGCATGTTATGTTTTATTTCTGCAATGTTCTGGAGCAAAAAATAATTTGGTTTTCCCCCCCTTGTTTTTTCGGGGGTTTTCCCTAATTGAACGGACATGTTTAAGGCAGTCGTCTGAGTTAAGCTGACATTTTATTTACCAAAATCTTCCAAAACTTATATCTGTCTTGTAATGTATAGAAATTTGTAAACTTTCTTATTTTGAAAGGTGTTCTCAAGCATATGAAAAACCATTTTAGCACTGTTTATGGCGAGAATATATAGGTCACTGATGGTAATAGAATTTCTTGCCTGTCTTCAATATTTTAACAATAGTTACAGCCTACGTGGTGGTGCACACCCCAAATTGTTATTGCAAGTATTCACTGCCCGAAGGCAATGTGTCACTAATTTTTTCTCAACTTTATTTGTTTCAATTTTATGACCAGTTTTGTATCGTTAGCGGGGTACAGTCTTCTATTAAAGAATTAATTTGAAGACAAATATTGAAAACTGTTGATATGGTTCCTTCAAGCATGAAACATTGTATTAAAATGCAACTTATCAGTATATGCAGTAAACCCTTAGAATAAACCTTGTTCAAAAAGTGATGATAAGTGAGATATCATATTACATTTAGTGTCCTACAAAACATGTATTTCTCCTTGTAAACATAAACAACATATTTTGTTTTATCAATGTTTTGAATTGGAAATACCGTTTTACCAATTTATAGGTGTACATACGTTCTAAGCAAAAAAGAAATATTCAAACTTTTTAAGATTTTTGCGAATTTTGAAAAAAAGTTTCAGCTAATATCAAGCACTACCAAAGACTGTTTCACTGGTTAGCACGGAATCGCACTCTGACGTCATCAGCAATTCTTAACTGGAAGAGAAAGCACAATCGCATTTAATCGAATATACGTATTTCCTTTTCCATGAAAGACGGAAAAGTTTTTACGTTTTAGCTCGACTGTTCAAAGTATAGCATGAGCTATTCTCAACAACTTTTTCTGTGCCACACTTTCGGTTATAATTTTGTGTGCAAGTGCATATCTTCAAAACTACTGAATCTTCACACAGTCTTTCGGGTCACAAAGCAAAATTATAACATGAAGTTCAATAACTCTGACTTGTATTGTGACAAAATTATGCCCATTTTTAGTCTTAGTAAATGTAGATTAAAGTTTTGCGTGCAAGTGGTATCTCCAAAAGTAATACCACTTTTTGCACTTAGAAAATGAAGGCATTCGTTGATCGTGGCTCTAGAATTATAAAAAAAGATCAAACTAACCTTATCCACTCCCTTAGCCGAACATTTTTATGTGTTCATCCGATCTTTACCAAACCTAGTCAAAATGTTTGTGGGCATGATATCTCGGCCAAGTTCAATAACCAGCAAAATCGCCTCAGTCACTCCGGAGTTATTGTCCTTTAATTTTAAAATGTGACAAATTTAGACATCTCCAGTCTCTTAATTTTAAACAATTCCCAACCAGTTTTCACTAAACTTGTTATGAATGTTTATTAGCCTAATGTCGCGATCAAGTTTGATAATCAACTAAATCACCCCTGTCAATCCGGAGTTATTGACCTTTCATTGCCAGATTTTGAACAATTTAGAATTGACCACTGAAGGTCGTGTTTTGTGACAGTTTGGCACTCTTGTTGGACTTCAAGGCAATTGAAGGTTTATTTTTTAATGTTTTGCGCGCAAGTTGTTATCTCAAAAACTACTAAAAATTTTAGATTGAACTTTCACACAGCCAAGGTCATAACATCAAGTCCCAAAACTCTTTCTCATTTCGTCTTGGCATTGCAATATACTCTTATTGCCTTTTATTGGCAAAACTCTCTTTTGAGCGTCAAGAACTTCGAATAATCGAACGACAGCTATTGTTTTCTAAACAGTAAAAGTTGGCACTATAGCACCATAACACGGATGTTCACAACTTCATCAAAAAACCTGACGACAGTTTCTTTTCTGTCTTAATGACTCAAACCTACATTTCAGCTGCGTTCTGTCCTGAGAACTGGCTCGGAAACCAGTATATACCGCACTGTTACCGGATATACAAGGAACCAGTGACCTATGAGAAAGCCAAAGCCAGGTGTGCAGTGGAAGGAACCCGTATAGCGCCCTCTGACACCGACTTCGATTTGTATTTTCTAGAAGCCGTGTTTGAGTTTTACTCGCAAAATGATAAATGTTAGTGAGTTGTTTAAAACATCCAGATCAAATTAAAGTCAATTTTCATTTTTTAAGCTTGTTTAACCCAAACAACCATGGAACTATTTTTGTTAAAGAGACATTCCTTACAACTAATGCCAAACTAAATTACTTAAAAACATAAGTAATAGAGTATTGTAAAATCATAAATTAACCTAGAGTGTTTGTAAGTATATATACCAGTCCTTATCAATCAAATAGCGTTTAAAATATACTGCAGTACCGTAAATCATTGAATACTCTTTGTAAAGTTTTTTTTTTAAAAATAATGGGTGAAAAAAAAAAAAAAAAAAAAACCCCCATGTTGATAATTTGTGGAAAAACGAAGCATTTCGCGATATAAGTTGTTATCTAAAATAGTATTTAATTATCATTTTACATTCATTAAAGATATAATTAATTTCTGTTTGGAGAATATAATTTGCTAGATGTGGGGAGTGCCCCTTTAACATTTTATTAATCATATAAGGCAAGTGAAGCGTAATAGCCAACACTGTAATCGTAAAACATACATTGTTTAGTTATACCGGCCACCTGAAAATGAATTTTAAATTTAGTTTTGGTTATGCATTGTGTTTTAGTTTATTCAAACGAGGAAACCATCGTTACGAATATTTGGGTACAAGACACTAACAACACTAAAAGGTGCAGTGCATTAAGAACGTCGCCATCTGACAGAAATATTCCAGCACTTGACGACGTTGATTGCTTCTCACCTTTGTTGTTTATGTGCGTGAAGAAGACAGTATCATCCGGTGTGTATTGTATAACTTGTAATCATTTATAAGTGACAGGTGTAGTGTAGTCAATTTAATATCAGGAACTAACGAAATGTCAGTGCAATAGAGTGCTGCTACATGTAAAAAAAAGCACAAAATATAAAGAAAACCACATATAATGTATATAACCAATTTAACATATAAAGCTAGAATAGATAGTTCCCACATCTACAATATATACATCTCTTGTTCTGAATTGTCAGTCTCACTGTTTGGCAAATTTACTGTAAAGTTAATAGGGAAAACTCTACTGAACAATTATAAAACAATCAGATTTATAATCATGATTAATCCACGATGCTGGTATGGGCAGATGGCTGAGCAGGTTCAAGAAAATATGGCTGTCACACACAAATTCTCTTAGTATTTTCTTAATTATCACATATTAAAAAAAAATGTCCTATTAATGCTTATCAGGTTTGCCTATCAAAATGGCTTACAATGTAGAACTAGAGAGGAAAATGTTGTAGATGTAGGAATTCTATCTATATAATGAAATGTATACTTCATATGCTAAAATCATAACCTCATATAAACAAATAAACTGGCTATAAGTAAAAGATGGCGTAATGATGCTGTAAGACAGCAAAGTCGTTCTATAGTTTATGGACGCATGTGGTCAATTATAAAATACTTTCCAACCCCGATTGAACAAGAAGGTTTTTGTTTTATTATAACGTCACATAGCTACAGTCAGTTTCTACGCGATTGTCGTAGCTGATTATTTACTTGATACGTTATAAATTATCTACATGCATGTTTTTAGTGATAAATAACTGCAATTTTCAAGAATACATGTAACATATATCAAACATGTCCCGTTTGTGCACAAAACCCATGTATAGCGACCTTTTATAATGAACAGTCATCCAACCGAAAAAAACACAAATAACTGATGGTAATACAGAAACACCACACGATTTTTATAATAACTTTGAAGATTTGTTGCAAACGTTTCAGTTATTTGATTTAATAACGTTATCATACCCAACTCCGATTTACGTAGTTAGTGGGAGCTACATAAGAATCATGCATGTTGTTCCGTCTTTTCGTACCGTCCCATCTTACACAAAGTCAAAAATTACTCATTACTCAGAAACTACATGTCGGCTTTTACCAAACTTGCTGTTTAGCGTCTTTAAAAATAGAAAATGGGTCCGGTCACGTATACACAGGACCACTGTTACTAAAATAGAAAGCCTTTAAACCACTTCTTCTCATGAACTAATTCATGGAATATTATCAAACTTGCTCTGTAGCGTTCTTGCTCTGTCAGGAAGTACAAACAGGGGCCAATGTAGATAAAAATAGAAAAAAAAATTAACGGCTTCTTCTCATAAATCAATAGATGGAATTTACCCAGCTTGCTCTGTAGCATCCTTGCATAGTCCCTTTAAAAAAGCAGGAACAAGTTCAGGTCCATTGTACACAGGGGCTGCTATTACAAGAATTTTGTTAAGATTAATTGACTTATCGGTGATATTATCCCCCCTGAAAGCAGCTTATCGGGTTTATCGATTAAGCGTTTACGATCAATTTATGGCCAGTGAAATATATAGGAGAAAAATCTTTAACTCCTCGTAATGTAACAAATTAATCATCTGACAATAAGTATTCATTAAGTTATCGACATTCTTTCCACTTCATTTCAATATATTTTTCATCAAAACAGATTGATATCTTCATGCTTCCCTATTTATCGAGTTGTAGCGTATGCCTTTTAAGGAATCTAACATTCGAACATTCACAAAGTTTATAGAATGCCTGAGTTCCTTAATCGGAGTTTGCTTCATGTTTGTTACATAACTAAAATGTTCGCTGAATTTTTACAGGTTCTGGTTACATAACTAAAATGTTCACTGCATTTTTACAGGTTCTGGTTACATAGAGACACGCAGTCCTTACTTTAACCAAAAGGAGCTGTTGAATTATGAACCCTTCAAATCACTTCCGGTCTACGGTGTTCTTAACAGGAATCTGCAAGCAAACGAGGTTATCTTCGTGCGGACACCGTCTTTTACCCTTAATTCGTCAAATTCTTATAAGCAATGGAGTTTTGACAACGCGCTGAACTGGAAGGTGCAGGTGTCGGACCGAGTGTCGCTTCCATATTATGTGAACATATCTCTTCCTTTTAACCAGTCTCCGCAACGACGTCGACGGAACAGCAACGATAACAATGCATACAAAAATTTCGGTCGTCAGAAACGCCAGGGTAAGTTCGTTGATTACATGCAGATAATCCCGAATGTTAGGAAAGATGTAACTATCATTTCGTGTCCGGAAGTCGGTCAAAAGCTATACATAGCTTGTGTTACATGTTTAAACCCTATCCGACAATAAATAAATATTGTATTGTATTGTATTATACTGTATTGTATTGGATTGACCTGTATCCCTGGAAAAAGCTTAAATCTCGATTCAACGAAGTAGTGTCAAAATTAATCCCCCAACATGTATACTCATAAAATCACTTTGTAAAATTACCAAATAGAAAGCAAAGGTTGAAATTATTGACTACAACAAAAAGTATTGATGGCTTTGATAGCTTTGAAAGTTAATTGTTTGACAGGACTGTCCCACCCAAAACGTCATCAAACGAATAACGCTTATGCTATTAGTTGCAAATGATTCTGCGTTTGCCAGTGTAGATCATTATTTAGTAAGGTTTCCTTTGAGCATTTAATGGTACTGTCCAAGCTGAAAGATGAACAAACCCGGTTTATACAGTAAGCATGATGAGAGTTAAAAAATTGAATTGCTGACACTTGCATTGCATTTTGTTGTCAGCATGTTTCGAAATTTTACAGAGTTGCATAAATTTACTGCAGCACAGAGTGGGCATGCAAACATACTATTTCAACAAGACCACTGTGTCATGTGACATGTAAATAGTCCATCTTGTGCGTATGCGGGATTCTGACCGTGCACATGAGGTAACTACGTGCGCACGTGTCAGGATTTATCGTATTGACTGATAATTTAGTGATACGCGTTACAGCAGTTATTCTCAACTTCGGGCAATGCAAGTATTCCATTGACCTTAATTACTGCCCACTTCAAAGCAAGCTTATAAGTTTTATAGAAACCACTTATATCAGTTGGATTGATGATTACATTACTATAATGATTACTTAACAGTCGACGTCGGTAATGACCGTCAAGAGAATGGAGGCGGATTCACTACTCCCGGTAAAGATTTTCCAAATGAGGGAGAAGATGTAGTTAGATTCCGCAACTATGACAATATACGTCAGACTACGGGGTATTATACATTCGGTATATACAATACGAACCCGCCCAGATACAAGCAAAGACCACCGCAGCTGGTGAGGTATTCAGGTCAGTGCACTATTCACAGAGGGTTTGGTTCAGCTTACATGACGGTGAATGTTATGCTTACTCAACAAACCACTCAACAAATTGTAATATATATTACATAATGTTTAAATGTGTGAATTATGTAATACGGAACTTATATTACAAATATTTACTTGGATGGATTGCAATCTAAATAAATAAGTCAAAGAACTGAAAGCACTGAAAAACCTTCCGCTAGTTAACACAAGTAAATTGAAAGTGAGAAAACAAACCAACGGAGAATGTAGTTAACAGTAGAAATGTTGAGACAACCGTTTACATCAAATTTCGAAACAAAATACCCAAAATTGTAGTCTCTAGAACGTTTACAATTTGGCGACAATCTCGATTTCCAGTAACCAAAGTTAAACTATCCTTATTTGTTGGTCCCAAATCCTAATCTGTTCTGTTTTGTTCACGTGATATCGAGGCAGTTAAATCAACTTCATGTACAGGTATAATAAATATTTACAACTTTACACTCCTGATTATCTTGCAAGTGCATTCTATTTTAGCACACTGTAGTATACTTCATACTAGGCAATATTTACTTTAATTGATAAAAAAGAATTTTACTGTCTGCATATAACAATACATACAACTGCATAACTGATGCGTAGAACATGAACACATAGAAGGAAGTAATTTTTTATTAATTTTTGTTCAATAATTGTGTATGCATCTGTTTCGAAGGTCCTATTTTTAGACCGCGGTATAATGAAACAGAGAAGTTGTTTACCAGCGGCTACGTGGTAGTTCCAGATAATAATCCGCGATGTTCTGACTCAAATTTACGATTTTCAAAAAAGTTGATCAACTGAATAATAAATGAATGAATGAATGAATGAATGAATGGATGAATGCATAAATGAATGCATGAATGCATGAATGCATGAATGAATGAATGAATGAATGAATGAATGAACTATTAATCAATGCATTAATGAATTCTTAGTGAAATTATCAGGGAGCTTTATATGAGCCAAAGTATTATTGTATCATTTTCAGATGAAATTTTCTTTTTTCGACTTTATTTTCTAGAAAAAGACCTCTACATTTACGTAGCCTACTGCAATCTCCTGGTCAATGTTATCGGCCCATCGTCAGAACAACCTTTTGTAAGTATAGGAGACGTAAATTCCTTCAATCTTCTCCAGGACGACAGTTATCTCGGTATGTTTCAAGAGATGGGTTTGAGCGATGTTTTCTACACTATTCCAAGGGATATCAACTTTCTCGTCGGATATTACAGGTCACAGGTTGAGTCTTTTCAGTAAGTTATGTCTGTGCAGTTTCTTATAGTATACAAAATAGTCAGATTTATAATAATATTAAGTATATTGATAGTATTCATTCGTGCCCAAGTAGTGGTAGTGTCCTCAGGCAAGACACAGATATTTCCACATTGCCTCTCTCTTTGGGGTTGATTTCATCTGGAGTGAGTCTAGAGAGCGATTAATATAAGTTGTAAAAACTTGTTTCGCAATCGAGAGTAATTCAATTAGATTATGCACTGTTTCGTGGAAAAAAGAAAGTTCGGCTGGTGCATAGCAACAGGAGACCTTCCTTGTAGAACAATTACATACGTAGTGGACAGCTTTATTAACGCCGTATTTCTACCAAGTTATCGATAGCGCGTTTTAGTCACATAATGAAGTACATTGTATTATGAATTGCACATATTAAGTGGTTAACTAAATAACGAACACTAACGTAAAACAGCTAACAAACTTACGGCAGAAATATGCCACATATCCAATCTAAAAGTCTAAGCTAAAAAGAGGCATCATTCTGTCAAAATTTTGAAAGGAGTTACCGGTAATGATTTCCGAGGTGGATATATTGACAATTAATAAATATTTTAAGTTTCAAGCCAGATCCTAACTAAGTTATTGATTTTATAAAAGGTATAACCTAAAATTCTAAAAAGGGTATCATTCTGTCAGAAACTCAAACATAATTATGAGGACTGTTTCATCTGATGTAGGTTGTGATAGTAAGAAAACTGAAATTTTAAGCCAATACCTTAGATTCTTACTGAGGTTGAACTTTATAGAACTCTTGCTTAGAATACAAGGTTAAAATGGCTATAAACCTGTCGGTATCAACCCACTTCGGACCATCTTGATAGAAACTTTGGGCATCAAAAATATCAATTAAGAATACTTTTATATATATTAATTTATGGATTTAACTTCTATAATGTTGTCCTTAAAATTTTACTTCAAACTATTAAATTCTGGTTATTTCTTCTTCTTTTGTTCATATCTGAACTTTAGATTGAAAAGAGATGCACAACTAACTCTAGTTATCAAAACACCTTCCGGTCAAAAAGAGGGCAATTAAACAAAAAAAGAGAGAACAAAACTAAGAGTCTAATACATGTAGATATGATATTTGGGTTATCCTAGGATTTTATAAAACTGATGTAAAACAAAAAAAAAAACAACAAAAAAACAAGTATGCAATATTCGAATTAGAAACTTGCATTCGAATAATTGTTTATTGAATTGTGAATTGCTTTCCATCCATCCAATTGCATCAATTTGTTCTTATCAACTATGTATGGCAAAAAAGTTCAAATAAATAAATAAAAATCAGAACAGAGTTATGCGGATTGTTTCTGTTGATACATATGTAAAGAATATATTACTCTTCTATATTCTGCCTATCTTGGGTTTGTTTGTGGAATCATCCAGTAAGGGTGGAATTATGGCCCTTGACTTGTGTCACATGTATCCAAAAATATGTTTTAGCTACAGCCATGAAAATATACAGGAATTTTTATCAGCATGTGAAGTTGTGCACCTAGTGGTTTGATTTTGTCTGTCTGTCTGTCCGTCACAAATTTTGTGTCGCGCGCTTATCCAAAAATATTGAGTTAGAGTCAAGAATGCCTACAGGTATGTTCATCAGCATGTGAAGTTTTGCACCTGGGGTTGTAATTTTGTCTGTCTATCTGACTGTCATTTATTTTGTGTCGCGCGTATCTCCAAAAGTATTTGAGATATAGTCGTGAAATTTTACAAGAACGTTTAACATGTGGAGTTGTGCATGTACGGCTTTTGATGTTGGTTATGTATTGGTCTGTTGTGATGTTAGAGGGAGAGACATGTTTGTTTGGCTAAAAATGAACTTTAAAGTTCACAATTGAGTTTAGATGCCATTTTCGTCGATTTAATAGTACAGTTGTTATGCTTATGACAGTACTCCCGATTTAACAGATCAATGTATTATTTCTCAGGAGGAACACGGTGAAGTTCCGGGTATTTGTCGCACCCATGCTCGGCCGTAATCTGGCGGAGAACAGCGAGCTGGTAGTGAGGGATGCTGTTTTCAAGCATTTCAGGCGAAATTTGCCATTTAAGTTTTTCGACCTGACAACTTTAAGGGTTCGAAGCACAGGTAAAACTAAAATGATGTTTTATTGTTCTTATAAACCACAGCTATTGTTAAACGTTTCAATTGTCTTTCACAAAAAAAAACTTCTGTTTTCTAATTCCTTACAGTATAGATACATTGTAATAGGTATGCTGTTCCATATTCTTATTGTTTACCAAGTACCTTCTGTTAGCAATATACATACTGGTAAACATAGTGAATATTTTTACTACAAATAAATTCCTTTCAATTTCAGTAATGTGCCCTTTCATACAGACTGTAGTGGAGTCAAAGAACCTAACATTTCAGCCAATCAGAATAGGGGAAACTGGTTACAGCTGGGAGAGGTGTTATCCAAGTAAGTGCAATGGCTCCTGTGTTATAGAATATCTCTGAATAGAGAAACACCACTGCACTAGGCATCTGTAGTAGAAACCACCTGCAAATAAAGACCACTTGCCGACAAAGAATGTCTTAGCTTCTTTCGACAAGTTGTTTGTGTTCACAAGTTGACTGTACTATTCTTTAAGTCTCTGAGATAATTTGATTTAGGAAAAGCCTAAATTACAAGTTGGGATATGACTTTTTGCGAAATTATATCCAACTCGCGAGATTGCAATTGTATAGAACGCGAAAATGTGTAGATGAATGAAGTGTTTGCGTAGTGCCCGAATTAAAATTGAAATAAACGTTTTAAGTTGCATGTACTTATAATAGAATACAAAGCTTTGGCTACCTCAACCTGTACCGGCGGATATGACAGTGGTACCTGGGGACAAATTTCATTGGCTGACGACTGTGGCACAGTTCCTGAATACAACCAATCGGACAGCACCGTTAACTTGAAAAATATTTCAGAGGTAACAGTCCAAAAACATTTGTGCAAGAATGCTTTATTAGTTTATACTGATTCGTTTCAGTTAGATTGAGAAAAAAGGTCGCTTATAATATCTATTGATTAATCGCTCTACTTTTCACTTATGAGAGAAAGAGCTACCTTTTTATTACTAGTATCCAATCGCATCAGGATTGACTATTAAAGGTGTCGCGTTAGGTATATTTTGCACAGTGACACATCGTATGTGGCCCAACAAAGTATAAAAAGCCCAAGACCTTCAGAATTGCTGAGTGAACGTATTAACCACTTAACCACCGAGGACAAATCTGTTTAACGCATTAACCACAAACCTACCGAAGATAAACCTGTTTAGATACTGGTATTGAGTCATCTGGCTATGATAATTTCATAACTAAAATCGAAATTTATTTCGTATGGTTTTATGCCATATTTCCATGTGAACTTAAAATGATTGGCAAATCAGAGTACTAGTTGAAGCTGGATTAATCAGAACTTATTACTTACTTATATATATGTGTATGTTTACCATACTTAGACAGAGATTACAAAAGACAACTTTGAACAGATACTCAATGATACAGTTACTTTGACCGATCCAAGACTTAACCTCACTGAAGGAGATGTCATCTACATAGCAGAAATATTATATAATTACCTACAGCTTAATTTTGTGAATTCACCTGAGGTAAGTCTAATAATTATCATTCGATTGTTTCAAAGTCACTGAAACTCTCTGTGTATCCAGTCATTGTAGTACAACTATCTCAATATAATAAATGTAATTCTTTGTAAGGCCTACTTTTCAATAACTTGTAAGTATAGAAAGAGTATTTACTTTGCTTTGGTATCAATAATAGTAATGTTATTTTAGTTTGTTCCCTGTTAATATTACTGGCCTACTTTATAGAAATGACTAATTAGCATTCTGCTGTTTTAAAGTGGTTGCCATGTTTGCAATCTTGTCAAGAGTCCACAGTCAGTAAATTTTCAGTGAGTATCCATCTTTGAACAGTTAGTGATACTATCCAAGTTTATAGATAAAGTTCATTCTAAAAAATTAGCAGGGTAAGGGATATTGTTACAAAGCAGATCATCTTAAGATTTTACATGTACCTATTTAAAATGAAAAATGCGAATAACTTTTATAATGACAGCAAACCTATTAGAACCTTTGAAATAATTTCAAACCTGTTCCCAAAATATGCTGTTTAAATCCATATATAAACCTATTTCAGGGCAATTTTACAACATTTTGGGGTTCCCCCCCCCCCCCCCCCCCCACCGATTGTTTGTTTATCTGATCCAGTAATTTTTAATCTTATTTGACCCTGGAATTCCTTCATGTATCTATGAACTATTACATGTATTATGAAAAACCCCAGACATTTGCAGTTCAATGATACTTTTTGCAAATTTGTGTTACAGAACAGTGACTTTAGAAATATGTTGTTTACCTTTCAAGATGAACGGTACTACCTGAACCAGGGTCCGAATATACATTGTACTATCTGTAAACAGCAACAAAAATAAGAAAGGTATTTTGAACCAAGACCGCATGATTGTTACTTTACAGGAAGTTTGATTATACTTTGTTGTTTCTGTGTAGAAAGTGCAGACTTAGATTTTCATTGTATATTTGACTACTCTAGCAGACACTGAAATTAAATCTTGAAATAGTACCTTTTCTGTCTGCGAAAAAGAGAAATAGTTGAAATAGTTAAACTAAGTACAAATTAATTTTTGCATGTTTTTCTTCGTTTCTTGTATTACTTAGTAATCATTACATTAAAGGAAAAAGCGCTTGAATTCTAATGAAATAAATACAATGTACTTGTTTTTAACTTCACTTAATTTAGACTTTCTTGTGATTCATAGAATAAAGGTTATAATGTAATCATGCCCTGTATCTGATAAGCTTGACCCAAACAGATGTGGGAAGATAATGTGAAGAATATGGGGTCACTGCCAGGGTATAATTAGGAATCCTGCTGAGGTGCTAACTATTAGTACAGTCACTTGCTTTTTGTTTTTTCTGGGTTTCCGGTACATGGTACAGTGTAAATATATGTCAGTTTGTAGTATCACTGCCCATCATTTTAGTCCTGTCTTGTTTCCTATTAACAAAGCCTTTATCTAGTAAATTATATCTTAAACATTCAAAATGTGTTCTAAATAGTAAAATGATAAATAAATACAATTTTAATGGACAACATAATTATTTAAAAAAATTTTACCATTAATCAGCATAATTTGAAAGCTATACATTAATTGTATAACAACAGCTTTATACAGAGTCGAATGATTTACGGCTTACTGCATTTTAAAACGCTTTTACCTGTTAGTAATTCTGGCAATATCCTACTTTTTTTATGCTTTTATGATATTTACTTTGACACCAGTTTAGTAGTAAAAAAATGAGGTATAAAGACTACTATGTCGGTCATGACTACAGTTAAACTCGGCTAAGGAAAGCCGCGCTTTTCCGGGGGGTTCTGACCGATATCATTGTTATAAAAAGTCTTTTATAGGTATTATGCAAATTCTTTCAAACCTATTATTCAAATGTTAAAGCAAACCTTAATGTCATGTACACGTCATATTTATGACGTCATCAAGGTTCACATGCTACACTTATTGAATTAAGCTAAAAATAGGCGGCCATTGCAGTACAGAATTGAAACATGCCTTCAACTCTGATTTTTGCCAGTGAAACTATGAATCCGTAGTCAGTTACATTACATTTTTGTGTATGAAAAGTTAATTCAAATATGTACGTTTAAATATATCGAACCTCTGCTATCGGGTTGTCGTCGTTAATATATATTATATATCCATATTTTGCTTGATGTTTTTTAAAGGAACAGATTCCTCGGCGATTATGCTTTTTGTTAACGGACGTATTTAAACACTGGCGTTACATGAACGTTTAAAATTAAATTTTATTGATACATGTAACATATGAGACAGTTTATTACAGAACAGAATAAAGGATTGAGTAGAAAAGTTCAAAGCTGATTTATAAACTCTGTCCATGTGTGTTTATAGGTCAGTAACGTCAACCGAATGAGATGTATTATACAATTTTAGACTAATGTTAAGGTAAATCTATAGTTTTGCGGACCTTTTAAAAAGTGATATTGACCGAGGACACAGGTCCGCAAAATATTTATTGACCGAAACATTAGTTTAAAATCTTAAAATTAGTGAAAATGTGCGAAAATATAACAGAAACAACATTCTGAAAGCCGCACAGGTCTACACATTCTTTTCCAGGTCTAAACATAGTTTTGCGGACCCGGCACGTGATCGCTATCGGCCGATCAGGATTAAATATTTATGATAGGTATACGATATAATTTAATGTATTACAACTACATAATTATCCGTGATAATTTCAGAATCATTCTCTCTGTTGACGAACTTACAAACAAACTTAAACTTGGGCCCTTTAGAAAAAACTATGTCCAATTCATTCAAGATCTAGTCGTCAGTGAGGTTTGGGAGCAAACCGGAGACAGCAATTTAACTATTGGAATCAATCTAAATGAAACTGACGCTACAAAAATAAAGAAAGAATCGTTAGCTTCAGTACTGCTACCAGGAGATGTTGTTGTTGGGGACGCAGACACAGCAATTTACCTTACAGAATCTCTGGTCAAAGGTAAGGGCGACCATTTTATGCATAGCAGTATTATGTTACAATGTATTTGAAATATTATTTTTGCGGACACGCACTATGTTTTTCATATGCTGCAAACACTCAAAATTAAACGTGCGTGTGTCCTAGTTTGGTAATATTGTCATGAACATGCAATATCTTAAAAAGATTCACGCTTTATCATTTTGAATTTGAACGGACCAACTTACAGAAAGAATAACGCACAGATGTAAGGACATGATTTTTCCGACAAAATAAAATCAGGCTCATAAAGACGAGCTATCAATGCGTTTAATGCTTCCCCGAAAGCACAATCTGAGAAATTTATTTGATGTACTTTATTGCCATAAATGACACCTTTGTTAAACTTGATTTTTTATTAAGATTATATCAGAAATGCTTGCAAGAAAATATCGTAAATGTGACGTACAGGTGGACGCATTTCTACGTTATTGTAAGACGGTACTGAAAGATACCTGTATTCATGTTATCATATCATCTGATCTTCCAGGTGGCAGATCCAAATTAACTTTCCACATCTATGGCAATCCCGATCTGTTCTCCGTCATCAGCAGTAGATACAAGGCCAACAGTAAAGTTGTCGCAGCTAGATTAACTAAAAACAATGCGCCAGTTGTTGATTTGGGAGACGAATATGTCACAGCAGTATTTTACCCGTTTGAGGTAGTCATATTTCACAACTTTATTGAGGGAGTAATTGACAACATAATTGCACAAAACAAGGAAACACTAATCAAATAAAGGCTTACATGAAGCTTGTGCAATTACATTTAATATTAAACAAGGTAGACAAAGCTTAACATTTCGATATTAAATATCTCCTTAATAATATGTTAGTGCCAGATGTATCTTGGTATAGGTCTCCTATAAAATATTTGTATTGTAAACAGTTGCGGTTCATAAGTACACGTACATGCACGTTAAAGGTGCACTCCCTACATCTGGCAGATTATATTCTCGAAACATAGATTATGTGTTCAATGAACGTAAAATGATAAATAAATACAATTTCAAAGAAGAACCTATGGCGAAAAATGCCTCAATTTATTAAAATTATTTAATATAGAGGCTTTCTGTAATAAATCGCATCCACCCATTAATTGTGCAACAACAATAAATTATTGAATGGTTTGCAGTACTGCAGTATATTTAACCGCTGATTTTATCGATAATGACTGGGAATGCATAGCTGAAACTTTTAGGTTGAATTAAAATACTTCCAAAGATTCCATTATTTATGTTTTGAAGGTTACAGGGTATGTCCCTTTAAGACTGCAATCCAAACTAGACAATGCATTGTTTTGCCTAAAAACTTAATCACATACAAAAATGTATGGTTTGCTGTTACCGATGCATTATGTGTCTTATATGCTAGTTAATGACTCATTTTTTTTTACCGTTGCATCAGACATTTTATGAGTGAAAATATCAGAAAAGACTATACGGTGGTACTAATAGCTTCCATTTATTCTCATTATCCATGTATCATTCTTTATCAAAATTCCCAGGAGGTTTGTCTTGTTTTAGTTACGAACTATATTTTCAATTGACCCGCAATTTACAGAAAAATACAATATATTGTTTCATGACGTAATTGCACTTGATTGGGCCAAAGTTCAAAAACATATCAAATAGGGTATGTCACCTCCCCAAAACGTACTGGTTTTTCCAGGAAGCGCACTCGCACGAGCAGTGCACTCGACAAGCTCAAAGCTTTCTTCACAATCGAGCTAAAATACTAGGACATTAGTATAAGAACCTGACCGCCTTGTACGGTTAGTCAAGAACACCACTGGGGATGTTAAACGGTTTATGGTGCGAAACTAGCTAATGAACTTCATTTTTGTTCTAACTTACAACAGACATTTTTATGAGTGGAAAAAAAAAAAAGGTACTTCAAGACAATATGCTCGTGTATAAATATGATAAAAAGCACCTTGGACATAGCTTCCATTTGTTCTCATTATCCATCAGTATCTATATTTTCTATCAAAATAGGCTCATTGTGGCCGCCCCAAAAACAGTTATGTCTTGTTTTATGTTACTATATACACTATATCTTTCAATTGACCCGCAATGTATAGATAAAATACAATATATTGTTTCAGACGTAACTGAACTAAGCCAAAGCTCAATCCCGGTTTATACCTATTTATTCATAAACTTTTAACATGTTTCAGGACAGTAAGAATCTTGTCTGTGCGTACTGGAATTACTCTGCAAACGAGGATGCTGGAGGCTGGGATACAGACGGCTGCACGTTGTTCTCGTCCGAATCAGGCCGTATTGTCTGCAAATGTAACCACCTGACAAATTTTGCCGTTCTTATAGTAGGTTATACTTTCCTTTTCTTTAATCTGTTCTATTTAGTTAAATTCTGTTTTGCCTTGTTTAAACGCGGGTTTAAGTGAATGTCGTATTTTATAATATAATGGCGTTGTATTTTATGTATAATTGACCTTGGACATTTTGCTTGACATACCTTTAGAAGTGCAATGTTAATCATACAATTGTGATTTTTGTTCAGACATTTAGTGGCCAATTCAAAATCGTTCAGTCAATGCAATAACTTTCATTTTGTCCAGACATTTAGTGACCAATTAGAAATGTATTCAATCACTGCAGTAAATTTCACGTTACCATTCAAATACATCCTGCTTACCGAATTGTGAAAGCTCGTCGAATCGAATGCGCTGTTCTTTCGAACACCGCCACAACCAGGGCCACGTTTTGCTTACTTTAGGCAGACTATTTATTGTACAGATATGATTATATTGGAAACAAATTTTTTTTAAATGGAACAGCTTTATACATACACATTTTATATTCTTTTTCCAGGATCTGAAGGCATATACTATTTCCGATACAAACAAGTTAGTTCTTGGTATTATAACGAAAGTCGGATTGATAATTTCTATCATTGGTCTCGGCATAACCATCGTTACTTTCCTAATGTTCAAGTAAGTACTCGTATAGCAATATAAACAGAGTAATACAAATCTGGAGTCCAAGCTACTTTCAGAGATTATTTAAATAGTAAACTCACTGAAGAAATTTAATTATACAAGATGGGAGACAATTCACTTAAAACTAATTAGTCACGGTTTAGTTCGGAATATCCCTAACCTTCTTAAGCGATTACTGCATCCAATGTGACACAACATTTAACAGAGAAAATAAGTAAAGAAGTCTTTAATCCACACCATCAAGCACTACATTTCTCCACAGCCAGGTTCATACACAAAAGAATAATCCTGAAACTGTGAGATATTGCAGCAGGCAAAGTACGCTTAGCAGCTTACATATTAACTACATAAATACAACAATTTTTCCAACCGCAAAAGCAAAGAACAACACGTACACAAAAATAAAGAAACACCAAAAATGCGAAAGCAAATACACATTTAAGCACTAGGTTCATTATGTCCTATTGCAGCACAGACAGGCTTAGTTACATAAATGTCAGATGAAACTGCTTCACTCTTACGTTTAATTTCAATCATGATAAATACCACTCAGTTAGCCTAACCTTGATGTTATCAATAATTCAGGATGTTGAAATAGGAGGATGTTTTGCAGTCATACGATTCTGGCAGTTAATTCATTGCTTGCGTGTCTTCTCTGTAACGAATAAGGGAAGCACATTTTCCTGGATATTTGATAAGACATTTAACATTTTAGAAACAGAATATAAAACGGAAATTTAATGAGCATGTATTGCTGGATTTTTATAAAACTTTTCAGGAAGTGTCAGTATGGCGTTTAATTATTATATATAATTATAATTTGAGGTCTCTAGCCCAAATGTCAACGCCACACGGACATGAAAAAAGACATTGTTGTACACGCTTCTTTTCCAATATTCTTTGCTAGTAGCTACGTCTGATTTTATTCTAAAATTGAAATTTGCAGAATAGATTGTCCGCTAACACTTGCTTTTGCAGTTCTGTATATATATGTAGGGCTTGCCACACTATCATCTTGTATATACATTTTGTCCAACATGTGATTGGTCCAATATAAATATGTCATACTTGTGACCCATTAGAATCCCTGTCATTACCAGAATTAGAAGTTTGGGATATTCTACTCTTTTTATTCTTAACACAAATAAATGAAATAACCGACGAAATAATTTAAGGACTTTATCTCATTTCAGACACTTGCGAAACGGACGTGGGCAACAGGTTCTTGTCAATTTAAGCGTTGCCATGCTGTGTTCAGCAGTGTTGTTTCTGGTTGGCGTTAATCGTACAGACTCCTATCCCGGTTGTATTGCTGTGTCCGCATTACTGCATTACTTCATTCTTGTCACATTTATGTGGATGTTAGTCGAGGGAGTATTACAGTACCTTCGATTCGTCAAAGTTCTTGGCACTTATATACCCAAATTCATGATCAAATCAATGATACCGGCGTGGGGTAAGTTTTTGTACAAAGCCCGTCAGTATTCCACGCGAATAAACTCTTTTTTTTAATATAGTTTACCAGAATATTTAAAAAAAAGTAATTTGGGAGATAAGGTCCCTTTCATTTTGCATTAATTATTTTGTCTGTACTTTCAGTTATTGCAAACAGAAGAATATGTAATGATTTACTCTCTCTTTTAGGTATACCGCTGATACCAGTGATAATCATTCTGGCCATAGATTATGACATGTATTATGGAGGAAGCGGATAGTAAGTGATTTAATCTATTTGCCGTTTCTCTTCTTGTTTGTTTACGCCTTGTGCTAGATACAAAGATCTAATTTAGTGTGCACATTTTATCTCTACGACGGGGGATATGGTATGTCTTCGTCCATCAGCTCGTCCTACTTCTTGTCCGGACTATTTCTCAGGAACCACTGACTGGATACCAATAAAACTTCATAGACTGTTTCGCTTTTAAGATGAGATGCGCATATTATCAATGATTTTCACGAAGTTATTGTAACTTGATTACATACCTTCGCGTCTGCGCTAATGCACTTTTGTGCATTCTTGTCTGGGTTATTTCTCAGGAACCACAATTTAGTCAAACGTTTTGTTCGTGCTATTTCTCAGGAACCACTGACTTGAATTGAATTCAATGAAACCTCATAGGCAATTCACCATCATGAGATGTGCATATTATCAGAATGTTCCAGTCTAATGATTCTAAACAGAATTATTGTCCTTTGATTACTTTTTAGCTCGACTATTCGAAGAATAAGGAGGCTACTGCACTCGCCCCGGCGTCGGCGTCGGCGTCGTCGTCGTCGTCGTCGGCGTCTGCGTTGGTTAAAGTTTTTTATAAAGTCAAATATCTTGAATACTATCAAAGTTATTGACTTGAAACTCAAACTATATGTTTACCATCAACATCTACACCTTAGGAAACAATTCCCATAACTCTGTTTTGATTTTTGACAGATTCATGCCCCTTTTTAACTTAGAACTTTTTGTTAAAGATTTTTATAAATTCAGATAAAAGGTATTGACTTGAAACTCAAAATATATGTTAACCATCAACATTTACACCAGAGGAAACAATCCCCATAACTCTGCTTTGATTTTGACAGATTTATGCCCCTTTTTAACTTAGAATGTTTGGTAAAGATTTTTAAAGTCAAATATTTTGAATACTTTCAAAGGTTTGACTTGAAACTCAAATTAGTGTCCACCATCAACTCTTCACCTGAGGAAACAACCCCATAACTCTGTTTTGATTTTTGTTAGATTTATGCCCCTTTTTAACTAAGAATATTTTGTTAAAGATTTTTATAAAGTCAAATATCTTGAATACTATCGAACGCATTGACTTGAAACTTAAAATGTATGTTTACTATCAACATCTTCACCAATGTTTTTGATTTTTGACATATTTATGCCCCTTTTAACTTAGAATTTTGTCACAGTTTTTACTAGACTACTTTTGAAAAGTCATAGAATAATTATGCAGCATGCAGCGGTCATGCTTTTTAGCTCACCTGGCTACGCCAGGATGAGCTTTTCTGATCGATGATTGTCAGTCGTCCGTCAACATTTTGATTCAAATGACATCTCCTCTGAAACCTCTAGGCCAATGTTGATAAAACTATGCAGGAATGTTCCTTGCATGAAGCTCTACCAAAATTATTCAAAGAATTCCATTCCATGCAGAACTCTAGTTGCTATGGTAACAAATAGGAAAAACTTTAAAAATCTTCTTCTCTGAAACCACAAGGCCTAGAGCTTAGATATTTGGCATGTAGCATTGTCTAGTGGACCTCTACCAAGATTGTTCAAATTATGAGCCCCGGATCAAAATTGACCCCGCACGGGGGTCACTTAGTTTTTGCATAGGCATATATAGGAAAAACTTTAAAAATCTTCTTTTCTGAAACCACAAAGCCTAGAGCTAAGATATTTGGCATGTAGCATTGTGTAGGGGACCTCTACCAAGATTGTTCAAATTATGACCCCCAGATCAAAATTGACCCCGCGCGGGTGGTCACTTAGTTTTTCATAGGAATATATAGGAAAATCTTTAAAAATCTTCTTCTCTGAAACCACAAGGCCTAGAGCTTAGATATTTGGCATGTAGCATTGGTTAGTGGACCTCTACCAAGATTGTTCAAATTATGAGCACCGGATCAAAATTGACCCCGCACGGGGTGTCACTTAGTTTTACATAGGCTTATGTAGGAGAAACTTTAAAAATCTTCTTCTCTCAAACCACAAGGCCTAGAGCTTAGATATTTGGCATGTAGCATTGGCTAGTAGACCTCTACCAAGATTGTTCAAATTATGACCCTCGGATCAAAATTGACCCCGCACGGGGGGGGGGGGTCACTTAGTTTTACATAGACTTATATAGTAAAAACTTTAAAAATCTTCTTCTTCGAAACCACAAGGCCTAGAGCTTAGATATTTGGCATGTAGCATTGGCTAGTGTACCTCCACCAGATCAAAATTGACCCCGCGCGGGTGGTCACTTAGTTTTACATAGGCTTATATAGGGAAAACTTTAAAAAATCTTTTTCTCTGAAAACACAAGGCCTAGAGCATAGATAATTGGCATGTAGCATTGCCTAGCAGACCTTTTCAGAGTTTGTTCAAATAATGCCCCTAGGGTCAAAATTGACCTTGCCCCGGGGGATCATTTGTTTTACAAAGGCGTATATAGGAAAACTTATTTGGTATATAACATTTTCTAGTGATCTTCCACCAGGCAAGTGGACTTGTACCAAGGTGAGCGATATAGGGCCATCTTGGCCCTCTTGTTTAATTTTATACATATCAGTTTTGAAATGTTACAAAGTTATTCAGGATCAAATATACAAGGTCATGTATTTCTTTGAAATTATCCCCCCTCCTCCCCCAGTTGGCTTACAGAATCCAGAGTAAGGCTTTGCATGTAATGTACATTTACAAAGGTATTTGAACAAGTTTCATATCTTTGACCTTAATTCTTATAGACAATTGCACAATACACCTGTTCTTAGACAAAAAAAAACCATTTTACCCACAAGCTTTCGAACAGTCGAGCGTGCTGTCATGAGACAGCTCTTGTTCATATACCTTTGCGTCCATGCTGTTGCTCAACAACCAAATGCTAGAATTCAACAAATCCTCATGGGAAGCTTTACTAACAAGAGGAGATGCGCATATTACCAGCATGTTCCGGATCAATAACTTTTCATTGAATTTTCATATGGCCACAATTCACACAAAAATCTTGTCTCGAAGGAGTATTGGCAATGTAAAACATGTCTTTTTTATTTGTCGAACATCATATTATTAAATATGGTTAATAAATGAAATACATGTTCTTAACTTATTATTGTTAACTTGATCCGATAAAATTCACAGCATCTTTCAGCCTGTCTATTTATATTTCCAATCTTTAATATTCTAAAGCAACAGATGCGTTGGTTACTACAAAGATACCGAAAATGTGACGTTTACATATGATGAAATACACAGAGGTTTTTTTCACAAAGCTTTTTCGTTTTTTCAGTTGCTGGTTGTCTTGGACGCCTTTCTTGTATGCGTTTCTCATACCCGTTGCCGTGATAATACTCGCCAACATCATCGTATTCACAATGGTCATGTGTAACCTGTGCTGTAGACGAAAGAACAAGGGAATGGTGTCAAACCAGTCGGAGAGAAAAATGGCTTTCCTTCATTTACAGGCCGGAGTATCGATTCTTGTCATTTTAGGTTAACAAAAAATGTTTTTTTACGTAGGCGAGCGGGTAAAGCCCAGCTTATGTGGAAACACAGTCATATATACTTTTTTACAGAAAGTCATTGTGATTGGGCGGAGTTTCAAACTATTGATCTTGACATTTGATTTCTTAATTGTTATTTCTTGTAGGCATCTTAAAAACCAATTTTCGTTTTAAATCTAGAAAAAAGGCTGTAAATTCGATAATAATCGCTAAGACGTAATTTCCTCTAAGTTTTGGCGAATTCCTCTATTTGAAAATTAAATCAAATCGCATACATATATTTGTAATTTGAGATTTCTCCTTTTGAGAATTCTAAATTTGCAAATAAGTTTGTCTGCCATCAAATTGCAAACGTTTCGTTGCGATAATCACCGACTTAATCACAGTAATAAATATTATCGACACCATACAATTATCTCTTTATATAATACTTCACTTTCTTATAGGACTGACTTGGGTATTTGGATTCCTAACAATAGATGATACCAGGATTGTCTTCCATTACCTTTTTGCAATATTTAACGCCTTCCAGGGATTCTTTATTTTCCTATTGTTCACAGCCAGGGAGAAACAGGTTGGTCTTCATCTTGTTACAATCTCAGGTGTTTGATACGTGTTCGAATTATTGCCGACTTGCAATTTTATTTTTGTCATGCTGTCTCCTTACGGAGTTAGAACGTCTCGAGATTTTAGTTTACGCAAACAGATCAACTTTATAAATTATATTTGTAATACGAAAGTTAAAAGAGCGTTCACGTTGAAACATAAATCTCAAGTTTTTACCTTCTATTCGACCGGAATACGTATAAGATGAAAACGAGAACACCTTGAAATGTTGTTGAAACTAACGTGAAATGCACTAACTTAATAATTACACACTTCCCAGTGCCGAAAATAATATCCAGCGACCTTCATTTCAAATTTTGTTTCAGATACGAAAAGCTTGGAGAAAACTGTGTTGTAAAAAGGCTCCATACAAGAGCACAACTAGCGGTTCCGATTCCCACCCCCGGAAACAATCTGCAGATAACACTAACAGCACGGGTGTGCAGAGCAAATCAGCTGACTAAAATTCTTTAGGTACATCGAACGGAAGTAAAAGCTACAGCAATGCTGATTTTGATAATCCACAGTACGAACCATTTTGATAATCCACAGTACGATGAAGAAACTTTCGACTAAACACTGTTCGGGTACTGAGCATAGTATCAAAGAATTTAAGCAGATCAATGGGTGTACTATTGTAAAAAAAAGGACAGGAGCTCTACTTTGAAAACATTCATCTATTTTAGTTAATGTAATAATAAAAAGGAATAATAATCTTGCAAATTTGAAAAAAGTATGTTTTCTTGGTAATTTTAGCGGAAGTAAATTTTCTTGTTTATGCGAAATATCCGTTTTGAAATAGAAAGTCCCTTACATTGTCTTGTTTCAAGGGTCACTGATTTCATAAACTCAATCACATTATGCTTAAAAAGAACTCATTGTAAACATCAGAGAATGTTGAACGATCAGCCATTGGTCGTTTTTTTTTTTAAAAAGTGGTGAAATACGTGATAGAGAAATGACGAAATAGGCGAAGGGAATATCAAGTGACAAGCATACATTTTTGCAAAGGTTTTTAGTATGACGAGAGCTCCATAATACAAGAATAAACTGGTACAATTGTTTTAAATATAAACATTATTGTTATTGCCGCTTAAAACAGTGTTTGGGCCGATTGTGTGTGAACATGAAGTTTTTCTAGTGATGTAACATGAAACAGCTTAGACTGCATTGTAACAGAAACTTAACAAGTCTTGTGCACTGAGTATATACTTTTTATGTTTATACAATATAATAATTTTTCGTTCCACACGACTACGTGTTTCCTTGGACTGCAAACGCCTACAAAAAGAAAATGTAAATTGATTTAACATTTATAGTGAACCATTAAAGCAATGTTGACATAAATAAGAGAAGGTGACCATAGAACAACAGTTATTGTTCAAAGGATGATATGCATTGAAACGTACGGAGAATTCTTTTGCAGTGTAAGGGTGTTTCTTATACATTCACACATCAAAAATTTATTTACATTTATACAAACAGCGTTCTTGATTTATTACACGAGCGGCACATAATGTTGCTTTTGTTCACACATTAGACATAAGTGTCTAAAAATTAAGTACATGTATATAATTGTCCTATATTGTTCAGATATCTGCCATCTAATATTGTAAATAAACAGGGAAATAGATTTAGCTATGCACTAACTTCAGAAAACATTTTCTGTAGTTATACATATTATTAGAGATCACGTGCAAATATGTTTATACATTTATACTGTACAGTACATTTAACTCAATGAAGATTTATAAATCTATTGTCATTTTATTCCTCATGCTTTTGCGCTACTTATAATTGTGCACAATTACTGTCGATTTACAAAAAATATTAATGATTGACAAGTCATATTTCATGATAGGTTTTTATTGTTAGATGAGACTCTATTTTTAAAGTTTTCGATAGGCGGTTGACATTATCTATCTCCCATAAAACAAATCCGATATTTACAACCGTTCTCGTTTAATTTTGAAAGCACTGTAAAGGAGATAAGTGTTGATTATGTTTGTTTTTACCATAAAGTCAATAACCAGGGTCACAGCACAAAATTTAATGTACCTAATTTTGGGATGAATTTGGCATAATAATGGTCACTGACTACGAAGCTTTTAATGCATGTTGTTCATTTCTGAAAACATCTACAATAAACATTTAAGAATACAGTAAATTATTTGCTTTTTTTTTGAGATATTTATCTTTCAATGCTCTATTAAACTTACACAAGAGTGGGTATATTCTAGTCTATTCTACAATCACTTGTGCGTTGGCGTTGCAGCTTTTGTAAGCTCACCTGACCACGAAGTGGTCATGGTGAGCTTTTAGAATCATTGAATGTCCGGCGTACGTCCGTCCGACCGTCCTCAATTAGTTTTTTACACTCTAGCATCTACATTTTTGAAACAATCATAATGAAACTTGAACACAATGTACAGTGGACCTCTAACAAATCATGCCACTGGGGTCAAAATTGACCCGCCCACTGGGGAAAAGGTCCCTTGTTTATGTATAGAGTTATAGGGAAAATATAGCTTCCAGCGACTAACCAAGCAACCAGTGACTTCCTTAGTAACAAGTGACTACCCTAACAACCAGTGACTTCCCGTTAGAAGACATGGCTTCCTTAGCAACCATTGGTTTCCCCTAGCAACCAGTGACTTCCTGAGCTTCCCATTGACTTCCTTAGCATAAATTTAGTTCCCTAGCAACCAATGACTTCCCCTAGCAACCCGTGACTTCCATAGCAATCATTGCATTCCTTAGCAACCATTGACTTCCTTAGCAACAATTTAGTCCCATAGCAACCAATGACTTTCCCAAGCAACCATTGACTTTCCCTAGCAACAGGTGACTACTTTAACAACCTTTAGCATCATCTTTTTACCAGTGACTTCCTTAGCAACCATTGACGTCCTTAACAACTAGCAACAGTTGTGTTTGGCAAACACTGACTTTCCAGCTCTGACCAGTGATTACCTTAGCAACTAGTGACATCCTTATGTAAGTGCACCGATACTCAGGTGAGCGATATAGGGCCATTATGACCCTCTCGTTAAAGTTTTGCAAGCAAAGTACTATCATGGACATATCTCAGTAACCACTTATGATATTGATTTGAAACCTCATTAAAGTCTTCAGGGCAGTCTGACTGCCAGGTTAGATAACCTTTGTATGAATTTATTTTCAAAATTATGACCTTAGTTTGACTTACAAAGGTACTATCATGGACATATCTCAGTAAAAACTCATAGGATTAATTTAAACTTCAATATAGTCTATAAGGTAAACATTCAGGGTAGATTACAAACTATGTTCCATGTTGAACTTAGAAACGTTAGTCAAAGTTTAATATTCAAGACACTATCGTACGCAAATTTCAGTAAGCACTTATGAGAGTTATTTGAAACTTAGCAATAGTGCTAAAGGGTATCAAACAATTAAGTTTCCATATATAGCTTTTGACTCTTTTTAGGATGAATTTTGTTTTGCTTTTACTGATCAAAAATTTGTTTTATTGGCAAGCACTGAGAGTAGTCGAGTATGCTGTCTTACGGTCATCTCTTGCACGATAAAGCGTCATTCTGAAGAAAAGTAACTGTTCTGCATTTTATCAGGACTTTTTTGTTGCTTCTTTGTAAATTTGAAAACATTATTGCGTGAAAATTGAATGGCTTAGAGGCGCGTGTCATTTACACGTGTTATTTTTTTAACAGATCGTAGCTGAATCTTACTTGATAAACCTTTTTATTATATTTTGAAAGTAGTTTGACGTATACATTTTCCGGTAAGGTCTTTTACATTTTGAATAAAATAGATAGTAAAGCCAAGCAAAATTTAATTGCTAAACTGACTTTGGTGTTTTTTGTAATACGTTGAATTCACAAAAGGATGAAATCATGAACTACTCCCTAATGATGTTTCTGATCTGTTGACTGTTTGAAATAATGATACATGTAGATATAAATTGAGAAGATGGAATAATAGCTTGGGGCGACATTGTGGTTATTTCATGCCCGTCGTCTCTCCGGTTGTCTATATGTACACTGCGAACACTCTAGACGCCGCATTTTATTATCCAAAAAGTATACGTGGATAACTCCATTATGGCACGTAAAGGAACCTAGATTCTCAGAATACTTGTGCAAACGACGGTCTATACTCAATATCAATTCGTCTAACTCTTCTTCGAACGCAACTCAAGAAAACATTGAGGTAAATAAGATTCCCTACAGAATTAATTTATAAAATCAGCAAGGCAGTACTTAAGTACACATTTAGATTAAAAATGCAAGAAAAACAATGGTGACTGCAAACTGATTTAATCAACAACTTGACAGTGGTTGGAACTTCAAGAACCTTTGGGTAAACAATCTACACTTTCCTATTCGAACATGTTTTGCCCCGTTTATACACAATGCAGATCTCTGTAGTGACAAATCAGGTATCAATGAAATAACCTTTCTGAACAAAATAGATTTGAATGGATAAAAATGTTTATGATCAAACAGCATTCCGGCGCTGGTGGTCATTTTTAACACGCAGACAAAGTTAAAATTTAAAATAAAGTTTTTTTATAAGGCTAAGGCTGTTTCGTACAATTAGTACACACAAAACATCTACCGCCTACAACTTCAGGATCAGGAGCAGTTTGTTTACAAAGGTATAGCAATAGAAAAAGATAAAAATAAGTACTTTCAATGTCAACCAAGGAATAATGTGTAGCTCTTGAAAATATAGGCGGTTTACAGAAATAAAGGTGATATTAAAAAATACATTTAAAATGTACTACCAAAATACCTACAAAAATAGCTACAATATTTCAGATAAATGATTACTAGACATCACTTTAGTGCATAAGGAATTATATGAAAATATATTTTCGAAAATAACTCGTTTGTATTTATACTACCCGGCACGTGATTCCTATCGGCCAATTAGGATTAAGTAATTTTGATAGATTTACGATATTACATGTGTATACAATTTAGATCAACGATTTATTGCAGCTGTAATTATATTAGAATAAACTTTCGAAAACTGTTCGTTTCTATTTATATTACCTGTGTTATAAATATGTTATCTGTTCAACGTTGAAAACGAGCCCTAGTTTAGAATGAATTTCGTTTTTCTTCCCCTTTTGACTAGTTTTTGGTTTAAACTGTGGAATTATTTAAAGTTGGTAAAATAAAAAATTCGACTTTGTCCGGCAAATATTTCAGTTTCTTGACTTTGGCAATTGTCTGACGACCGTCGCCACAAAAGGTAGTTCTAATTCGTCATTAAAAAAAGACACACACCTCAGAGTAAAAAGTGTAGTTGAAAATGAATAAATTTGTATTCTTTATCACACTTATAAATGAAGCAGTTGTACAATGATCGCATATAATATATGGGATTTAAAGAAAGGTAACAAAAATGTCATTGAAGTTATGAAGTAGAAACTTATAAAATTTACAGTTTTGTTTTAGGTTTACGCCATTTAATTGTTTCACACATACCACTTTGTTTTTATTGTGTATCCAATGATTTACTGAGCCGCCGGTCATGTCCAATGATGGATAATCTTCGTGACATGGATCATTTTTATATTTTCATCTTCCAAACCCGGATGGAAACCAGATACTGGTGTTTGACTTGTTATACATCCAGGACCCTGGTAGTTATAACCCTGTTTTAGAGACATGAAGTTACGATATCGATTTCTAACCCTTTCATGGAGATATCAACTGATAATATATGTTTCTAATCTAGTTGCATTAGAGATATCAACTGATGATATCTATTTCTAACCCAGTCTTAGAGATATCAACTTACGATATCTATTTCTAACGCAGTTTTAGACATATCAAATTACAATATCTATCTCTAACGCAGTCGTAGAGATAACAACTGACGATATCTATTTCTAATCCAGTCTTTGAGATACATGTATCAACTAACAGTATATATTTCTAAACAAATCTTAGAGATATTAACTTACAATATCTCTTTTTAACTGAGCTTTTGAAATATCAACTTACGATATCTATTTCTAATCCAGTCTTAGAGATACATATCAAATCACGATATATATTTCTAAACTTATCTTAGAGATATGAACTTACAATATATATCTCTTTCTAAATGAGATTTTGAGATATTGACTACGATATCTATTTTACCTAGTCTTAGAGATATCAACTTACGATGAATGTATCTGTCTTAAATGTCTATTTTGACAAAGTCGTAGAGACATTCACTTTCAATGTTTTTTTCTCTAATCAATCCTAAGAGATATTTAACTTTCAGTATTTCTTTCTTGCCCACTGTGAGAAAATATCCACCCATTTACAATATTTTCTTAGTCGTTATCTCATAATAAAGAACAATGTCATTTTAGTTGGGTTCATATATACACCGAATATATTCTAAATGTTGGTGTTACTTCTGAGATGAGTAGTCGGATATTTCAAGTTCTTGCGGTTTATCTCTTAATCATCGTTATATACTTGTTAGTATTGCAAACTTGTGCGATGACAAATAGCCATGAACTTACATGCTTGTATAACATTTAGCGAGTATGCATTCGGTTTTAAATTATATAATTTCATTGATGGAAAGTTGAGTATATTATATAAATATCATATAGGTGTGAGTAGGCCAGTGGAATTGTCAACCGAAGGGGAATACTGTCGCACGAGGCGAAGCCAGTGTGACAGTTTTTCTCCGAAGGTTGACAATATTACTGTACCACGAAAAGTTATGTGATCGTAATTTGGCTGTACATGTAAATTTATAAAGTTTTTTCTGTATTCCCTTGATGTCTGCCAATAATTGTACATGCATGAAATATCCTATCCATAGAAAATGTAACTACGTATAGTAAGGTGCGGACAGTAAAACTGTCGTATTGCTGACAGTACATTTGAAGCAGTAACGCGGTATCTGAGTAGAAACGGTAAAAATACATACTGCTGTGTCCATATGAGTTTAATAATGGCAGTGAAATTGAGGTACAATAAATATAAATACCAGTCGTATCTTTATAGAGCCTCTTCATAAGCGGTGGTGTGTACTTTTTATCGAGTTGGTTTATATACAAGTGGCGCTAGCTGTAGTTTTATGTTCTTGTTAATTTTGCAGCGATCCTTAAATAATCACAATGGAGATGGTATCATTGTGTTTGTTGACGCTTCTGATGTTGAATTTTCCATGTTTCAACTCAGGTATGTGTATTTTTATAATTTTAAAGTATAATATTGAATGAACATCTTTCATCTGTCGTGAAAGGATGATTACACCAAGAAAAAACAGAGGTATTTGCTTGATATGGCTCCCCGAGAACATGGAGTAGACATATTTGTTTTGCTATAGATGCCCATATTCCCGTTTGTCTATCAGGGCCCCGTTGTTCGAAAAGTGAATAAGTAAAAAAGTTAACCACGGTTAAAATTTGATTCTTAAATACTACCCGTAATAGGAAAAATCGTTGTTTAAATAAAACTCAAATTTTAATCGTTGCCGGTTAAAGTTAAGAACAACCGGGCTCAGACCGTTAACAATGCTTACCGATTAATAATTGAACAACAGTTAGTCTATGATCATATTAATTTACTTGGTAGGCTTATTTGTCATGGCAAGTGGAAGACCCCATATCGATGTAGAGGTCGTTGGTCAAAGGACAAGGTCACAGAGACCTTTAATTAAAAAGATTTCCGATAAATAACTGAAAAAAGATCAGTTCTAGCTAGCATGCAATAACTCAGTAGACGTATTCGTTATGGACAGTGGAAACCCTCTTTGGATAAATTAATCAAAAGTCAAGGTCTCAAGTACCTTTTATAAAAAGATAGTTCCCGATCAATAGCCGGATAACTGTTTGCGGGATGGCGCGGTGGTCGAGTGGTTAACGGTTCGAATCCCGGCCGGGGCACTGGGAATATCAAACACGTTGTCAACCGCAGCTATAAAACAATAAAATAATAAAATATATATAACTGTTTGACCTAGGCTTATATTACTGATCAGGATTATTGTTCATGGCCATTGGACGACTGTAGTTAATAACTGGAGTAATTTGGTAAAAGATAAGGGTCAAAGTGATCTTTAATTAAAACAGTTCGGGGCCTGGTGGTCATAGGTCAATGTCACAAAGATCTTGAATGAAAAGAAGGTTTCGATTTATAACTCAACAACGTTTGCTCGAAGGATCACGTAAATAAATTGACCCCTATAGATTTGGAATTCTGTTGACTAAAGGTCGAGATCAAGGTGAAGTACAATAAGTTTCCGATTAATCGGACTGAAGAGCGCCTGGTCTAAGGCTCATCAAACATGATAGATTCGGTGATAACCTATGACTTATCCTTGTTCAGTTTTCGGGCAGTTGGTGAAAGGTCAAGGTTACCTAAGGAGTGTTGGGGCGTTGGTAGATATATGTTTTTTTCTCATAAGCAATTTGCTAGTTGTACCTTGTAAAAAGCGATTGATTGAGTTATTCCATGAACTAAACAAGCGTAGAGTAGAAATTGCGTTAAGGAGTATCTTTTAGTTATGCTATACATATGCTAGGTCTATATATAATTACTCTTTCGCTTTATTGCACCTTAAGTTTACCTGTATAGATCAACAACGTTCTGTGAATCGTGTCTGCACTATAAGCTTATTTCGAAACATCGGTAAATGCCTAGGAGATTTACTGTTGCTAAACGGCCAATTCTTATCACAAGTGTCATATGCAGTCGTAGGCATTCTGATTGATGTGAAAGGAAATGTTAAAGAAAATGTTGAAAACACTGATATTATAGAATTATAAAGAGCGCAAGGAAATAAATATTATGGTTTATTAAACCATGTCTTACTCATATTTCCGGTTGGGAAAAGTTCTGTAAATTTATAACATTTTGATTTCAGATACCTTATCTTGCTCGGTTGAAAAGAGCGCTAGAAATTTATAGCGTCTGGTTTCAGATACCTTGTCTGACGTATACTTCCGACTGAAAAAAGCGCTAGGAATTTAAAGCGTTTGGCTTCTTGTATCTTGTCTTACGCATACTTCCGGTTGAAAAGAGTGCTAGAAACGTATAGCGTTTGGTTTCTGATACCTTGTCTGAGGCATACCTCCGGTTGAAAAGAACTGTAGAAATGTATAGCGTTTGGTTTTTGATACATCATCTTATTCACAGTAGAAACCCATTGCTTTTAGCTCTATGCGAAGATGGTTGGGTTCGGTTCGAAGAAAGAAATGGTAACGGTGTTTGCGTGCTGGTAGTACAGGAACCAGCCGATTGGCCTGCTGCACAGAAGATATGTGAAGAAAAGTTAGGGAAGCTCCTGATGTTGGATAACTATGGGGATCTGCGTGGCGATTATAACAGTGAAGGATCTTCATCTTTGGGAGAAGAACTGGATTACACGTGTAAGTATAAATTACAAACTGTCCGCAGGTGAACGTCATTTTGAGGTCACTGTCATTATGCAAATTATAACATCTGACAAGCCCAAATGAAGTATCTATATTGATCGGTGAAGAACTGGTTTACGCTTGAAAGTATAGATTAGAATAACCTAGAATAAACTGAATGTTGGAAAATGTAAGTATGCTGTCAATGTCATTACACAACATATGACATCAAAATCGCAAGATACGGATGTTAAATTAACTCTGTCAGTTTAAAATTATTTCTTTCCCGTCGGTTGTAGGTTTAAGATATTGAAACTGAAATTAACAATACTCGATGACTTACAATGAACCGAAAACGTCTGGGTTAATATAAACGTTGTATTTAAGAAATTATAAATATGTTACCTGTATGTTATCGCTGATTAATATACAGCGAGGAATTCGGATGCTTAGACTAATTAGTTAGTAATTAAATTTCAAGTGCGTAGCACGAGTGATTTAATAGTTCGCACCAGGATGGCTGACTGTATGTTAACCAACGCTTTAATACAGAGAAGCATTCATTCTTTCGATTCTTACACGTTATTGTCTTTGACAAATACCCTGAACTTTGTTCAACGCGTAGAAACATATTATTGTAACTTATAACCACAGAATGCGATTGGATGCGTGCGTCATTTACCACACGAGTTGCCATCGAAAAGCGTGACTGTACTTTATAGTAAATTAATCTTTTCCCCTATATTTATACAAGAAAAGTTGCGAGTAATGTTAGAATTCTTTAAAGCTAACGTTTTTCGTATTGTCAGCTTCCACAGTGAGAGTATTTCACCGAATTAGGTACTGAAAATGTAGGTTTTGGAAAAATGTTGTTCTCAGCCAGCACGTTTTGTTTGATGTCACAGCCTTTGTCATTTTGACATTACGTTTAATACTTACACAGAAACGATACTTTTAAATTTAAACTCACGCAACATGAACATTAACCGAACGGTGTTCTATAAACAACCGTTTATCAAAAGTAAGAAAACACTGAAACCCCAAGCGGCAGTCTTTTACAACAGACACATTATTCAAGACAGACAATATAAAGTTGACATAGCGATTGTCCGGGTCTATGTCTTCCATTTGTACAAATGAGAGTATGAAACTAGGTTGACACGTTTCTCAAATAAAAGAAATTCGATCGACCTAGCGGTATTCGAGCCCACTACAGTAGTTCAAGGACCTACTAGGATTATTAGTCAGTAACTTAACCCACGCTAACATGGATGTTATCGAAACATGAATTTTTAACATTAAACTAGCTACGGTCATATAGAAGAACATTAATAGTATTGGGCAAGCTGATACCTTATGTAGGACCATTTTCTTCTTTACAGACAATGTAGACGAATTTTGGTCAGGAATGTACGTAGATTCAGGTAGACTCATGTGGGATGATTATGGACCTAAACTTGTTGAGAGACATAAATTATGGCCTAGCCGGTGAGACTCATCTGCGACTTAAAACTGTATACGTAACAGTGTTGCATCATAACAAGTGTTGCTTCATTAGATACATGATGTATTTTATCGTAGTATTTTTTCAGGCTATTCATTTATTGTTTATTTGGAATAATTTATTCTTTCCCTATTGCGAAATAATTCTAACCGATTGTACAATTTACTATGTACTAGATGAATCGCTCCCGGAAATTACTCCAAAGTCAATCAACTTCATACAGATAGAGAGGGTGTATAGATATACCTATGGACACGACCACATCGAAATTAGTGGGGACCGAACTTCGAGCCTTCATATCCTGGGGCAAACAGGATATCATTCACTAGTGGGGATCGAACTGTTGGCCCTCCGATCTCGAGACGAATGCGGTATCACTGCATTACACTGACTCCACAAGATTCAAGTTGAACAGAAAATTATTAAAAATGCAATGAAGATTATGAATTATAAATTTTTCTAAAAATTAAGACCCTAAACTGTGTACAGTTTCAATTGAACCGCCCGGTACTCCAATGTGCGGTTTAGCTAAATGGTAGTCTGGAGCATTTATCGGAAACAACTTAATGTTCTTCCTTGTTCTATATATAGAATCTGTTTACTATTGAACAATGGGTAAATGAGTTTATATTTTCTCTGGTAGGTCCTGGCAATGGGGTGACGGACAGCCGGATCCTACAGCCGGTGCGTGCGGTAAAGCAGCAATGGAAGGACTAGTCAGCAGGGTCAATGTCAATCTAACAGTATGTGATACCAAATTACCATTTGTCTGTCGAAAACCGCCAGCAGTAAAAGTGGTCAAAACAGGTGAGTGTCAATGTCAATCTAACAGTATGTGATACATTTTGTACCAAATTACCATTTGTCTGTCGAAAACCGCCAGCAGTAAAAGTGGTCAAAACAAGTGAGTGTCAATGTCATTTTAACAGTATGTGATACCAAATTACCATTTGTCTTTCGAAAACCGCCAGCAATAAAAGTGGTCAAAACAGGCGAGTGTCAATGTTAATCTAACAGTATGTTATACCAAATTACCATTTGTCTGTAGAAAACCGCCAGCAGTAAAAGTGGTCAAAACAGGTGAGTGTAAATGTCAATCTAACAGTATGTGATACCAAATTACCATTTGTCTTTCGAAAACCGCCAGCAGTGAAAGTGGTCAAAACAGGTGACATACGGTACATTTGTATAAAGTCACTACATCTATGATCAACCAGTGCTTCTGCGATTTACGAAATTAGTGAAAATGTTAAAAGATAATAAAGTAAATCCCCCTTAATACCCATTGTAACTTTTATAGAGCCACACCATTCGAAAAACCGAAATGTAGGTATAGCAGGGAGGTTGTTGTTCTTTGGATGTTTACATTTTGGGTTTGGACACTTTATCTATGTACGGAGGTAATTGGTCTTTAGAAGTTTTGTTGAAAGAAGTTTTTATTGTAGACACAAGGTCGCGGCATTGTTTAAAAACAGTTATACTATTAAACGGTTATTTGACCCACATGTAAATACGCATTTTATATTGAACATCTCTAATGTGCATGAGTAGAGGATAAATTTTAAAGATTTTTATGTTACTGGCTTTCACTAGCCAGATACTCATTCTCGATGAATATGCCGATTATATAAGGGACGTAATCGTGATTATAGTTGCACTTATAAACATTGCTAATTTGTCGGTTTTATAATAGTAAATTTTTATTACGGTAGTCTCCGGCGTTTAGCTGAACTTTTATTCGCCAAAATCTATCTTCAAATTTTTACATCTTTCTTATTATATATAGAAGGTTGGTAAACCTTTATATTTTGGAAAGGTCTTTTCAAACTTGAAGAATATAGAGAAGAATAATGGCGCTGTTTACGACAGAAATAGGTCACTGAATGTAATAGGTTGTCTTAACTATCTTCGACTTGTGAACAAGTTTTACAGATAGCGGGTTGGGGCATACCCAAAATCGTTAATGCATTTTATACAATGTTTCCTGTTTGAGTGTACCGAATAATAAGGGAGCTATCCTGCCCGCCTCGGCGTCGGCGTCAGCATTGGCGTCATTTTGGTTAAGTGTTCTGTACTATCCCACTTTTAAAAAAAATACAGATATTTATTTGAAATTTTCAATACCTATTGACTATCATTACTTACATCAAAAGACAAGAGTACATAACTCTGTCAATGTTTTTATCAGAATTATGGGCCTTTTTCGACTTACATTTAATCTTGGTAAATTGACTCAACCGTTTGAGATATTGCTATGAAACTTTGAATACTTGTCTGCATGCAATAAAATGTGACCCTGAAACTTTGCTGCAGTGCTCAGGGGTATCAAAGAATTAAGTAAGATAACGCTTGACATAACGATTTACTACTTACTGTCCTTGTTTACACTTTGAAAATACACAGATTCTAGTTTTTGAATTTTTACTGCGAAAAGTTTTGTTTTATTTGCAAGCACTGAGAATAGTCGACTTTGCAAAGAATAGAAATTCTATTCAACTAAGCGACAGCGTATGTGTCACGCTTTCGGTTGAAATTTTGCGTACAAGTACATATCTCCAAAACTACATAAGATTTTTGGTTGAAACTTAACAAAGGTCTTTCAGGTCACAAAACAATGTTAAACCATAAGGTACAAATTCGTACTTTAACAAAAGTATACCCCTTTTTAGACTTAGAAAATGCAGATTAATGTTTTGCGTGTAAGTTGGTATCTCCAAAAGTAATGAACATATTGGATTAAAACTTGACACTAGTCTTTTGGTAAATCAAATGACATAGCTCTGACTTGTATTTTGACAAAATGATGCCCTATCTTGGACTTAAAACATGCAGCTTTAAGTTTGACGTGAATCTGGATTTTTTCAAAACTAATGAAAATATTGGAATTGAAACTTCACACAGGTCGTCGGGGTCAGTCACTAAACAGGGTCATACTATCCAGTCCCATAACTTTAATTTGTATTTTGACAAAATGTCATTTCAGCTGCTTTCTGTCCTGAAAATTGGCTTGGGAACCAGTACATATCGCACTGTTACCGGATATACAAAGAACCAGCGACATATGAGAAAGCCAAAGCCAGGTGCGAAGAGGAAGGAACCGACCTAGTGCCCTCTAACACCGACTTCGATTTGCATTTTCTGGAAGCAGTATTCCAGTTCTACTCGCAGAATGATTACTGTACGTCAGTTATATATCTCTATACCGCGTCAACCATGAAATATTTTTATTAATGTTAAATTAGTTTTGTATGAAATTAATGAGAGGTAAAAAGCAGTAGTCCAAACGTAATATATACATTGTTTAGTTATAATGGCTGTTGACATAAATTAGCCTAAATATGAGTTGTAATTTTAAATCTTGTTTTTCATTATGTTTTACAAACCATATTTTGATTTTATATTCATACCTTTTTATAGATTTTGAGGTAACCACCGTTACGAATATTTGGGTGCAAGATACAAACACTACCGGAAGGTGCAGTGCATTTAAAACATTGCCATCTGAAGGAAATCTTCCCACACTTGACAACGTTGACTGCTTCTCACCTTTGTTGTTTATTTGCGTGACGGATACGAAATATGCAGGTGATTTTATCTCGTAGTCACTCAAAAATGAGAATTGTGATTTAAGCAATTTAATACCATAAAGTTACGAAATGTCAATGAAATAAAGGTCTGCCACATACCAGAAGTAAATGACATACAATGAAGATTGTACTGTTACAGTAAATAACCCATTTATCGCATATTGTGAAATATCTAATGCATACACTTAATCATTACCATATATAAACAAATCTACTGGATATTAGCAAAATATGACGTAAAGACGCAGAAAAGGCAGCAAAGTCGTTCCATAGTTAAAGGAAGCATATGGCTCTTTTTTATTGTTTAGAGTCCCGGCCGAACATGGGATATATCCCTTAGTGAACTTGCCAATACTCCTCCTAAGTTGAAGAGAGACAGATGCAGATACAAGGGAATGGAATCCGGGTACCAGACCCTAGATTTTTTATGAAAAGATCCCTTGTTTCTTCTATGTGCCCGGTGTATAACACTGAGGCTACCTCTGCTTTTCAGTTCATCTCTTGATGGATGGGAAACACTGAAAAGCGTTTCTGAAATTCCCAGTGCCCCGGACGGGATTCGAATTGGGGACCTCCGGATTGGTAGTCCAGAACGTTTACCATTCGACCACAGCGCCACCCCTCAAAGTGATTTCCCTTCCCGTCTTGATAGACTTTGATCTTCGCAAGGTCTTTGTTTTATTATGACATCACATAACAATAGTCAATTTCTGCGTATTTTTCGTAAAACTCTGAGATACCGCCTCCGAATTTAAAAAATAATAATTAAGTAACAAGTCGAAAACGAGATGAAAGGGCGGTGTTCCGGAATTGTTTTTTCTCGTATTGTCCGACTTATCTTCGGGGAAGTACATTCGACAAGGATTCAGTTTTCAGGGTCAAGCATTTGAATTCAAAAGGATGTCATTTGTATACAAAGATGGACATTCTACAGATCACGATAAATTTATATTCATTTGTCCACACGAACAAGTGGACCTTAAAAATATATCACAACCCCTTTAAAGAATCTAGCATTCGAACATTCAAATGCTTTAAGACTAATTTCCTAAACCGAATTCATGTCATGTTTATACAACGTGTGTGAAAATGTAACATAACTTATATTTTTAATTTTGTTTTAAAGGTTCTGGTTACATAGAGACACGCAGTCCTTACTTTGATCAGGAGGAGCTGTTGGATTATGAACCCTTCGAATTGCTCCCGGTGAACGGTGTTCTTGACAGGAATCTGCAAGAAAACGAGGTTATCTTCGTGCGAACACCGTCTTATATCCTTAATTCATCAAATTCGTATGAGCAATGGAGTTTTGACAACACGCCGTTTTGGACGGTAAATGAGTCGGGCCGAGTGTCCGTTCCGTATTATGTAAACATATCTCTTCCTCTTAGCCAGCCTCTGCCACACCGTCGCCGGGATAGCAACGATAACAATGCATACGATACTTTCAACCGACAGAAACGTCAGGGTAAGTTCGTTGTTCATGTACAGATCATCCTGACTCTAAGGAAAAGCGTAACTGTCACACGGTCTGTAAACACACGCTCCGCCTCATTTTGGAGGTATGTGTGAAAAAGAGCAAGCGATTCTTCCGAGGTGGCGCTTTGGAACGGAAAATGAGGGAAGACGTAAACATAGAAAGATTTTAAAAAAGGCTATGTAGTTCCATTCAGTAAAGATTATACCTTACAGTTATCCAAATCAATTTTTAGGAAAATCTTATTTCTTCACGAGAGAACATTTTAAATTAAATGTCGGTTCGATTCAAAACGAAATTTCACCATATTTTCTTCCTGATTGTGCGCAAAGTATTTCAAAAACATCTTATCGATTTTGTTGAGAAGCATGTTTCATAACCAAATAAATGATATGGCACTCTTTTATGCAGCCGTTTTGAAATTAGATGTGGCGCCACTGATACGGAAGTGGCGCTAATAACTGGAGGCGGAGACAATTCTGGTAGAATTCCATAGGAGTTAAGGCCTGTATTCAAAGTATCTAGTTATCAAAGAGCAACCATGTTATACTGTAAAATGTTTTTAAGAGATGATGGAGATAATGGCTTGTATCTTCCAGATGTGGTTAGAAACGAGGTACTGTAGTGCAAATACTGATGTATAAAAGGAGCTGTTTGTGGACAAGGCTAGGCAGCGATCCTTTTTGTCAACTTGGATTCATGGACAAAGCTCCTTATGTTAAGACGCATTTTGTTTAGGTCCCAAGCTTTGTTTTCATGGGATGGCCTGTAACGAACTGGTACTTACGGGCTTGCTTGAGCGCCTTCGCATCTTTTCTTTTAGTGTTGGAATGACCCATTGCCTTGATTGGAGTTTAACGCATTGTTCCAGCAATGATTATTAAGGCCTGGTTCTGAATCTTACCATCTCTTGCTCATTTGTCTTTACGGCTGTCATCCAAGCTGCGGAGTCTAATCGTTGTTGGGTTGTTCCAAAGTAAAGTATACTGTTTTCAGTATCCTCTCATTTGCTTTGCAGTTGCTGTCAGCTAAGTTCTGTAGTACAGCTAACTTTCAGCTGACCGTAGCTCCAGCTTTGGCAAGATGGAGTCTCCATGTATATTGTATGTCAAAAGTTATTCTAAAAATGTAGCATTTTCCATTTCAATAACAGAAATGCAGTTAATCTTGACTGTACCACTATTCAAGCCATGTGGCAGTATGAATAGAGTTGTACAGGAATTGTCCGTGTTTATCTGCACGTGTCAATCTTTTTCCCATGCTGAAAGCATGTCTGCAGCTCGCTACATCCTGAATATAGCAGTTATTGCATACTATTCTAAACACCAAAGCACAAAGTCGTCAGCATAGAGGGCAGCTTTGATTACTTTGGGAAGATCATCGTTGTAAGAACGAGCAACTTTGTACTTCACCAGCGCATACTTTAGTACTTCTACTTGAACAACTTATAGGTGGTTTTCCAATCACAAAGGTTAGATTGATGGGGCGATAGCTTTATGCCTTAGCTCAATCCTTTCCTGTTTGGTATGGGTATCATGGTCGCACCTCTCCAAATTTGAGAGATTTTACCTTCTCTCCTGCATAGGTTGAAGAGTGTTCAATGCAAAGCAGCAAAGGTGGATAAGCATCTCATTTGTGATGCCATCGGGAGTTCTTGGCGCTGAACTGGTTATGACGTTTTAGTTCATTCAGGTTGAGGCCTTTTTTTCATTGATTCCTCTGAATTATTGTTTCTCTCCTTCTGTTCCCCTTTTATGTGCCTGTTTCTGTTGTTTCTGCTGATAATGATATTATATCGTCATATTTGTCAGCAAATTTGCTGCCCTTTTCCCTACTTGCAGTGTTCTCCACGTTTGTCTATATGGACATATACTTATCTATAAGAGTGTCTGTTTAAAGTTTCCTATGACAAGAAAGTTGGTTTACTTAACATAGATGGAATTCAAGGACTACGGTTGACAACATTCATCACATTGTCGCTGAGTCTAAGACTCAAACACTGGTATTCGGAGTCATCCATATGCGTTCTGGTTTGTATTTCACAAATAGTGTTTGTGTCCAATATAAGAATTTCCACTTCTGCTCTTCTAACATTATCGCAACTGAAGCACTTATAGTCTTTCATTTTGATGGTGAGTCTCCTGAATGCAGCAGATGTGGATGTTCTTCTCATACAGGATATTTTCTAATTCTAATTTAATTTATACTAAATTATTTATTCTCGATTGCGTAACAAGTTCTTACAACTTAGATAAAACGCTCTCGAGACCCATTCCAGATGGAATCAACCTCGAACAGAGAGAGAGGCAATGTAGAATTATTTGCGTCTTGTCTAAGGACACTACCGACATGGCTATGGTGGGGATCGAACAAGGGACCCTTCAATCCTGAGGCGAACGCACTACCACAGCGCCACAACGGATCTATTTATTATGAGTCCTTCTGTGTTCCAATGCAAAAATAAGTTTCAAAAACGTTTTCCATTGGCGTCTCCATGTCATTGTGTAAACAGTAGATTTCGTTTCTCACCTACTGGCTGACCTCCAGTAGTTCGGGGTGTCCATGGGGGGACAGCAAAGATCTAGCGCCATCTCTATGTGCGCTAGATGGTTATGCAGACAGACTGGCCTGATACATCTGCCTGCAGCTCTCCTGCTTCTTCAAGGTAGCCCTTACCTTTCCTAGAAACACAGGAGGGAACTTAATAGAGGTACGAACCCTAGCTATTTAGCCATATCTGGGAGTCTGTTACATTGTGTTTTATTTTCATTACATTTAAAATTCTACAGTGTTATCGCAGACTTACGGTGACACAGAAAAGACATGAAAAATGTTTTTACATCAAGTGCGTAGGCATCAGTCACTGCGTGTTCACGTAATAGTCCATGGAGTCTTTGCGAATACGTGCGGTGTATTCACGTATTCAAGTGTTGATGAAGGAAACATATCCGGATTGATTGAATGGTGATTTAGGGATTTCCGTTACGGCTTCTCATCTTATAGTATTCACTCAAGTATAACCTTAGTCACTGCCCACATCAAAGCATGCTTTTGTAATTTTTCAAAACGTGTATATCAGTAGCATTGGTGACACATTTCTATAATGATTACTTTACAGGCGAATTCACTACTCCCGGTGATATTTTACCAAATGAAGGAGAAGATTTATTTAGATTCCGAAACTTTGACAACATCCGTCAGACTACGGGGTATTATACATTCGGTATATACAATACGAACCCGCCCAGATACAAGCAAATACCGCCGCAACTGGTGCGGTATTCAGGTAAGTGCACTAGTCACAGTGAACAAATTGTAAAAATGAATTTACTTACATGTATGAACAATATAGTATGAAACATATATACAAATATTAACTAAGATCACAATGAACGAACAAAGGAATGATCGGAATATTTTCTATTTAATGACTGGCTGATTATTGAGTGAATGGCTGACTTATTAAATGACTGTTTCTTAATGAGAGAGTAAGGTTGGTTACAATATTTGTGAAAGTAATTTTATCATTTTCAGATTAAGTTTTCAATTTTCTGCTTCATTATCTAGAAAAAGATCTCTACATTTACGTTGCCTACTGCAATCTACTAGACAATGTTATCGGTCCATCCTCAGAAGTACCCTTTGTAAGTATAGAAGATGTACATTCCTTCAATCTTCTCCAAGACGAAAGTTATCTCGATGTGTTTCAACAGATGGGTTTGACCAATGTTTCATACACCACTCCAGAGGATATCAATCTTCTTGTCGGATATTACAGGTCACAGATTGAGTCTCTCCAGTAAGTAATAATAATAGTAATACAACAAGGCATGTGATGTTAATTTAGTCGAAACAAATTGCCCATGTCATGTGACAGACTGTTTCAAGCTTTCAGGGATGCTAGATTTTCTGCTACAGGGACATGTGAGGTATGATTAGCAAAAGTGTTTTTAGAAGTTTACACAGAGTCTGTTACAGATTAGGTCCACTTAGAGCTATTAAGAAATTCAAAATATATAATTTTGAGAAATGACTATTTTTGTACCCCCACGTCCCATTTTGGCATATGGCAAAATTTGTTAATTAAGTCACAAAATGTGAGGTCAAAATATTTTTTCTCAAAAACGTTCATGTTTTGGCACTAAAACATTCCTATTGTGACTTAGTTAAATCATCATTTTTGTAATCTAACAAATTTAAATATCCGAGCAAAAATCCAAAACCTCACCAGTGATCCCCCTTAAACATTAAAATGAGAAAACAAAATACAGGGTAAGTCGAGCTTAAAATAAAAAAATTCCTACAGTGGTTATTCAATATCGGACCAATCATATTCTTTAAACGTTTTACCCATATTCTGCTCGTCTTTTCAAAATTGAATTTTGTTGATTTAATAATGGACTAGTTAAGTTAATTATAGTCCTAAAAGTTTCTTTAACAAGATCATGGTTAACAGCTCCTTGTTTTATTTCTCAGAGAGAACACAATGAAGTTCCGGGTATTTGTCGCTCCCACGCTCGGCCGTTATTTGGCAGAGAATAGCGGGCTTGCAGTGAGGGATGCTATTTTCAAACATTTCAGCCGAAATTTGCCACCTAACTTTTTTGACTTGACAACTTTACGGGTTCGAAGCACAGGTAAAACAAAACTGATATTTATTGTTATTATAAACCATAGCTATTGTTAAACCTTTTAATTGTCTTTCACAAAAGCTTCTGTTTTCTAATTCCTTACAGTATAGATAAACAGATATATAAGGAGCTGCCGTGGCGCAGTGGTAGTGCGTTCGCTTCGGAATCGACGGGCCCCGGGTTCGATTCCTACCATAACCATGTCGGTAATGTCCTTAGGCAAGACACAAATAATTCCACATTGCCTCTCTCTCTTCGAGGTTGATTCCATCTGGAATGAATGTCGAGAGCAATTCATCTAAGTTGTAAGAGCTTATTTCGCAATCGAGAATAAATAAATAAGTATATAAAAAAATTGTTACAACCATGATGTTTAATTATCTAATTGTTTACCAAGTACCTCCTTAGCAATATACATACTTTCAATTTCAGTAATGTGCCCTTTCAGACAGACTGCATTGGAGGGAAAGAACCTAACATTTCAGCCAGTCAGAATTGGGGAAACTGGTTACAGCTGGGAGAGGTGTTATCCAAGTAAATGTGTTAACATCTTTTTTAATGACCATCTCTGAACATAGACCAGCTTGCGAATAAAGACCTTCACTGCACTATCGATGTGCAGCTAACCCACCTGTAAATAAAGATCACCTCTAAACAAAGACTGCTTTATGTTCTTCCGACAAGTGATGTTCGTTCACAGGTTTGACAGTACGGTCTTCTATTCGACTGGAGCAGTTGGCTTGAAGTTATTTCATGTTCTTTAGATACCTTTAACTTTTATCCTGCAAACAATTTTGTCCTTTGTGATCAGTGTAGATCATGATAAGTGTGCCAATTCGCTCTGTCTGGTCATGAACAAAACCAGTCATTATCAGTAATTAAATGTTCAATGAGAAACCCTTTTAACAATAAATGGTACTGTCGAAAGGGAACGATAGATCAGTTCGTTCAAGAAATGTAGCCATTATTTTTTGAATACCATTTTCGTAAATAACCTCTTCTTTCTTTAACTGGAGTTAGAAAATTATTGACCTTTCCAACGATTTTTCAAGCGGCCGTCTAATTACTTATCTAAATTATTTAGTTAAAGTCGGCTCAGTTCTACCTTTGTTTGCATGTTAGTCTATGTAAAGTGTTTTCATTGGATGGAATGACACAAAAAACCAGAAGTTATATTTTAATTGATTGGTTAAACATTACGTTTTCATTTGGAGTAAAATGGAAGCAGTGCAGTAACTGATGCATTTGCTAACAATGAGTCTTTAAGGCCGTCTAACGATTAAGCAATTTAAGACCAACCGATCATTCTCCGTCATATTTCAAAATTTTCAGAAGCTGTAACAATAGGTTGCCATGACAATATACAATATATGTTTCAATAGAATTTTGTCAATTTCTCAGAAACTCATGATAGAAGAGACTTTAAGCAACCAGTTTTTGACAAAACGTGATCATTAAAATATCATAATACTTCATTGATTGTATATTGTTTGAAGGCTGTATTGTGCCCTTAACTGGACTCCTAATGTAAAATAATCCGAGGTATATGTAACAAACTGTTATCAGCAGAGATCATGGAAAAGCTTACATTCCATTTGCAAATGCTTTGTTTGGAAATTCCTGTCTACTTCTAAATATCTAGAATTTTGTGTGATACAATTTATTGGTTTGTGAAGCCAATCAGTTTTGATGACATTGTCAAGTCCAAGGGTCTTTTTGAATGTACTGATATTGTACTGATATTGTAAAACAAATATACTGATAGGATAATGACAGAACAATGTTCTACTCACTCAAGAACAATGTTAACATATTCATTTGTTTTATATTCAAGTCACTTTTCACGAAAAAGAGTTGCCAGGAAGGCTTTTTTATTTTTTGCAATATCATTGAAAAAAATACTGCTCTCTATTTCTAACATGAATGTTTTATATACAAATAAAGGTCATTTCCACCGGTAAGACATGTTTCTTGGTGCAATAAGAGCTACTTGTCAATGTGGTTCTGGGACTTTAAATGTACGATAGTAAAAACGTTTACACTGTGTGGTTTTGTTAGCTCGGTTTTTTTTATCAAAAAGGCATAGAAATTAAAAAAAAATATCAATCGATATAGCCGGACCATGCATCTATATTGCATATGTTGCAAATAATATTTATATTTGATAGATGAACCACCTTAAACTGATGATTAGATCGAGGAATAAGAAAAACCTTAAGAAGTTGGGACATTACTTTTTGCAAAATTATATCCAACTCACAAGATGGTAATTGTGTAGAATGCGGAAATGTGTCATCAGGATGAACAAAGTGTTTGTACAGTGCTTGGACTGATATTAAAATAAATGTTTCAAGTATGTAATTTTGATAGATAACAAAGCCTTGGCCACCTCAACCTGTGCCGGAGGATTTGACAGTGGTACCACCTGGGGAAACATTTCATTGGCTGACGACTGTGGCACAGTTCCTAAATACAACCAATCGGACAGCACCGTTAACTTGAAAAATCTGTCAGAGGTAAAAGGCCCAGAAAAAAGCAAAATAATGGTTATATCAACATACATGTGTATGATCTTTTATATTGGTGTCTCTATTTATTATACATGCCTTGGTGTGAATGCATTATTATATTGGTAGCATATGTCAGAATGGTAAAATGTTAAAAGAATTTCATCATAGGAAAGGTAGCCTTTCAGCAGGGGTTACATCATATAACCACCCCATATGAAGGCCATTTTTCGTAGTGTCAAAAACTTGAGCGAGGTCATTATAAACAAGTGTTGTACATATTAAGACAAAGATCACTGTATATAATGTACAATCTCTCGGAGGTAATAGGTTCAAGAACACATGACCTGTGCAAGAATACTTTATCTGTTTATACTGATTCATGGTAGTTAGAGCGTAATTTATGTTAATAGCTCTACCGATTACCTTAGAGAAAGATAATTACCTTTTCATTACTTCTACCCATTTGCCTCATGATTGACTATGGAAGGGGTAGCGTAAGATGTTAACGACCACTCAACAACTGAGGATTAATATGTTTTAGTGACTGATATAGAGACATCTTGATATGATATTTTATTAAATGTATCGAAATGTATTTCGTTTGGTGTTCGGCCATATTTCCTTGTAAATTTAAAATGATTGGCAAATCAGAGTACTAGTTGAAGCTGGATTAATCAGAACTTATTACTTACTTATACACATGTTTATGTTTGCTATATTTAGACAAAGATTACAACGGACAACCTTGAGCAAATACTCAATGATACGGTTAATTTGACCGATCCAAGCTTTAACATCACCGAAGGAGATGTCATCTACACTGCAAAAATATTATATAATTACCTACAGCTTGATTTTGCGAATTCACTTGAGGTTAGTTAATAAGTACTATTCGTATGTATCAAAGTCAGTTATACTCTCAGTGCGTCGAGTCATTGCAGTAGTTTACTTTTCATTGTAACGCATTAAGATTGCAACGTCGATTCTGATTGGTTATGTCATTTGAATTTGAGGCGGTTAAATAACTTATACAGAGTCGCAAAGATTGAACAATCATTTACCGTATTTGCGACATGATATACGGCTTTTAATGGTTGCAAACAGTGTTTACGGCTCCGGCTAATGCCGTCACTATTAAAGATATTTGCGACCATTGCAAACTGTATATACAGTCGCAAATATCAAAATTACAAATCAGTTAACCGTACATTCTATGTTATTCTTTATAAGGCGCACATTTGACTAGTAGCCTGCTGTCTGATCAAGATCTATACTCATTTTCACTGAGTATCCCCCCTCGAACAACTAATGATACTATCCAAATTTAGAGATATAGTTATTGTTACAAAGATAAACTATTTTGCCCCAAAGGTGGGCATATAAAAATTGCACCGTCCGTCAGTCAGTCTGTCTGTCCGTCCGTGTGTCAGGCCTTCAATTCGTTTCATGCCCGGGCTGTAACTTTTGTCATACATAAAAGGATTTTAAGATAACTTGGCACAAATGTACAAGACGATGTGTCGTGTGCAAAACCCACGTCCCTTCCTCAAAGGTCAATTCACAATTAAAATTTAAAGGAAATGGAATCTTATATACTAGTATATGCACACATTCATGTTCGGGTTGTAATGCATTTACGGACTTTGAAATAACTAGGCACAATGGTTCAGTACATCAAGTTGATGTGTCGCGTGCAAGAACAACGACTCGACCTCAAAGGTCAAGATCACACATAAGGGGAGCGGTGGTGTAGAGGTGGTGGTGGTACTGGTAGTGTAGAGGTAGTGTAGAGGTTAAGGTGTCTGCCGCTCATCCCGGAGGTTGCGGGTTCGAGCCCCACTGGGGTCACGACCGTACCTCCTCATATGACACCAGGACTAGATTTTCCAGGAAGCGGACTCGATAGTGATTCGATAAGCTACAAGTTTTTTTCACAATCGAGCTAAAATCAATTAGTATAAACTAAACTAAGATCACACTTTGACTTTAATAGTCATTGAATCTTGTATGCATGGTAACTTTGTCATACATGGATGTATTTTAAAAATACTTGTACAAGAAGGTGACATATCACATGTAACTATCGCATCCTTACCTTAAAGGTCAATGTTACACATAGAGGTCAGACATTTTAAAGTCCTGTATTATATGCAAATGTTCATGTCCGGATTGTAACTTTGTTATACATTTAAGTATTTTAAAATGAATTGGAACAATGTTTTGCACATGGAGATAAAGTTAGACAGATTTGTATTCGTTTATATGTACAGAAATTGAACCAATCCGCACACTCATACTCGGCGATGTTGCATATTTTGTTTTTAAAGATTTGGTAACCACCAAAAATACTTGATATTTAGGGTGTGATTAACCCCAAATGTGACGACGTATGTCGTAATGTTACGTCAGTTTTTAACTCCTTTTCTGCATATACTATATTACCTGGACATTGTTAAATGAGTGGTTTGATTTGATGCTTCTACATTCAGGTTATAAATAATGTGTTCAAAGTGGTTGACAATGTCTTGAGATCTGGTCAAGACATCGTTAACTCCGCACAGATAATCACCAATGCGGCCAACAGGTAAACAGCTTGCTCTTACTCTGGTTTTGTCAATGAGACTAGTCTGAATATTCTGTTACATTCGGCAGTTAATTCAAATAGGTAGTTTTTGTAAAACTCACAGGTAAACATAAGATACATTAGATGTATTTCTATGGAAAGCCATTGTACTGATGTTTCGAATAATGATTAAGTTTTATTAAAGTTTTTTGCGCATGAACTTTAGTCCGTTTTTACATTTACATAATGAGGGATATTCTACTCGCATCGGTGTCAGCGTAGGCTTCTTTGGTTGAAGTTTTATGGCAAGCTAAGCTTTGCAACTACAGGCTAATCTTAATGAAACTTGATATAAGGACAGTGCGACATACATGAAAACTATATATTGGGGTTGGACTCATGTCCACTAAGGCCAATGTCACCGTGAGTGCTATAATGAGTTGTAAGGTAAACGTTTTATGGCAAGCTTTGTTTTCTTGTTATATCTTTGCTACTACACCTTCAGTCTTCAGGAAACTTAATGTGCATATAGAGTACTACATATATGCACACTATACTTTCACGGTCAATGCCTACCTCGGTGATATAATTATTTTGCCTTTTTTTCTCTTACTTTTTTGTGGCAAGCACTTCGAATGGTCGATTATGCTGTCCTACGACAGCCTTTGATTATATAAACCCTTAAAATTAAAGAATAAACAACTGATAGGCTGTAAGGTTACTGTATTTTGATAACAGCGCATATCCACAGGTGAGTGTAGGGTACCAGGGACCCAAACAATGAATGTTAGATAAAAATAGCCTAATGACTATATATCAATAAGAAGGTAAACAACACAGTTCGCACATAGACCCAGTTTCATCTTCAATTACTTCATATAGAATAGTGCATATTTATCAAAACCTATTGCATATATAGCCTACGTAATTATATTTTCTGTAAACGTTTACTTCAAGGTCTAAATGCAAATCGTTTTGTAACAGCGACTGATAGTTTCCGAAATTGTTCGCCAACTCGAATAAATCTCACACATTTCGGGAACGTCTATTTTCCAATGCGCAACCGTCACTGTGGACATACACAAGAACGGCACAACACTGCTACTTGAGCTCAGTATTCCATAGACATGTATTAGTGATGTGTAACCTAGACTTGGTAAGACCTGGCCGATCGATGCGGTATGGAAACTAGTTTTTCCCATTATCAGTATGGCTGCATGTATATGTTTACAAAATATATCAACGAAATAAAATGAATACTGTATTAAAGGATCGTATTCAAACTGGAACGCTTGTGGAAATATTTATCAAATCAATTTCTACGAGCGTCGGTTGTGTAATATTTAGATGACACAAGGCGAGATTGTTTAAAAGCTTGCTAAAAGGGAAGAATTCAGTGTTAGAAATGTGTGAGATTTATTCGGGTTGACGAAAAATGTAAAAAAAATCGGAAATTATCAGTCGCTATTTCAAAACGGTTTGCTTTTGGGCCTTGAAGTAAACTTTTACGGAAATGATAAACACTTATGCTATATATGCAATAGGTTTTGATAAATATGCATTATTCTGTATGAAGTAATTGAAGCTGAAACTGGGTCTATGTGCGAACTGTGTTGTTTACTTTCTTATTGATATATAGTAACTACGCTATTTTGAAGTAAAAATCACTGTATGGGTCCCTGGTACGCTACACTCGCCTGTGCGCATATCGTCCAGGGAAAGCCGAGACGTTAAAGCAGATGCATGGTAAAATAAAACTGTCCTGTGATTACTAATATATTTGTGAATATCTACATAGACATATACACACTCGTTGACTATATACATACCGGAATGTATATATATATACGTCCTTGCTCGCGAGTGTGTATATAGTTCCGTGCTTAATATTGTTAATTTACGTCAGTTAAATGAGATACATATGCATTACATCTGACTGATTATCGTTACACATTACATCTTCACTTCAGAATCATTTTCTCAGTGGACGAACTTTCAAACAAACTTGACCTTGGGTCCTTTAACAAAAGCTATGTCCAATTCATTCAAGACTTTGTCGCCAGCGAAATCTGGGAGCAAACCGGCGACGGCAATTTAACGATTGGTATCAATCTAAATCAAACTGACGTAACGGACATACAAAAAGAAGCGTTAACGTCTGTACTGCAACCAGGAGACGTTGTTGTTACGGGCACAGACACGTCGATTTACCTTACGGAAACTCTGCTCAAAGGTATATCAGAGCATCTTATGCCTCACGTTGGAATATTATTTTGGCCGGCATGCATTATTTTTTCCAATTCTACAAACATTAAAAAAATGCATGCGCCTTTGCAACATTTTGGTAGAATTTGTCGGAGATTCATCTGGACAGGTCAATTTACAAAAAGAAGCACGTACAGATTTATCAACATGATTTGCTGTTAAAATAATTAAAACGTCAGGTTCCTTAAGCCGAGCTATTAAAGTGTATAATGATTCGCCGACACCACCACGTAGGAAACAATCTGTACTTTAATCCCACTGTTGCTTTCTTTGTCAGCATAGAATTATAGTACGAAAATAGTACGTCAACACTACCTATTATTTTTGTCATTATATATTCTACTATTCCAGGTAGCAGATCCAAACTGACTTTCCACATCTATGGGAATCCTGATCTGTTCTCCGTCATCAGCAGTAGATACAAGGTCAACAGTAAAGTTGCCGCAGCAAGATTAACTAAAAACAATGCACCGGTTGTCGATTTGGGAGACGAATATGTCACAGCAGTATTTTACCCGTTTGAGGTAGTAATATTGTATTTTCAACTGACGACAGAATGAAACGAAACAGGACAACGCCAAGCACTTAGTAGCTTACTTGAATCTATTACAATTAATATGAAGCGTAGTTAAACGAAGCGGAGTTAAACATTCGGATCTGAATTATCTCTGTAAAAGTATATAAGTATCAGATATATCTTTGTATAAGTCTCCTTGAAAATACTTTTATTGTTACGGTTCATAAGTACACTTAATGCATGTGTAGAAAATGTATTGTTGTGTTCAAAAGTGCTTTTTGTTCAGAAAAAAAAAACTTAAACTGTAGTATTTAGATAACAACACTACATGGCCTACCGTTACGGTTGTGTATCGTACCGATACAATACTTAACGTGTTCCATAGGCAACTCGTGCGATAAGTGACGCACGCGTCCAATCGCAACTGTAGATGTAAACTCTCACGTAGACATTCTGATACATCACGAGTGATAACTCTCCAAAAAGAGGACATTGCCTTTGACCATAAGATCACCACATAGTTTCCATTTTTTTTAAATTATCAATCAGCATCAAAAGTCTTTATCAAAATACTTACGGTGGCCTCATCAAAAGAGTGATGCTTTATTTAATGTTGTTTTATTATACACGATATTTTTGACCCGCAGTGTATATATAAAATTCTAACAAGATCCGCCATTTTTCCTATATAAAGCCTATATATTCATTTAAAAAAATGCATAACAACTCCTGCGGCAAAAGACGCACGTGTCCAATAGCATTCCGTGATTGTAAGTTACAATAAAATGTTGCTACGCATCCGAACTCATGGTTATATTCTTATCAATGATAAATACAGAGATATATTTATTATTTCATATAATAAATGAAGTATAGTATATTATTTCATATTTAACTGCACTTAGGGTGGGTCAAAGCTCAATTCCATTAAATACCTTTTTCTTTATGCATGTAACAGAAAACTTTTTACATGTTTCAGAACAGTAAGAATCTTGTCTGTGCGTACTGGAATTACTCCGCGAACGAGGATGCTGGAGACTGGGATACAAACGGATGCACGTTGTTCTCGTCCGAATCAGGCCGTGTAGTCTGCAAATGTAACCACCTGACAAATTTTGCCGTGCTTATAGTAAGTTAAGCTTTCATTTTACACTGGTCTGTTCTATAAAGTTGAACTCTGTTTGGCTTTGGTTTAAACTCAAGTTAAAGCAGATGTCATATTTTATTTATACAATGGCGATGAACTTCATGTGTAAATAATTTTGGACATCTTACTGAGAGCCTTAGAAAATAAACATATAGGATAACAACTTCGCATATCTGTAGGAGTACAACGTTGACAGTACCATTGTGACAGTACCATTGTGACAGTACCATTGTGAATGTGTTTATAAATTTATTGACCAAAGAAAATTTATAAATCATGCAATAACCTGCATATTGATATTCAGATTCCGTCTTCCAACGGAGTTATGAAAGTCGTCGAACCGGACGCGCTGTTGGTTCCAACACCACCACAGTCAAGTTCACGTTCTGTTCCATTAGGCAGACTATTGTACTGCTATATATCCGAGACAACGAAATGAAAAGGAACATTTTTGCATATTATTTTCCAGGATCTGAATGCAGATACTATTTCCGACACTAACAAGTTAGTTCTTGGTATTATAACGAAAGTCGGATTGATTATTTCTATCATTGGTCTCGGCATTACCATCGTTACTTTCCTAATACTCGAAGTAGCGTGAAAAGAGAGTATTCCTAATTTGGTATCCAGGTTACTTTCAGAGAGTACTGGTTGGAAGTAACTCACAGAAGAATTGAATCATACTCGATGGTAGATAAATCGTTAAAACATCTAACTATGCATGATTTAGCTAGGACTATCCCTACCGCCTTTATCAGCCTTTACTGAATGCAATGTGACGAACCATTTAACAGATTAAATAAGTAAAGAAATGCTTTAAAAACACCATAAAATAACAGCACTTACCAACAGCAACACTTTCACACTGATAAAGATTCCTCAAACTATGAGAATAGGCAACAGGAAAGGTGATTTATGCAGCTTACATGTTACTACGTCAACTACATAAAGACACCGCTAAATTATGGTCCTGATATATACATGTAACTATGATGCTCAAATTGTTTCTACCAGAGCAAAAATAACAAAAACAAACAAAAATAAAATAAGATAACCCACTTAGATAATTAAAGTTCGGCTTCATCTAATTCATTTCAGACGCTTGCGAAACGGACGTGGGCAACAGGTTCTTGTCAATTTAAGCTTTGCCATGCTCTGTTCAGCAGTGCTGTTTCTGATTGGCGTTGATCAAACAGACTCCTATGGAGGTTGTATTGCGGTGTCTGTATTACTGCATTACTTCATTCTTGTTACATTTATGTGGATGTTAGTGGAGGGAGTGTTACAGTACCTTCGATTTGTCAAAGTTCTTGGCACTTACATACCAAAGTTCATGATCAAGTCAATGATACCGGCGTGGGGTAAGTTTTTATACTTATCTAATCATCATTTAACGTTAATAAACAAAATGTAATATAATTTATCAGAATACTTAAAAAAGTAATTTGGAATCCAAGGTTGCATTAATCATTTTGTCAGTACTTTAAGTTCTTGCAAACAGAAGAATATGTTATGATTTACTATCTTTTTAAGGTATACCGCTGATACCAGTGATAATCATTATGGCCATAGATTATGACATGTACTATGGAGGAAGCGGATAGTAAGTGGTTCAATTTATTTTCATTGTATCACTTTCTTGTGTGTGCCCTGTGTTTGATATTTCAAGAACACAGCCGCTGTATTCGTCTTTCGTATTTCATAGAGTAAAAGCCCTTATGGTAAAAGAACAAACGCGTAGTATATATAACATATAACTTGTAAGGAAGCACTCGCTGGAACTCTATGGTAGTTTAAACTCCAATTAATAGAGGAATGCTCTTCTTAGCAAAATGCTGCGTCTCGAACATTTGTTAGATGTTATGACCCTTTGATTATTGCTGCACACAGTATATATATTATCGATTTTACTATCGTTATTTCTCAGCAAGCACAGTTTGTAATTCAATCAAACTTTAAACATTTTTTAGGACATGCACTGTTTAAGAAGCCCAACTTCGAGATTAATACTATTTAGAAGCATATCTTATGACTAATTATCAATGTTACTTGATGTAGCATCAATCTTTTGTAGCGATCGTTTGAGTGTTGCAGACATTTATACGTTCAAAGAAAACTCAAATTCATGTTGTGTAATCTTCCTCAGTTGTTCCAATATAATTCAGCGTATAGTTCAACAAACTACTTTTCCTTCCATTCTTTAACATTCATGTGACTGTTATCACATGAAATATATTTTTCTTTTCAGTTGCTGGCTGTCTTGGGAGCCTTTCTTGTATGCGTTTCTCATACCCGTTGCCGTGGTTATACTCGCCAACATCATCGTATTCACAATGGTCATGTGTAACCTGTGTTGTAGACGAAAGAACAAAGGAATGGTGTCAAACCAGTCGGAGAGAAAAATGGCGTTCCTTCATTTCCAGGCCGGAGTATCGATTCTTGTCATTTTAGGTGAGGATGAAATTCTTAAAGTCATGTACGCTAGCGTGTTAGCAGTTTATAAAGAAACACAATCAATAATACATTTAAGCAGACGTTTTATCAATGAGTTTTGAACAGGTTCTAGTAAATGTTGGAAAAATACTCCCTTTTAGCGGCAGCTGCTCTTTTAACGGTTTTGATATGATTAGATATGTAACATTTTCACTTAAAGCTAAAATTTGTGAACGTTTTTGGACGAAACTCTTGCTTTACTGGTTTTAATTTTGGGTGGATATACATCCAATTCGATATTCGTATCTGTTTCAAATGAGATCGTTATTAATTTTCATCTTAATAACATTTCAAAGCAGAAAAATATAACTAAAGTATTTAGCATACATTTAACCTGTCACATTGGTATCCTTTACGAATTCATTCATGCGTGAAATTCACAACAATCAACCATAATATAAACATGAAACGCACACAAATAGCGAATTTTACCTATACCTTTTAAAAATATTGATCTTCATATTTGATTTGTTTTGATTTGTTTACAATAAGAAAACGAATTTTGGCTATATATAGCATAAATTGCACATAGCATGATACTCGCGATGACTACATTGTTGGCGAATTCCAGGTTTCACTATCAAAAAGCAATTCACTAAAGATTCCTTACATGGATTTGTGATTTGAAATTTCTTCTTTTGAACTCTCTAAATCTGAGAAAAAGTCGGTCTGCTGTCAAATGGTGAAATTATTGTCTCACGAAAATCCTCGATTTTACAGTAATTTATTTCATCAATACCATATAAGCATCTTATTATGATATGTAGAAAAGTTCCGCTATTAAAACAAACCGAAATTAAAAACACCCTCGCTATAAAGACCTAACAGTTAGAAACCATAGATCAATTATATGATAAAAAGGTCTTGATATTTAGACCGATTCAGACTATATTTTACTGATCTGGATGCTGATCTTACTTTTGGAACGTAATTATACTTCATCTGTTTACAGGATTGACTTGGTTATTTGGATTCCTAACAATAGATGATACCAGGATTGTCTTCCATTACCTTTTTGCAATATTCAACGCCTTTCAAGGCTTCTTCATTTTCCTATTGTTCACAGCCAGGGAGAAACAGGTTGGTTGTTATCTTGTTACCATCTCAAACAATGATTTTGTCACACATTTGAATTATCATACCGTTTATGACTTGATTTTTATTTTGTTAATCTTTCCTCTTACTGAGATTCAACGTCCAGGAAGTTCATTTTTTGTAGACTAAACCAGTTTCAGTATATTTATAAGGCAATCGTGAAAAAAAATTGATCACCATGTAACATAAATGATTTCGTTTTGTCCAACTTCAATTATGCATTAGATGAAAACTAAATTGAAATGAGCTTACCTATTACAGTTGAAACATTGTCATTTTTTTTTTAGATTTTAGACACGTCTAGCGAAAAGCATATGAGCCGTGACATGACAAAACCAACATACATGTAGTAGTCAAATTTCACTTTTCCCACTTTTTAAGTGTTTTAAAAGTGCAATCCTTTATCAGTCTTTTGAGACCAGTCTTATGATTTTACGTCGATTAGAAGTTTCTCAAAAAAATTTTTCAATTCGGTAGGTGCAGCGGTATACAATAAAAGAAACGACGTTCGTGACGTCGTTTATTTTGAAGGAGTGTAAAAATTTGATGATTTAAAGGGTTCGGTACGTTTTAGGCCAATTTTTGGCCCGTGCTTGTAACTCGAACGCGCTACCACGCCATGGCGGCTGCAATGCCGGAGAACTTTACAACTAAAACCGATACCCGATTTGTGGAATTTTTTGGTAGCACACTTACATTAAACCTTTATCTGTAGTTCCTCTCCGCCCTCTGCCATTATCTAGATATTTGTATTTAAACTGTATCCGCCCATTACATTTTTGTTTTTGTTTACATCGCGTCTGTTATACTGTACACCATTAATTAGAAAAGCACGCGTCGTGTATTAATTCAAAATAACGTCATGATTTTGACGTCAGCTTTTTGTCAGGTTTTCTCGATTACGTCATTTGACCACTATGTTGGTTTTGTCATGTCACGGCGCAGTTACATTGACTTCAATTTCAAATTTTGTTTCAGATACGAAATGCTTGGAGAAAACTTTGCTGTAAAAAGACTCAGTACAAGAGCACTACAAGCGGCTCATATTCCCAGCCACAGACAAAAGTAACAGAAAACACAAACAGCATGGGTTTGCGGAGCAAGTAAGCCGGCTCTAGTTCACTAAGTACATCGAACGGAAGTAATGATGATCAACATCTAAATAACCCATTGTACGATGGTGATACTTTCGATTTAACACTGCTCGGGTACTCGCATTCAAGCATATCAATGGATGTACTGTTGTACTGGAAATTCATGAATAAAATGGACAGCATTTCTACTTTAAAATCATTTATTTCAGTTAATGTAAAAATATAATAGCAAATACAATGTATGTACAAAATGATTTTTTTTTCGTGGTGAATTACATAATTTATTCGCTATTTTGACAAAATCAAATTTTCTTAACTTTTTAGCTCACCTGGCACGGAGTGCCAGGGTGAGTCATTAAGATCACTCACCGTCCGGCGTCCGTGGTACGTCTCGTACGTCCATCACTTCCTTCCAACGACATCTCTGAAACCACTGAGCCAATTTTAATAAAACTTGGCAGGCATGTTTCTTGCATAAAGTTCTGCTAAAGTTGTTCAAATTCCATTTTATGCAGAACTATGCTACGGCAACAAATAGAAAAAACTTTAAAAATCTTCGACCTTGAAAGCAAAAGGCCTAGCGCTTAGATCTTTAGCATATAGCATTGCCTAGTGGACCTCTAACAAGATTGTTCAAATCATGAGCCGCCGACTCAAGATTGACCCGCCTGGGATGTCTTTTGATTGTACATAGGTTTCTATAGGAAAAACTTAAAAAACTTCTCTGTAACCATAGGGTCTAAGTCTTAGTTATTTAGTGTACATCATTACATAATGGACGTCTACCAAGTTTGTTTAAATCATGCCCCTGTGGTCAATATCGACCCAAGCCAGAGGGTCACTTGTTTTACATAGACATATATAGGAAAACGTTTGAAAATCTTCTTCTCCGAAACAACAAAGTCTAGAGCTTTGATATTTAATGTGTAACAGTATCTAGTAATCCTCTTCAAAGTTTGTTCAAATCATGCCCCCGGGGTCAAAATTGACCCTGAACTGGGAGTCATTTGGAATAGGAAGACCTTTAAAAAATCTTCCCTTCTGAAACCACAAGGTCTAGAGCTTAGATGTTTGTAAGTGGTCATGTACCAACTTTGTTCAAATCCTGCCCCTGTGTTCAAAATTGACCACACCCGCAAGGCAAGTCCACTTGTATTCAGGAAGCGATATGGGGCCATTATGGCCCTCTTGTTTGTTTTTTGTCTTAACAAAATGTCCGTTTTGAAATTAAAACTCCCTGTCAAGGGACACGAAAAGGTCATTAAAAACTTTGAAGAATCTTCCCCGAAAATCAGCCATGGGACGTATTAAAACAGTGATAAAATATTATTTTATAATCGCATTACTTAATTCAGCATTTCACTGTCACCTATTATAGGCGACAGTGAAATGCTGAATTAGGTAAAGCGATTATCCAGTGAGATATTTCGACGTACGCTCATCCCTTTTTTTAAAGATTAATAGTCTAATGAGATACACAATACAAGTATAAACAGGTACAATTGTTTTGAATCTATACAACATTGTTGTTGCCGTTTAAGGCAGTGTTTGCGCCAATTGTGTGTGAACGCGAAGTCTTAAAGCTGATTTAACACGAAGCTGTTTAGACTACATTGTAACAGAAGTTGTATACTTACATACATGTCTTAAATATACATGTATATGTTCTTTTTATGTTTTTACATTATAATACTTTCGCCCTACATATAATGAAATCTACATGTCTGCTGTTACAACTGTACATATACGCAAACAATGTGCTTTCTCTATTGCACGAGTTACACACAAAGTTGCTTTTGAGATATTCGTTTGTACTTTCTAGACATACTTGTCTGAAGAGTGAGTATATGTATTTAGTTTTCCTATATTGTCCTGATGTCTGCCACATAGTTTTGTATATATACAGTATAATTGTTTTATCTATGCAATGCATTCAGGAAACATTTTCTATTTTTATAAATATTATTAGAAATCACGCATATATGTACATTTGTGTAAATTGTACTGTACATTATACTCAATGGAAATTTATAAACCTATTTTGTTTCTGCATTTCTTAGAATTGTGCACAATTAAAGCAGATAAAGTATGAAATGACTACGTGTGATTGTACCGTAAAGTCCATAAACAAGGTTAGAGCATATAGTGTCCTAACTTTCGTACGAAGTTGTAGTATGCACAGATTTGGAATAAGAAAATCCTGGTTAACGTTTTGTGTGTAAGTTGCTTTCTCAGAAATTATTCCAAATCTTGGATTAAAACTGCAATGGTCTTTTGGGCCAATAAACAATGTAATTTGCATACGGTCCCATTACTGTTGATTTAATGTCGGCAAAACTTTAACCTTTTCAAGACTAAGAAAATCCTGGTTATTAAAGTATTAGGTTCTAAATTGCTATCTTTGCATTACTACTGGAAATGTATGAATATGATAGTTTTCCGCTTAAATATTATCCATATGACCAGGGAGGATTCATTTCAAGCGTTGCAGCAACTGTACATAACATAAAAGAAACAAGTTCAAAAAGTAATAATCAAAGTTGGTTCAAAAGTGATATTCATTAAAAAGAAGTGACAATTGTTCATAATTTAATTTATTAGACATTTTTGACATGGAGTTTGTTTTCTGCATTACGAATAAAAAAGAAATGCAGTAACCAACAATGTTGTTTAATTTCTAAAAAATTATGATATCATATAGGGATCATATAGTCAACGGTCAAGGTCACAGGAGAGCCTGAAATAAAACAAAAACAAACTTGTCGACTCTTCATCGCCGAAAGTCCTTGTTGGATTCCATTAACTTTTCAGGGAAGCATTAGTATGCCTTTTTACTGCCAAAATATTTGTTTTATTGGCAAGCACTGAGAATAGATAAGCGCGCTGTCTTACGGACAGCTATTGTTTATCTCGACTATTCAAATAATTGCTTGAGGTATTCTACTCATCTGAGCGTCTGCATCACACTTTGGGTTAAACTTTTGCGTACAAGTGCAAATCCTCCAAAAAAACGAATATTTTGGATTGAGACTTCAAACAGGTCTTTCAGGTCATTAAACAAGATTACATCATTAAGTTTTATAACTCTGTCTTGTATTTTGACAAAATAAGGCCTCTTTTTAGATTAAGAAAATGCAGAATAAAGTTGGTATCTCCAAAAGTAATGCAACTATTGGATTTAAGCTTCACACAGGTATAAGGAGTAATTTGTATAGAGCATGCTTGAATTGCTTTTGTGTTCTTTGGTCTTTTATTTGCAGTGGTAATGTTTTCCATACAGCCATTCCATAGTAACCATTTTTTAAAAGGAGTTTGCGGTTTCTTACAAGTTAACTGTTTTTGATCATGTGATCATAAGGGATATCTTTTATTTTCAGAAACCGTGATACGTTTGCAGTAATATTCAGGTACTAGCTTATTAATGGCCTTGTTAACTTGAATAGCAATGTGATATATAAATCTCACCCAGATTGGCAACCGAGATAAGTGTTTAATCAGATGATGTGAAGGTGTTTTGTACGCATAGTATTAGTGTTGCGGCTCTTTTCTGGAGTAAAGCAAGTTTACATTTGCTTGACTCGTTGCAAGTTGACCTTAAAGTGCAAAAGTCAAAAATGGTTCATCATCAGGGAGATTAAAATGCTTTTGAGAAGACATCCTTAACGTTTGGAATACTTGACAATAATAAACAGGCTCTTATCAAAAAATTCTAAACTTGATTTCAAAGGATTGAGCAATGTTAAGACATTTTATATGCAGAGCAATTTATTTAATTAATTCAGTGCATCATTATAGTTTTACCCCATATTAACAGATTATCAAAAGATATAACTGTTCTATTGCGTCATATACCATAGTTAAACCCTTGGTCTATAATATGACAGCTTCAACCATGAAATAAATGTGAAAAAAGTGTACACTAAACGATTTAGAAACGCAAAGATTTCCCCTGTTGAACATTTTTATTTGAATGACGCTATTGTTTTTATTTCTATTTAAGTCAATTTTTGCGATAAATTGTTGAAACTTTTACAAGAATTCAATTTTATATTTTTTTTTGTTGTGTATGAAATTTGAAGTAATAAACATTTTGCCACTTTTGCGTTTCTAAGCCGGTTGAGTGTATAATTGGTGTTTCAACAATGAAAGTGCTAATCAATGCTTTTTCCTATAACTATGTAGTTATGTATCCAATTATTTGAATGTCTATTTCAAATTTTGGTAAAATATTGAATATAAACGTAATGTAATCTTAAAATTATCATATAATAATCATGATTACAGGCCATGTTTTGGCTGCAATCGATAAAATTATGATTAAAGTAATCAGAAAAATGCATGATGAATGATTATACCCGACTACGTGAAAATATTAATGGATTATTTATCATTATGATTAGTTTTGATGATTACCCCATGTCTGAACGACATTAAAAGTGGAAAAAAAGTTTGTCGTAATTGTTGCATTTGTGATTAACCGAGTTTTCGTAAGCATATCCACTGACTTTTTATCACGTTTTTGAGTCATGAAATCTAATTTAAGGTTTTACATATTTGCTTTCATGTAGATATAACAGCGAAAGTATCCTCAATACAATAAAATGTTAAGATAACTGTTAGTACAAAAATTGCACCTTAACATGCCCAAATATCCCGGTGATGGAAAAACGAAGTTAATGAGACATCCACGTAATTAAAGAAAAGCAAACAATAGAAGTGCTTTATATATAATTTATTTCCGACAGATAAGATCATACGGAACCCATGAATACATCTCATTCACTTCCTCGAGTTGTAATTCAAGCATTAAATAAGAAGTGGGAAGTTCTGGCAGTAAGTACAATTCATTATAATATATAAGTAAGTACACGATACAATTTTGAACTCAGCATTTTGATCATCGTTTATGTCATTTGTTCAAATACCTATCCAAGTTATATTTTGGTGTAAAGTGATTTCGAAAAATTAACATACGGTCATACTTTTAATATACTTATACATGTATCTATATGACCAAAATGATGATTTAATTTGGGAAGTTTTTATGACACATGTTAGGTTACCGTCAGCATTCCAATTACATTTGTTGCTACATATACATGCACTAGACATCACATTTTTAGAGAAGGTATGCGGTAAAAACTGAGGCATGTGTTAACTTAAAATATCTATTAAGTTACAATATAACCCTCTAACCAAGTTTCAGAGACAAATTGATTACAATATCTCTTTCTAACCCATGAAAAATGAATAACTATAAATACAACACCTCGTTCTAACCAAGTCTTAAATATATTTTTTTTTTTTTTTTTTTTAATTTTCGAGCCCCAAAAAGGGTAACCCCATTTATTATCCCCGTCTACTGGTTTAATGGGGGTCGGAATATATCTTAAGCTAAAATAGTTCGTCCTAACCTAATCTCAGAGATACCGTATGTTTTACTATGTATGAATCTTAATCTCGCAATATCTCTTATTAAGCGTTATTTGTCAGTGGCGTACTATTGAAATTCAATATGTTGATGTTATTTATGAGAAGAACATTCGGTCTTACCAAATACTAACGCTTTATACCGTTGTCGTTATTATATACTCAGGTATTGCAAATATAAATGATTCACAACTAGTAATTTTAAACATGCTTGAATAAAATTTAGGCATTGAGTAAGGTAGTTTTCATTAATTAAAAAGGTATTATGTAAATATATATCGGTAATGTCTTTTTAGTGCACCTTGTTAAATGGTGCGTAGGATTTTTATTTGTTACATAAAGAACAAGTATCTAATGTAAATCAGTCGGTTATAAGTTGTGATGGGGCGGCTGTAGTGGAATCAAGTCAGTACACAGTCAATGACTCGACAACGACTGCACCAAGGATCATCAAACTTGATACGAAGACATGACACGATACTTGCTTATTTCTAGGGTAAAGGTCACGGTCAGAATGACCTTTGACAGTTTGCAATAAAAGTCGACATTGCGCGAGTCTATGGTCATTAATCTTTGCAGACGGACTGGTCATTCTAAGCAGATCCCTTCTCGACATTTTGAGAACTACTACATTCAACCTTTCTTTATATAATGTTTAGCCCATTGCACCATTAAGTCGAACTTCTAACGGATTCAAAAGAAACAACGCCAGGTACCTACTTTATAGATTTCTGTCCAGCAGTGACCTTGGCAGAGCTTTTTGATAAATCCGAAATACAATAAATGCCGTGAATTTTCACAGAAATCTTCGCTAACTATAAGCACCCTTGATTCTTGAAAGAACATATATTTCTGTTATGAAGATGATATAGCAGTATGAATCTTATGGCTTATATTTGTAATAATACTATCGTAAATTTCAGCACGTTTCATTGTCAATACTAGTGGTGCAAGTTTTATCTTTATTGTTTTATTCTACAGCGTCCCTGAACTAATCAAAATGTGGACAATATCATTGTCTTTTGCGGTGCTTCTGATGATGAATTGTCCATTCTTCAACATAGGTATGTAAATTTTCATTACTTGTAATCATAATATAGGATGGAGTCCTTTCGTTCGGCGTAATAATATGGTTTACAACCACGTGGTGCCATGACCATGTTTTATTCAAAAATATGCTAATTTGAATTTTTAGGAAAACATAAAATTATAATGATTTTAATACATATACATGTATATAGAGAAAACGTTTTTCTTCTTCTAAACATTCAAAAAAAGTTTTATGATATTATTATATTCAAACTTATGTTTCGTAACTTTTAGAAAAAAGCAAATACATGTAATCAATATAAAATACGTACACGCCGATTACCCGCGGTTACAACAAGTAAAACAAGAGCTGTCGGAAGAGCTGACTCGTAACGCTTTGCTAGTAAAAGTAACAGTATTGTAATCAAATAATAGACGTTGAAATTAGGTACAAATGTACTGTAACTGTATTAAGTCTTCCCACAATATCTTGATTAATGATCATCCTTTCTAAGACAAGGAAGGGGCCTAATTCTATCACAATTTCTAATGTATTTATGAGAATTGTTTTCTTCAATGTACATATTGATAGTAAGTATTTTAAGGTCTTATACCCTTAATAAGCAATCACCACCCGAGTACTCTTTATTTGTTCCAATCCCAACAGAACCACTTTTTTACTTCTGTTTTTCGTTTCTTTTTTCAACTTTATAACATAAATTGAATTTTTCTTTTTCAAGGATTCAAAATTTGTTTTATTCTTTTAAGACATAAAAGAATGATACACACGTTAACATTTACACCAGCGTTTGGGAAACTGGTGATGACTGTTTTGTGAAAATTGCCAGGTACACCTTCATGATATTTTGCCATTATGTTAAAGCTAAATTGAATCCCCGTTCATGGACTTTGCGTCGATTTTAGCCCCATTTACATTAAAGACTTGAAAGATTTTAACGTTATGATCATTTGTATCATGATAATTTGAGAAGGGACATTCACTGAACGGAATAAAAAGGCTAATTGTGTTATATTTGCAATTCTACGGTATGTATTGAATACTTTAATACCAAAACCTTGAAAGGTTATGTGTATGGTTACTGGAAATTTGCAAAAGAAAATCTGTTTCTTGTGTAATACCCTGTTTGTCTGAACATTCAGAACTTGGACAGGCTGTAAAATGTCAAATCAGTTTTATTCAACGGTATATTTCCTTCTAGATTTGTTTTTGAATCAGTGAAAGGATATAGTTAATGAAAATGAAAATTTGTTGTGCCTTTGAAATTTTGCTTATTATGGGTCTTATAATTAAAGCAAAAGACAATATCTTAGACAGTATCGGAGACATTTGACTTTATAGGAGCTTTAACCTAAAACTTATTTCAAAGAGCGGCATCATTCTGTTGATATTCCAAAATTGAAGTGGGGGATGCATTCCCAGGTGTAAGTACTGACAGTTACATGTAATTACTATTTTAAGTTTCATATCAATACCTTTGAATTAGAAAAACAAACCCCCAAAAAAAAAACTTGGAAAAAACCCCCCCCCCCCCCCGTATTTGATATATTAGTCTTTGTGGTAAGCAGGCCTCAAATCTGTGACCACTTTAAATTAAGTTACTAATATTTTTAATTTAAAAAAAAAAAAAAAAAAAAAAAAAAAAAAAAAAAAAAAAAAAAAAAAAAACCCCAAAAACCCAAAAAAAAAAAAAAAAAAAAAAAAAAAAAAAAAAAAAAAAAAAAAAAAAAAAAAAAAAAAAAAAAAAAAAAAAAAAAAAAAAAAAAAAAAAAAAAAAAAAAAAAAAAAAAAAAAAAAAAAAAAAAAAAAAAAAAAAAAAAAAAAAAAAAAAAAAAAAAAAAAAAAAAAAAAAAAAAAAAAAAAAAAAAAAAAAAAAAAAAAAAAAAAAAAAAAAAAAAAAAAAAAAAAAAAAAAAAAAAAAAAAAAAAAAAAAAAAAAAAAAAAAAAAAAAAAAAAAAAAAAAAAAAAAAAAAAAAAAAAAAAAAAAAAAAAAAAAAAAAATAAAAAAAAATAAAAAAAAAAATTTTAATTAAATAATTTAAATTTAAATTAAAAAAAAAAAAAAAAAAAAAAAAAAAAAAAAAAAAAAAAAAAAAAAAAAAAAAAAACAAAAAATAATTTTATTTTTTTTTTTTTTTTTTAATCAAAAAAAAAAAAAAAAAAAAAAAAAAAAAAAAAAAAAAAAAAAAAAAAAAAAAAAAAAAAAAAAAAAAAAAAAAAAAAAAAAAAAAAAATAATTAAAAAAAAAAAACCACAAATACAAAACTTCTCCTCCCCCCCCCCCAAAAAATATCTAAGTGAAAAGTGGGCACACTTTTGTTGATAATTTAAACAGAGTAACAATTATGTTGAATGTTTCCCCTGATGCACATTTTGGTAGTTAATAACTGAATTTAGTTTCACGCCAATGCTTTTAACTGTATCTAAGATATTGGATTTTATAGGAAACTTTTACCTAAAGTTCTTAGTTATAAAGGCTAAACCTATGTCAAAAATGAAAACAGAGTTATGTGGGTTGTTTCACGTCATGTCGATTTCGGTAGTAAATACTACTTTTACAGTATCTGACATATCGGGCTTTATAAAACATTTACCTAAAATTCTAAGTTAAAAATGACATAATTCCGTCAAAAAAAGAAATACAGTTATTTGGATTGTTTCCCTCGATGTAGATGTTTAGTGGTAATCAAGGCAACGTCTTTGATCGTGTCTGAGATATTGGACTTAAAAAATTAAATAACATCAACACGACACGTACAATAGCTCTCTATGTTCTTCGAATAGTCATGCTTACTTAAGTGTTCGCATATGTCTTGTCAAAAGTACAATTCTATAGATGAATAACATTTAGAGAGTCGTGTCTGAACTTTTAGCTATTTAGGATACCTCGAAACATGCGGAGGAGAACCGACATTTTCTTACTTTAACTTCTAGTTGAAACTATTCTTCGAACTGATCTAGGGTACAATATTCTTATGTTTTAGCTCAAAGCATTTGTGAAGATGGTTGGATTCGGGTTCAAGATAGCAATCGCAACGGAGTTTGCGTGCTTGTAGTACAGGAACCAGCCGAATGGACGGTCGCACGCAGGATTTGTGACGAGAAGTTAGGGAAGCTCCTAATGTTGGATAATTATGGGGATCTGACTTATAACAAGTCTTACGATGAAGAATCTTCATGGATCGGAGAGGCACTGAAGAACACTTGTAAGTTAGAAAACCTGTATAAATTAGAACAAATTAGAACAAACTGTCCGCAGGAAAACGTCATTTTTGGTTATTGTCAATATACAAGGTACGACATCCGAATCGTAGGTCTGATGTGCCCATTTTATTCTGTGTCTTAGATCTTTTAAGTTATCTATTTCACATTGGTTATTAACAATTCAAGATCAGTGTTTCTTGGAGAAATGCACTTGAAGAAGGGATGATTGAGGTCGCTGATGGATTCCAAACTGTACTTTTCATTTGGTGTTTTGCTTGGAGGTACCACCATTCCTCGATAAAATAATGAAATCATTACATTTCGTTATCCCTAACGTTGTTCTAATGGCCATTTGCAGCAGTAACAGCTTTTCTAGAAAATTAAGCACTACAAACTAGGTCTGCACGTCTCTTTTGATGATACTAACACAGACAGTTTTTCAACTTAAAGGTCAAACAACATGGATATGTTTATGAAGTTATAAATTATAAAAGTTTGTGTTAACCTGAAAAATGTGTAGGACTGACAATGGAACCCGAAGCGACAGTCACTCACTACAGACACCCTATTTAAGTTATTTTATTTTGGACAGATGGGGTAGTAGAATTTTGGTCAGGCATGTACGTGGACGCAGGTAGACTCATGTGGGACGACTACGGACCAAAACTTGTTGAAAGACCTAAATCTGTACAAGGCCGGTAAGAATCGTTTGCAGTTTGATAATGTAAACCTAAATAAAGTAATAAATAATAACTTAGATGACAATTTTTGCGTTCTGCAGGTTATTTAGTTATGGTTTGTTTCAAGATTCAAGTTGAATAAAAAAATTAAAAACAACTTTTTTTTACAATGTCGGTCATTGCAGGATATTAATTTCGCTATTTCTTTGAACATCCCTACACAACTGGGGCGAATCAACTGGGACGAGGTAGAAATACCTAAAAGAAACCCAGACTTGTTGATTCAGGATATTTGCTTTAACAAGATTTCCTTAGATAAATTGTCAGATCTTTAAGGGGAAAATACCTTGGTTACCTTGTCTGGTATTTGTTATAGGTGAGTGGAGGCGTTGAGTGTTAAATTTGGTATAGTTTGTGTTTTCTGAATGTTGGATGTCTGGTATGTTTAATACGTACGACTCTCGATCAATTTTCAGTTATCGTCTTTAACGGTAGTAATGGGCCTGGAACCTTGCTTGTTTCACAAAATGAAGAATACAAAATGTTAAGAAACGTTAATTCTGGTACCAATACAGTACAAGTTACAGACCACTAAATCTTCAAAAATATGCACAGTTTGTGTATATTAGTCGGGACCACTTGTCTCTTGTTCCATCAACTATTTCTTTGTGATATGGTAGGTCCTGGCAATGGGGTAATGGACATCCTGATCCTAACGTAGGTGCATGCGGGAAAGCAACAGCAGAGGAAGGACAAGTCTACAACTTCAACACGACCAAGGTCAATCTAACAGTATGTGATACGAAATTACCGTTTGTCTGTCGAAAACCGCCAGCAATCAAAGTGGTCAACACAAGTGAGTATGTTTTGTTGACACTGTATACAGATATTACAATACATATACTGCAGCCATGACAAACCAGTGCTTCTGCGATTTACGACAAAACTAAAAGAAAATAATTCAGACACCCAACCCCTTTCTAAAATTCACATTGCAACTTTTACAGACCAACACCATAGGAACAAACAGGAGATTTTTTTAGGTTAATTTGTTAAGCATTTTATATTTTCGGTTTGGACGGCTATGTAAGGAAGTAAGTGGTCTGATGAAGTATTGTTGAGAGAAATTTGACTGTAGTCACAAGGTCGTGGCATTGTTACAAATACAATTATACTTTTATCCGGTTATTTGAGCCACATGTATATACGCATATTATGTTTAATATCTGTAATGATCAGGAGCAAAAGATAACTATTTTGCAACTGACCTTCGCTGTCCAGATATTTTCGATGAATATCCCGATTACGCAAGGGACGTTATCGTGATTATAGAGAGACTTATAAACATAGTGATTTGTCGGATTTATAATAGTAAAGGGAGTCGCAGGAGTTAAGCTGAATTTGTTTTCGCCAGAACTTAACATTTTACATTTTTCTTATTATGTATAGAGCATTTGTAAATTCTATTTTTGGAAAGGTCTTTTCAATCTTTTAGCATATAAAACAAACAAAGAATGATGGCGCTGTTGAAGACATAAAACATGCATGTACGTTCTAAATGTAATGAAATGTCTAACCTGTCTCCAATTTTTTAACAAGGGTTACAGCTTTAGTGGTTGGCATACTTCAACATTTTACGACATTTTATACATTATACAAATTTATGGTTTCAATTTTATGACTATTTTTGTATGGTTAACGGGGTACAGCCTTCTTTGCCAGAATATGTGAGTATACAATTAATTAAAAGATATATATTAAAAACCCTTGACACGGTTCCCTCAAGCAAGAAATGCTGTATAAATGCAACACAACCAACTTTTCAGATTTCGAGATTACCCCTAGGAGTAAACCTCGGTCAAATATTGGTGATGATTAAGATATGATATTACATTTATTGCCTTATTTCTTGTTGTAATTATAACCAACACATTCTGTTTTATTCTTAAAAATAATGAATATTTCTTTCCAAAAATATATAGGTTTACATGTACAATGTACATACTGTCTAAGCATTAAAAGAAAGATTTGAACTTTTTATGATTTTGACAAATGAAATTCCAGCTCATCTCAAGCAATTCTTCTCGCATTTCTTACGCATGAATCTAGAGATGACAGAGTGAGCACATTCGCATTTAATCATAAACTCATTTCATTTAACATGAAAGAAGGAAACGCTTGCACGCTAGTAGAATTGAATATCCTGATCTATTCTACTCAACGTTTTGGACTTTTACCGGCACGTTGGTATCTCCGCTATTGAAGATTTGAAATGAAAGTTCTCACAGGTCTTTGGAATCATTAGATATGCTAAAACTGTCAAATCTCACAGGCCGGAATCGTATTTTGACAGGATATACAGTTTGAAATTTGGACGGAAGTTTGTATCTGCACAACTACATGTACTTAAAATACTAGATTGAACCACCACACAAATTTGTTTGGAAAAGTGGAATAAGAACAAATATCAGAACTCTTTTAAGATAGCTAACAACTTTTGTCTTGGCATTGTATAGTTCCATTATTGTCTTTTATTGCCAAACTCTCTTTGTAGCGTCAAGGGCTTCGAAAAATTGCTCTTAAGGACAGCTACTGTTTTCTAAACAATAAAAATCGGCAATACAGCAATATGCTATGGATGTTCACAACTTCACAAAAAAGCGTGACATTATGTAGTTTATTTTCTGTCTTACTGACTCAAATCTACATTTCAGCTGCATTCTGTCCTGAAAACTGGCTCGGGAACCAGTACATATCGCATTGTTTCCGGATATACAAAGAACCAGTAACCTATGAGAAAGCCAAAACCAGGTGCAAAGAGGAAGGAACCGATATAGCGCCCTCTAACACCGACTTCGATAAGCAATTTCTTAAATTAGTATTCGAGTTTTACAAGCAAACTGATAAGTGTACGTGAGTTGTAGATGTCGTCAACCATTGAACTCTTCATAAATGACTTGTTAATGATGTAAGAAATTAATGACAGGTAAAGTGCAGTAGCCAACACTGTTGCCACAAAACATATATTTATTGTTATGTCATAATGGCCGAAAGCATTTTTAGCCTAAAATGCGTTTGAACTTAAATGTTGTTTTTCAATAATTTAGTTTATTCAAATCATATAATATTATTTAGATTTTCTTTTCATACATTTGTGTAGATTTTAAGGAAAGCACCGTAACGAATATTTGGGTACAAGACACCAATAACACCGAAAGGTGGTGCAGTGCGTTAAGTACATCGCCATCTGAAAGAAATCCTCCCAAACTTGACGATGTGGATTGCGTTTTACCGTTGTTGTATATGTGCGTGACGGAGACGATAGATGCTGGTCAGTAGATCTCTTAATCATTCATAGATGACAGGCGTGAACAATTTACTAAATACTTCCATAAAATTACGTGAAATAGAGTGTTGCTATATATCAAAATAAAAAACTTTATATAATGAACATTCAACTGTAAATAAACATATACCGCATATAAGAAACATCTACAGCACATACAGTTATACAACACTCATCAGCGCATATGCACATATCTACTGACACAACGAAGTGAATGAGCTAATTAATTTATGCACGTATAGGGTATACGGCTAAGGACTTCTCATCAAGTCTTGATCAACTTTGATTTTTGTTTTCTCATAAAATCACTTACTTTCGTAAAGCTCTAACATTTTGTCTCCTGATAGTTTTCATAGGAGCTTGATTCAGTTCGAGTAAACATTTGGATAGAAAGCAGGGATTCTGGCATCCTATTGATCGTATTGCTCCACTTGTTCACGGGGAAGTACGATCGACCATATCGTATGTCTTCACTTTTCTTTGACAAAGCATTTGAATTTGAAAAGACAAAATTTGCTTAAAAATATACTATTGTATAAAGATTCTATAGATGAGCTAAATTACTGTTCCTTGGTCCTAGAAAAGTGGCATATGAACAAATATCAGAACTCTTTTAAGATAGCTAACATTCGAACATTTGAACATACATGTATTTGATAATAAGCCTGAGTTCCTTAAACGAAATTTGCATCATTGTTTTACGTCGTGTGCAAAAATGAAACACATTTGAAAATGTTCACTGCATTTTTACAGGTTCTAGTTACATAGAGACACGCAGTTCTTACTTTGATCAAGAGGAGCTATTGAAGTATGACCCCTTCGAATCGCATCCGGTGTACGGTGTTCTTGACAGGAATCTGCAAGACAACGAGGTTATTTTCGTGCGAACACCGTCTTTCATCCTTAATTCATCAAATTTGTATGAGCAATGGAATTTTGACAACGCGCCGCCGTATTGGACGGCACATGTACAGGAGTCAGACCGATTTTCCATTCCATATTATGTGAACATATCCCTACCTTTTAACCAGGGTAAGTTCGTTAATGACGTTTATAAGGGGTAAAATCATATTTTCAATCAACTTCGACGTGAGCTAAATCCCCGGAGAAAGCTTAAATCTCGATTCTACGAACGCAGTTTCTAAATTAACCGCCAAACCTGTTTACCCATAAAACTATTTCGTGAAATTACAGACAGAAAGCAAAGGTTTAAACAATTGACTACATCAAAAAGTAGTGATAGCTTTTATAGCTTTGAAAACTTTCTTGTATGGCAGCACAGCCACGCGCCCTAACTCCTTCAGAGGAATAACTCTAACCCTGCTGGCGGCAAATGATTCTGCTTATACGACCAGTGCAGATCATACAGTCTTGTATAACTCTGCACTGTTTGCTATCAAGAAGGCTTTCTTTTGAACAATGAATTGTAATGTCCAAATTGAAAGATATACAAGTCAGCTTTATTATGCAGGCAAGATAACAGTTAAAAATCAGGACGAGAATAGATGTCTGACTACGGGGTATTATACATTCGGGATATACAATACGAATCCGCCCAGATACAAGCAAGGACCGCCGCAGCTAGTGCGGTATTCAGGTAAGTGACTAGTCAGAATGAACAGATCTCTTCAACTACATGTGTATGAGAAATAATAAATATTTACCCCAAACAGATTGTAAAAATGAATTTACTAATGCCTACATTTGTGAATTATAAAGTAGAATACATAAAACAAACATTTACTAGGATTAAGAATTATCATGAACGAACGAGGAAATTATTTCATATGAAGAAATTAACGGATGACTGAGTTACTGATTGAATGACTCAATGATTTATTCTGCTTGATTATCTAGAAAAATATCTCTATATTTACGTGGCCTACTGCAATCTACTAGACTATGTTATCGGTCCAGAAGAACCTTTTGTTTTAAGTATAGAAGACGTATATTCCTTCAATCTTCTCCAAGACGAAAGTTATCTCGATGTGTTCCAAAAGAATTTGAGCAATTTTCTACATACATCTCCAAAAAGTGGCTATATCGCATATTACCGGTCACAGATTGAGTCTTTACAGTAAGTAATTTCTGTTCATGTATTATACCCAGCTTTTATATAACGAGGAATGTATTGTTAAAGTTAGATGAATGAAGAGCGCAAGTACATGTATGTAGTTGTATAAAAGATATTCATGAGTCTTCTCGTGGTTACGTGACAGACAGCTTTAAGTTTTCAGGGATGCTAGATATTCTGTAACAGGAACATGTAAGAGATGACTTACATGGTAGATTTATTTTCTGACCGTTTAAATCGCAATTTCACACAAGTAAGAAGAAATAAGTGTAAATACAGGATTGGGATGAAAATATGAAAATCAACTTTTTCTCGAATTTTTCTTCAAAACTGCTGTAGATGGATAGAAAATGATTTTTCTGACTAAGAAAATGAATACCCACAACGCTATGTTTATTTAAAAAAAAATTTTACAGTCATTTTTTCGAATTTTATGTCTGCTCATAATTAACGAAAAAATAGTCCGGCAGCGATTGGAAATTAGCGGTGTAGGATAAGGTTATCTATCACCGGTAAATGCGCGGAAATATGTATCTAACGATCTACTTATCAGACATTTATTGCTGTTTGTATACACATTGAAAACTTACCAGGATATTTCTTGAGATGTCCGACTTTATAATAAAACTCAATCTGTAAGTTAAAAAGGGCATATTCTGTCAACATTCCGAATAGTATTACCAGTATTCCTAGTAAATACCCCCAAACATTCAAGCTAATATCTTTGATTGTTACTGAGTTATTGGACTTTATCAAATTTAAGCATATAATTCTAAGTATTTGTCGATATCAACCCACTTCGGACAATGGACACATAGAACCATCACTTTGGACTGTAATTTACGTACACGTTGGACCATCAGACAATTAAGTTATATATCAGAACATAGATAGATAAATAAACAAATATGGATTTAACTTTTATAATCATATTGCCCTTGAAATATTACCACAAAATGTTAAATTCCAAAGATTTCTTCTTCTGAATCTGTTCAAGACTAAAATTTAGACTGACAAGTGATGTACAACTGATTTGTGTCATCAAAACACCTTCTGATCTACTTAGGGATATTAAATATAGAAAAGAAAGTTATCTTACGATTTTATATAACCGATGTTTAAGAAATCATAAATGTGTCCCTGTATTTTGTCGTTAAATAAAATAGTCAGGAGTTCGAATGCGTAGTGATTAAATCACGAGTGCGTAGCACGAATTATTTAACTTTTCGAATTCGAGCGGCTAACTGTATTTTATTTAAAGATAAGATATTGGCACATATTCATTATTTCGATTCTAACACGTCATTTTCTTTGATAAATATCCCGAATTATATTCAACTCGTAGCAGAACATCATTGTATCTTTAAAACGTGAAATGCGATTGGACCAGCTTGTTTACATACGTCACGTCATTACGTGATTTTGCGGCACGTCACCCTTGGATAAACGAGCTGTATTTTATCGTAAAATAAAATATAAACTTTTTCCATATATGTTTATATAAGAAAAACAGCCACTTGTGTTTGAATAAAAATTTAAAAGCAAAAATTCGAATTCTAAAATTACATTCGAATCTTTGCTTCAATCGTAATTGCTTATTAAATTGCTTTTCATTCATACAACTCATAAGTTTGTTTCCTTAATAATATGTGTGTCAAAAAAGTTAAATTAAATATAAATCAGAACTGTTTTCTTTGATGCAGATTTTGATAGTAAATTATTGTTTTATATTTCAAGTCTGACTCAATAGCTATCTATCTATATATATCTGAGATATTGGACTTCACAAAAACGTTTACGAGGCGATATCGACAAAGACACCAACGCCGACGCTGACGCCGACAGTAACACTAGAGCGAGTACAATAGCTCTCCATATTCTTTGAATAGTCGCGCTTAAAATAAAAAAATGTCGATGTCATAGAGTTTTTAAGCTAATGATAATCCTAAAAGTTTCTTTAACAAGTTTATGGTTAACAGCTCTTTGTTTTATGTCTCAGAGAAAACGCAATGAAGTTCCGGATATTCGTCACCCCCGAGCTCGGCCGTAATCTGGCAGAAAACGGAGAGCTGTCGATGAGGGATGCTGTTTTTAAATATTTTAGCCAAAATTTGCCAAATAACTCTTTCGACCTGACATCTTTAAGAGTTCGAAGCACAGGTAAAACTAAATTAAAGTTTATTGTTCTCATAAACCACAGTTATTGTTAAAAGTTTTAATCATCTTTAACAAAAGCTGCTGTTTTCTAATTCCTAACAGTATAGGCATGATGTTTATTATTCTGATTGTTTACCAAGTATCTCCTATTAGAAATGTTCATACTTGTAACCATAGTGACCTGTGATTATTTTTACAACATACAAATTCCTTTCACTTTCAGTAATGTGTCCTTTCATACAGACTGTAGCGGAGGGAAAGAACCTAACTTTTCAGTCAATCAGAGTAGGGGAAACTGGCTACAGCTGGGAGAGGTGTTATCCAAGTAAATATGTTTCGAGGGGTCAATGCGTAAACTGGCTACAGCTGGGAGAGGTGTTATCCAAGTAAATATGTTTCGAGGGGTCAATGCGTAACTAGTCTAAGTGTATATAAAATAGAAGCAGATAGGATAGTATCGCGTTGACCCCTCCGTTTAACATCTGTTAATACAGACCATCTCTGAATACAGACCATCTTGCGAATAAAGACCAAAATTGCACTTTTAATGTGCAGTTAACCCACTCGTGAATAAAGATTATCTGTCAACAAAGACAGCTTAAGCTTCTTCTGACGTGATGTTCGTTCACAGGATTGACTGTACGGTCTTCCATTCGACATGTTCGTCAATATGTGATGTGTGCATGTATAGTGCATTCATGGGATGGGGTTACTATTTTTGGTGATTTGTTAAATGCTGTACATTTTCACTTGGAGTAAGAATAGAAGCAGCGCAGTAACTGTTGCATTTGCAAGAAAATGAGTCTTTTAAGATTTAGTGCCCTTATATAAAGCAGCAGATATCTTTTTCTTTTTCTGACAACTATGAGCAATATGAGACCGACTAATCACTCACCATTACACTTCAAACTTTTGAGAAGTCAAAAGAATAGGTTGCCATACCACTATGCATCATATGTTTCATAAGCTAAATTTGTCCTTACGCGATTTTTTCTCATGACTCCTTAGATAAAATATTCAGCTGTGCACTCCTATGTCAGGTAAAAGCTGATATTCTATTGGCATATGTTTGTCTTGATTAAGGAGGCCAATCAGTTCTTCAAATCATTGTTCAACTGTACGAAAGTAACACTTTTACACTGCATGTTCATGCCAACTCGGGAAGTTTTTATAAAAACAGGCATCAATCGATATAGCCGGACCATGTATTGTCTATATTGTATATGTTGCATATAATGTTTTAATTGTTTGAATGAACTACCTTTCAATTCTGAGATGATAAGATAAAGGAAAGCCTAATAGCAAGTTGGGATATGACTTTTCGCGAAATTATATTCAGCTTGCGAAATGTGTAGAACGTGAAAATGTGTCCTCAGATTGAACAGAGTGTTTGTACAGTGCTCGAACTGAAATTGTAATAAACGTTTCAAATTACATGTAATTTTGATAGATAACAAAGCCTTGGCCACCTCAACCTGTACTGGAGGATATTACAGTGGTACCACCTGGGGAAACATTTTAATGGCTGACGACTGTGGCACAGTTCCTAAATACAACCAATCGATCAGCTCCGTGAAATTAAAAGGACTCTCTGAGGTACTATGTCAAAGAACACATTTGCAAGAATAGATTATCACTTTATACTGATTCGTTTTCGTTAGATAGAGAAACAAATTCGTGCAATTTATATTAGTAGTTCTACCAATTACCTATGAGAAAGAGAGCCAGCTTTTCATTACTTTCGCCTCATCATGGACTAGGGTAGCGCAATATGTTTTGCAATGTGATATACGATATATGGCTCGGTCAGGTATGAAAACCCGAATTGCAAAGCGAAGGCATTAACCACTTAACCACTGAGGATTAGGTTAAACCTGCGTTAGTGACTGATAGGGAGACAATCTTAAATAAAATCGAAATTTATTTTGTATAATGTAGGCCGTATCTCATATAAACTTAATACTTCATTATATACATGTGTATGTTTGCTATATCTTAGACAGAAATTACAACAGACAACTATGAGCAAATACTCAATGATATAGTTAATTTGACCGATCCAAGACTTAACATCACTGAAGGAGATGTCATCTACACGGCAGCAATATTACATAATTACCTACAGCTTGATATTGTGAATTCAACTCAGGTAAGTTAATAATTATCAGTGCATCGAGTCATTGCAATAGTTAACTTTACATTCCATGTTATTCGTAATAAGGCGCACTTTTGACTCTTAGACTAGCCTGCTGAAAAATCATGCAATCTGATCAAGATCTATATTCAGTATATTTTTACTGAGTATTCATCTTTGAACTATTAATGATACTATGCAAATATCTAGATAGTGTTCATTCTAGAGCTTTTCCAATGTTAGGGTTATTATTTTAGATTTTATCTTTATCAAATGAAAAATGCCCTTAATAGCATATGCATAATAATTGCACACGTTATAAAAAATCCGAACTTTCAAAACGACTTTCGAGCTCATTTACAAGTAGCAAGAGGAATTTGTGGTTCGTTTTTATCTATTTTGTTCCTGTATTGGCGATTTGCTCCTTGCTTCACTGGAATAGGTTGTGAACACACAACACAATTTTGCAATATGGGAATTCTAAATATGTTTGCGATAATACTTAATATATCTTAAAGAGCACCGTTGAGCTATATATACAAGCAAGAAAAAAACATTATAAAAATACAATGTATACGAATACTGCAGTATCAGAAAATTGGCGGGTTTGTCGTCAGACATATGTTTATGCATACATATATGTATATGTAAATGATTGGAAACAACCTGCGTGCTTGTGTTTTGCGATGTTGCATATTACACTTTTTATAGAGTTGGTAACCACCAAAAAGACTATGATTATACACAAATGTGACACATATGTCGTATGTTATGTCAGTTTTGCACTCCTATTATTAATTACTTGGACATTGTTAAAATGAGTGGTTTGATTTGATGATTGTATATTCAGATTACGAACAATGTGTTGAAAGTTGTAGACAATGTCTTGAGATCTGGTCAAGACATCATTAACTCCGCACAGATAATCACCAATGCCGCAAACAGGTAAACAGCTTGCTTGAGACTTGACTGACTATTCTGTAACATTCGTCTTTGTGTATGAAGAAGTTAATTAAAACATACATAGATACATGAGATCTTTCTACAAAAAATAGTAAAGATATTGTTTGCTTTAAGTTGTAAGTGCTAAACTTAAATTAAAGATTCATATATTCAGTAAATATACCATTTCGTCTGTTCTATATTTATGATGTCATTGTTTGCGTTGTTATTAAAGTTAATAAGATCTAGTTATACTATTCTAGCCCGATATTAGCGTGTGCATATAAGACCGTGCTCGCGAGTGTTTATACATGTATGCCCGATCTTAATATATTGTGAATTAACGTTAGCTGAATGAGATACAACTGCATGATACCGTTTCACAATACATCTTCACTTCAGAATCATTTTCACAGTGGACGAACTTTCAAACAAGCTTGAACTTGGGTTTTTGAACAAAAGCTGTGTCCAATTCATTCAAGACCTAGTCGCCAGCGAAATCTGGGAGCAAACCGGCGACGACAATTTAACTATTGGAATCAATCTGAACCGAACTGACGCTACGGGCATAAAGAAAGAAGCGTTAACTTCTGTTTTGCAACCAGGAGACGTTGATTGGGGCACAGACACGGCAATTTACCTTACGGAAACTCTGCTCAAAGGTAAGTTAGAACATTTTATGCATCACGTTAACATATTATTTTTGCCGGCATGCATGATTTTACCAAATGCTAGAAACAGTCAAAATTTAAATGCGATAATGCAACATTTCGGGTTCATATTTTATCTTGAGTTAGTCAGTTTACAATAAGAATCGCGTGCAAATGTATGAACATGATTTACCGTCAAAATAAATGCAAATGTTAAGTTCATAAAGCCTATCAAGGCGTATAACGATTCGCCGAAACCACTACCTAGAAAACTGTACTTCAATCCCACTTATATTTCCTTTATCATCATAAAATGTTTACAAGAAAAGCGTAAATAACTACTTCTTTTGTTTTTGTCATTATATACACTAAACAAAACTTCTAAGGCGCCACCTGCCTTTTTCCTTCTTTATTTAATTACCGAGAGTCCCCATTTATGTCCTCTTATTTTCAGCTATCGCTGCACGAACGGCATCATATCTTGCAATTATGAAGGCATTGGGTAGATACTTCTGTTATATGAATTTTCAAAATGATTGAGTGATACAAATTTCATATGGAAGAAAGTTTTAAGAGTGGTTTTCCCAAGGAAGAGCATCAAGGCAAAAACACATATTAAATCTACGGAGGTTTAAACGTTAAAAGTAAAATTCTCTGCCACATGATTGGTGCGACTCGATCTTTATGAAATTTGTGTGACTGAAGTATCTAACTAGTGTCTTCATAAATGCAAGATATAAAAGCTTTCGTGCACCAATAGCTAAAAATAAGCTAGCAGATATTGGAAGGGCTGATAGTTAAATAAAGAAGGAAAAAGGCAGGTGGCGCCTAAGAAGTTTTGTTTAGTGTATTCTCTTATTCTAGGTAGCAGATCCAAATTGATTTTCCTCATCTATGGGAATCCCGATCTGTTCTCCGTTATTAGCAGTAGATACAAGGTCAACAGTAAAGTTGCCGCAGCAAGATTAAGTAAAAACAATGCACCGGTTGTTGATTTGGGAGACGAATATGTCACAGCAGTATTTTACCCGTTTGAGGTAGTAATATTATATTTTTCAATTGGCGACATAATTAAATGAGACATGTCAACACTAAGCTAATGTGGTTTACTTAAAGCTTTTCCAATAAGTATTAACAAGGTCAACGAGGCTGAGTTCAACATCCCGATCTTCATGCTCTCCTTAAGTGTATCAAAGTACAAGATGTATCTTTGTATAGGTCTCCTAGAAAATACCTTTATTGTTACGGTTCGTAAGTACACGTGTGTGTAGAAAATGCATTGGCTTTCTATTCTGAAAATAAACTTATTAGTAATCAGATATAAACAATTTATGGTTTGCCGTTATTGTGTTATCAACTGTGGATATCAATTTTACTTTTGTTATTCTTACAAGGACGTTCTGATACTTCACGAGTGAAAAATCTCCTTATCTATGACTTTATGATAACAATATATTTTTTCATTTGTTCTAATTATCAATCAGTATCAGAAGTCGTTATAAAAATGAATATGTTGGCCTCTCCAAAAAGAGTGATGTTACTGTTTATATACTTTATCTTTAACTGACCCGCAATATGTAGATGAAATCTAAGTTTTCCTTTTAAATATAGAGGAAAGGAACCTGTACATAAGCTTACTATAAAATACATCACGTTTACCATGGGCAACAGGTGCGGCAAATGACTCCAAACTCTTTTTTTCTTGCATTAAATACAATAATAATGTTTCAGATTCAGTTGCACTTAGGGTTTGTGAAAGCTCATTATCGTTAAATACCTATTTCGTCATGACATAAACTTTTTACATGTTTAGGATAGTAAGAACCTTGTCTGTGCGTACTGGAATTACTCCGCGAACGAGAATGCTGGAGGCTGGAATACAGACGGCTGCACGTTGGACTCGTCCAAACCAGGCCATGTTGTCTGCAAATGTAACCACCTAACTAATTTTGCCGTGCTTATAGTAAGTCCTGCATTCCTTTACAGTGATATGTTCTATAAAGTTAAATTATATTTGGCTTTGGTTAAAACACAAATTAAGATGGATGTCCTATTTTATCTATTTAATTTGTTAATCTTGATTATGTAACGGAGAGGCTTAGACGATAATCATGTGTGATAAAAGTATTGCATATCTGCAGGTTAACAACTTGAACCGTACCATTGACCAACGTAATGTTTTTAATCAATGCAATAACCTGCATATTGATATTCAGATTCCTTCTTCCAACAGACTAATGAAGCTTGTTGAACCGGATGCGCTGTTGGTTCGAACACCGCCACAGTCAGGTTCACGTTTCTCTTCCATCTGGTAGACTATTGTAAAACACTATATCCAGAACTTCAAAAAGAAAAGGATCAGCTATATTCATTCACATTTTGTATTATTTTCCAGGATCTGAATGCAGATACTGTTTCCGATACTGACAAGTTAATTCTTGGTTTTATAACGAAAGTAGGATTGTTTATTTCTATCATTGGTCTCGGCATTACTATCGTCACTTTCCTAATGTTCAAGTAAGTACTCGATATAGCGATATAATCAGAGTAATCCAAACAAGGAAAAACTATATCCTGGTTACTAAAAAGAGTATTGAAGGGAGTACTAAATACTTATTTCCATTTTAGCAGCAATGTTCCATGTTTTTTTCGTTACCTTTGTGACTTTTATTTGTGTATTTAATTTTCATGTCTTTTAACACAACATTTTCAGATAATGCATATATGCATAAACTTAGTGACAGCAAAACCATACTCTACGACAAACGTATTTTACATAATACGAGACATCTTCATTAATTATTGTTTTTTCACAGTAACTGTAGAAGTGTCTTCTGTTTTTAATTCAAGAGGCACTTCCCTTCTGTCAAAATATTTGTTAAGTTTTGAAATGAATGTACTTGCTGTTTCTTAAATTTAAACAAGAATGACTTACGGCCACGTTTATAAGCATTTTGAAATGGAACTTTGAAGTAGAAATTGTTCACCACACTTTTAACTTTGTTGTTTCGTTATTGCTTTGATGTTTCACCTGTACCACCAAGAATACATACATATACAGGGCTTTCCCCATGATCAGCTTATATATATACATGTATTTATGTTTAATTTGGCTTTTATCTAACATTCACATATCATATTTGCGACCCATGTTTATCAATGCCATTACCAAAATCAGAAAAAAGTTCGGGGTTTTCTATTTCTGTTGCCATGGTGATACATGTACCGTATACTTGAAAGGTTCTGGTCTGAACTTCAGCTATTGTGGTCCAGATGTCCAAGTATTTAACTGATATGTCAAAATT